>JARUPZ010000024.1:4817436-5308937 GCA_031213475.1 Nereocystis luetkeana | reverse complement strand
GCCTTTCTCTAGTCTGTGAAAACCCGAGGGTCGATGGCAATACGGCTTCGGCTTGCACAACAATGAGAACCCCCCCTCCCCCCCTCCCACGCCGCAATGAGTACACTCCACCTCAATGATTATCCCCCCCCCACACACACTGCTACATAGTACTCCCGTTGCTGTCTCTGGAAATGCCTACACCGGAAATTAAATCAACTCATTGGAGCTGTCATCCATATGCAAGTCCGCCTCACAAGCGGTTCTTAGTAGGATGCAGCCCACCCTTCATGCGACTCGCCGGACACCTCACGGCGCTTCGCGCTTGGTGCAAGCAATCTCTGCCTGGTCGGTGGAAAACCCAACATGCTCCGTCCCGGCATTGTAGGGATGCGAGGGCCTATGGTCATACGACTACGGCCATGCATGATATCGAGTACATCTCTCATATCGAGTACACCCCCCCTTAGATAATTCAAAATAGGGTGGTTGGTGTCGGTTGGCAAACGACACTGTAAAACCTGCCGCTCACTGCTGGAGCTATTAATAGACAACCAGAGCACCGTTTTTTTTTTTTGACGGTCGATTACAACTGGTGGTGGAGTTCGATCACTGTGTGCGGGTGAAGCTCCTCTCGACGGGACCGATAGTATCACGTAGCGCTTATAGGAAGGCACCCAAGAGGCAGTTGCATAGTACTCCGCTTGCTATTTCTGGATGTGCCACACCGGAAATTAAATCAATCAACTCATTGGAGCTGTCATCCAAACGCAAGTCCGCCTCACAAGCGGCTCTTGGTAGGATGCGGCTCACCCTTCTCATGCGACTCGCCGGACACCTCACGTTTCGCTTCGAGCTTGGCGCATGAAATTTCTGCCTGGTCGGTGAAAACCCGACGTGCTCCGTCCCGATATAGTAGGGACGCGAGAGTCTATGGTCATACGGCTACGGCCATACATAATATCGAGTACCCCCCCCCCCCCCCCCCCGCGCAATGAGTACACTCTGCCTTCAATAACTACCCCCGTCCCCGCTCGCCCCCCCCCCACCACCCCCTCCTTCGTGCAAGCAATGTATGCCTGGTCGGTGAAAACCCGACATGCTCCGTCCCGGCATTGTAGGGATGCGGGGGTCTATGGTCATACGACTACGGCCATGCATGAGATCGAGTACATCTCTCCGATCGAGTACACCCCCCCAACCCCCTCCCAACAAGCGCAGGAAACCCCATCACGGCACTCACGAGAAACCGCTGCGGGGTGAGCAGGTCGCTGTCGGAAAACCCGGGCCTCAGGCTCTCCTGCACGCTCCCGTAAAACCTCAGCTTGTAGCACCGCTGACACACCGTCAGCTTCTCTCCTCTTCTTCCCCCTCCCCCTCCCCCCTCTCCCCCCCGACCCCCGCCCCCTCCCCCCACTGCCCCCACGCCCCTCCTTCCGCATCCTCCTCCCCACCCCCCTCCCTCCCTTCGCCTTCCCCATACCGGGAACTCGTGCAGCGCTGCGGCCCGCTAGAGCTGCAGCATCTCGACCAGCCCGGCCCAACCCCCCCCCCACCGCCGCAGCAGCACCAGCACCAGCGGACTTCCTGGAAGCCGGGGACGTCGTTGCCCCGTCCCCTCCCCGCCTCCGCCTTCTTCGGGCCCGGTGTTCATGTCGGATTGAGACTCCAACCAAGCTTCGGCGTCTTCCTCCATGAGAGCGTCGTCAAATTCTAGGCTCGTGTCGATATCCGGCTGTGCGGCGAGCCAAGCTTCTGGGTCCATGTCTGTTTCCGATTCGGGGATCGATTCCGTCGCCGATTCGGCAGCCGATTCCACGCCGGCGCTCTGCACAGGAGGAGGAGGAGGAGGAGGAAGAGGAAGAGGACGAGGAGGAGAGGGGGGGGGGGGGAAGGGGGGACGTACTCGTTCGTTGCTTGCCTTAGTAATTTGACCATTGGCTACGCCTCCTTTCGAGACGGAGCACGGTTCCTCCTCGGAAAGAATAGGGGAGGGGGGGGGGGGGGGGGGGGTGTACTCATTATCATGCATGGCCGTAGTCGTATCACCATGGACCCTCGCATCCCTACAACACCGAGACGGAGCAAGGCCGACTTACACCTAACCACACAGACATTGCTACACCAAGCGAGAAGCGCCGTGGGGTGTTCGGCGAGTCGCACAAAGGGTGGGGCTGCATGCATTCTACTCAGGACCGCTTGCGAGGCGGACTTTCTTGCGAATGGATGACAGCAGCGTCGAACTAACCCAGAGGGGGGGGGAGGTCCAACGTGTAACCGGCGGTGAGTAGAGGGGGGTGGGGTAGGGTGAGGCGGGGGGGGGTAGGGTAGAGTGGGGAGAGGCTGTGGTTGCTTTGTTCTTATTGTTGTTTACCCTCCACGTCATCCGGTCGATTTTTTTCTCCGCGCCGAAATCATTTTCCTTCCATAACATACCAGGTATACAGGTATTGAGGTTGAATCAGACGAATCACAAAAAAGCAAAACAGATCAGTAAATTAAACCGAAGCGTATTGCTTTGGTCAGGGGGGCAGATAGCAGAGCGACGGGGGGCAATCAGGTAGTAAATAAAACCAACAGGTTAGTGAACCAACCAAATGTATCGCTTTGGTCCAGGGAGGCAGACAGCAGCAGTGAAGTGCGTATTCTATGTGATTTTCGTTCGGTAAGACAACAAAGAGACGCTGCGCGCAAGACGAACATATTTTATTAGACCCTCTGGTATACGTCGTACTCGTAAATGAGATACAACATACCGGTATAAACTCGTATGCGATTTGGATTTATTGATTTGATCGCTCAGAGCTTAGCACGCCGAAAACGCATTCCGCGCTCGGCAAAAGTTGAGTGAACACTCAATCGGCCGTACTCACAGCTGACGTACCAGGTATCAGATACCTGGTATACGTTCACCGGTTTCAAACATCGGATTTACCGATTTCAAACGTCGGATTTATCGACTACAAACGTCGTACAGAGAACCGATCACACTCTCGCATGGCCTACATAAGAATATTTCAGGACAAGAAATAAGTCCTGATTTGTACGTACACATTAATCGATGGCATAGGTCATGTTTGCCGGGTGGGACGGACTCGTACTGCCTTCGCGATCTACTACTGTTGTACTATTACGGGGGGCCATACCATAGTAAATAGGACCAAATAGTGTTGGTAAAAATAGCGAACTATATAGGTATTTGTGTGTACCGAAGGTCCTATTTAATATGGCCCCCCGTAGTAGCACATATTTCCCGGATTGGATCTGCACAACACAGATAGATCCTGCAGCAGCCTCTCACACCGGCAGCAGTTGAGGAACTACTTAACAGATGATCTACAGCTCACGGCCCGTCCGAGATATGTTGGGCGTGCGCGGTCAAAATCTCACCCAGTCCGCCCCGCCTCCTCCTCCTTCCTCGCTATCCACGTCGAGGCCGAGCAGGGCGTCCAAGCTTATCCGCCTGAAGGTAGCCGGGGTTCTTCTCATCCTCCGACTGGAACTTGCTTCCGCAGCCGGGACAGCAGCCATCCGGGACCGTAATCTGCGAAAAAAAAACAGGAGAGAAAAAAAAGGTACGCACGCACGCGTTTACTCAGGTTTTCCACAAAAAAAAAACGAAAGGCGTTTATGAACGTTCGCCAGTTAGATAGTTGACTTGTGCATACGTACCGTTCAGTAGTGAGCCCGTTTACCCGAGCACAAGGTTGAACAAAACAAGTGCTATCGACCGCCCCGTTTTGCCTTGCAGCAGGCGAAACTATTAACAACGACATTTAGTTAATGTGGGCTTCGTGTATATTATTTTCGGCGTGCACCAGTACCTGCGTACCAGGTATCATTCATCTCTTCAGCCAAACAAGGCGGATTAAACAAAATGACCGCTGGTTTCCCATCACAACGGCGTTTTCTATGTACGGCTAACTTACTTTCCCATTGAGGCGAACATAAAAGCCTCCCGGTTTCCCATCGCAAAATGCGTTTCCCCCCGCCCCCCCCCCCCCCAATATACCTATAAGCGAATCCCAAACAAGGGCGAAAAAAAACAAAAACGAAAGAGGAGTCACAGCAACAGTACGGGCCACGACAGAGGTGCAGCGAAACCAATAAACTACGCAGAGTCACGAAACGTTCCAGCTAAAGGCAGGGTAAGGCAAGGCGAGGCGAGGCGAGGCGAGGCAAGGCAAGGCTAGGCAAAGGCCAACATACTCAAACCCCACGACAAGGCTAAAGCTTGCGTAGTTAAATTAAACGCTGGCATATCAAAATACCAAACCCCAACTCAGCTCCCACATCTCGCACAGCTCCCACAGCTCTCACAGCTCTCACAGCTCTCACTTACCGGGACTGACAGACAGACAGACAGACAGACAGACATAAATACAGACAGGCAGACAGACAGAAAGACAGAACGACAGACAGATAGACAGACAGACAGACAGACATGCGGCAAAGCCCATATGTACACCAACCAACTCACCGTGAGCTTTTCGAGGCTGCTCTGATCCCGACCGAACCCGAACTCAGCCGCGTCCGAGTTAAGCATGTCCTCGGAGAGGCGGTCGTTCATCGAATACGCGTCTCTGCCACACCGTACGTACCACGCGACAAAACAAAACGCCACCAGCACAAAGAAGGCAAACGTAGGTACACATGCCGCCGCGCCGTCCAGCCGGAGAGCGAGCCCCCGGCGAGAGGAGGGATGGGTGGGGGGAGCGGGGGGGGGGGGGGGGGCAGAGGGAGGCGGGAGACCGGGGGGTGGGGGGGGGGGGAGGGAGAGGAAAAGGAAGAGGAGCAGGGGGGGTAGAAAAGGAGGGGAGAGAGGCAGGGGGGGGGGGGGGGAGAGGGGGGGGGGAGGGGGCCAATAGAAAGATAAAGCAGCAAACGCAAAAAAGGGGGGGGGGGGGGGGGCGGAGAGACAGGGGGGGACGAAGCGTTAGTCAGGTTAATACATATAGGGGAGGGGGGGGGGGGGGGAGGGGGGGTGAAGCTCATTCCGCAAGGCTCATACAACCGAAAACTGGGGGCCTAAGCACATGATTCAGGTTCTTACGAAGTACATACAGAAGACGTGGCAATTTTTTCGTTCTTCGATGTTGTACCTGCTTGTTATTATTTCGAGAAGCTGCACTCTGCGCGGGATGCGCATGCATCGTGCGCATGCATCGCTTGGTGGCGTCGCGACAGTGCCTGCCGTTGACTAGCAAACCAACTTAACCCTTACGCGGCTTGAGACCAACCACTACGACACACAACGTTGGATTTTCCGCACCATCGCGAGGGGGATGTAATATTTCTCCTCTCCGCTCTCTCAGAGCTCTCCGCCATAGAGCAAAACTTTCTTAAACCCTTCTGGAGACTCGAGGTCAACTACTACGGGGGACGAAATCGATTCGGGGGTTTTCGACAACTTCGTAGGCTTTCTACGATCCCGGGGCTGTGAAAATATTCCCCCCTGCTCTCTCAGTGAGCCGTCTTAAGAGGAGTCCAGTAGGCTCGGTCGCTTGAGTAACGAGCAAGCCTGACGAACGAACATTTAGCCCAGGTCCGATCATTCTCGCGAGGAAATAGGCCAATCAATTCACCGGTCCAGCAAATCGGCAACTTGGGACGCACCCCCTCCAACTCCTTCCCCCCATCCCCCCCCCCCCCCCCCAACCCCCCCCCCCCTTCTCCCCACCCCCACCTCAAACGCGCATCCAATGATGTCCTCCGCTCTCGCACCACCCCCCGACCCACATCCCCCTCCTTCTTCTCATGATCATAAGAACAAACAGCAACTTGAAACGAACAACGTCCCCCCCCCTCCCCCCCCGACTACAGCCATACGTGACACGAGTAACCCCCCCCCCCCCCCCCCCGCTCCGTGCAAGCAATGCCTGCCCGGCTGGTCGGTGGAAACCCGACAGGCTCTGTCCGGACGTTGTAAGGAAGCGAGGGGTTGCCGGCGCGGTTATACGACTACGGCCATGCACGACGTGAGTACACCCCCACCCCCCCCCACCCTCCCTTTCGCCACCCTGTCTCGTCCCGGCATTCAAGGAACGCGGGGGTTTACGGTCATACGACTACGGACGACATGCAGGGCATTAGTATCACCCCCCCTACCACCCCGGTGATACGATTTATCGAGTCCCAAAGTAAACACCCACTACTAAGATAGCACCGGGGTACGCTGTATATCACCCCCCCCCCCCCCCCCCCCCCGAGTTATTCCACACGGGGTGATAAAAGGTGTTTAAAGCCCCAAACAATATCACCGGGGGTGTGGTATATACACACCGTCGTATGCTGTACACATACGGTGCACGCCCTCCCCCCCCCCCCCCCCTCCTCCCCCTGCACCCCCTCACCCGTCCCCATCTCCATCCCGTCCTCACTTCTCCTCCCTCTCTCCCACCTCAAGCGCGCATCCATGCTATCCTCTGCATCGGCGTCAAGCCCCAACCCATCCTCCTCTTCTTCGTCATCATCATCATAATCGTCGGCTCCAAGCTCTGCCTCGATGGGCACTCGCGGTGCTCCCGTCGAGCTTGTAGGTTACCCACCCATCCCCCTTATCCACCCCTTCCGCAAGCCCGAGCGCTTTTTGCGCCCACAGATAATTGAGGGGGGGGGGGGGGGGTGGCGGGGGGGGAAGGGGGCGGAGTGGGACGGGATGAGATCGAGCGGCGGGGGGGTGGGGTGGGATGGGCGGAGTGAGGGGGGGTGAGTGGGCTCTACTGCTGTCACAAACATCAAGGATAGACGAGACGCGCCGGAGCTCAAACAAAAACAAAAACAAAAAACTCCAAGGCAGTAGCAAAATACCCTGGATACTTCGGGGCAAAGTCCTTCCTGATCTACAACAATCTACAGTAGTAGTAGTAGTAGTAGCAGTAGTAGTAATAGTAGTAGTAGCAGTAGTAGCAGTAGTAGTAGTAGTAGTAGTAGTAGCAGTAGCAGTAGCAGTAGCAGTAGCAGTAGCAGTAGCAGCAGCAGTAGTAGTAGTAGTAGTAGTAGTAGTAGTAGTAGTAGTAGTAGTAGTAGTAGTAGTAGCAGTAGTAGCAGTAGTAGCAGTAGCAGTAGGAGTAGTAGTAGTAGTAGTAGTAGCAGTAGTAGTAGTAGTAGTAGTCGTCGTGGGTCATACTTTCCGGGTGGGATCTGTGAGACACAGCTCTCGTTACGTCGTATCATATACCATGGTATATGGTATCAATATATATATACCAGGTATATTTTTAAAACAGTAATATCAGGTACCTGGTATGAAATACACAGCGAAAAACATCCCCAGTCGTGGCAAGGTATGTGCAACCAAGGAAATACTTTTTTGTGTATTATTCCCCGAATATAGACACACCCACTCCTTGAACTCTGCATCCTCATATTTTCCGGGTGAGATCTGTGTGACACAGCTCTTGCCACATCGTATTGTATCACAACGGAAAATCTAAGGATCTACATGATCTGCTGCTGCTGTAAATCGTGATCTGCCATACATGAAAAATAATGCAATCCCTCGGTCGTGTCGTATACATTTACACAAAAAAATAAGCAGACGGAGAAAAAAAATCGAAAGTCCCAGCTGCAAATTCATAATTCAAGTTTTCAAGGTTCAAATTCCAAAATTCAACTTTTCAAGTTTCAAATTTTCAAATTTTCAAATTTTCAATTTTTCAATTTTTCAAATTTTAGAATTTCGATTTTTCACATTTCCATTTTTTCAACTGTTCAAGTATTCTCCCTGTGCATACATACTTGATCCGATTTGTAAGAACAGGTGGGTGGCAAATTGTTTCGAGAACCAGTGGGGCTGATCGGTCAATGCTCTCACCGTTGCCGCCGAGGGTTTCGGGGGCAGCAGCCCCGGTCTCCCCCCCGTCCGCACCGCCTGCGTCGTTCGCTCCGAGAGCCACGAGATCGTCGACGATCTTTTGCACCGTCTGATTGGCCCGCACCTTTCGAAAAAAAGGCAAAAGTAACACCAGAAACGACGAATGGGAGGGAAGAAGTAAGGAAGGGAGGGAGGGAGGGAGGGAGGGAGGGAGGGACAGAAGTTTCGTGTCGCCGTACACAAGATGGAGCACGATGCGAGGCGGAAAGCCCCCCCTAAACTTCACCTTCCCAACACACGAAACCTAACACCGTTCTGTCCATCGCCCCTCCCGCCGCCACCAGACCTACCGGCGCCTCTGCCCCGTTTTACGGCGTTCATTTTCACTGCTCTTCTGCTCCTTGGCGATTTTTGCAGATACTTGTACGCAGCTTTCTCTCTACCTGCAGACAGGTACCGGTTACAAAAACTAAGAAGCAAAAAAAAATCATGGGAAGTGAAGTTAATATCCCGACGGGATCACGTGCTCCACCCTCGCCCTGCTGTGTACCTTGCCAGTGACTCCCCCCCCGCCTCCCCTGCCCGCATCACTTATTACGGGGGACCATAGTAAATAGGACCTAATATATTTGGTAAAAATAGGTATATACATATGTTTTGGTGTCTTCCATAGGTCCTACTAACTATGGTCCCCCGTAATAGTATGCCTACACGTTTACGATGTACGGTAATTTTTCGTGTATATGTGTGTGTACCAGGTATGTCTCAACGTTTTCGAGCTTCTGTAGTCTACCTGGCATATAAGGATTTCATGATTGTCAGCGTTTTTAACCATCATATGGTTTCGTGTTTCAACGTTCCTGGACGTGACACTTTTTACTGTTCCATGCCTGAAAATGTTATGATGTCACGAGCACAACGTTCTCCCGGTTTCTTACGTCTATTTTATCTTTTTTGTTCTTCTCTTTTTAGATCGCTCTTGCGGTGTCAAATCCACAGATGGTGTAGCGCTTCAACGGTTGCAGGATGTCATGCCTGGATATTCAAGCGTTGGCGTAGACTCATCAACCCGCCACTCTGTCTCCGTACCTAACCACCGGTTCTACAACAAAAATGTCTCGAATTATAAGGAACTTATGTATATAAATACGCATTCACAAAGTCCCTTATATATTGGTAAAGTTGTACAGCAGTGTAGCATACCGAGTGCCTGGTTATAACGGTACATGCCTGCCGACTATCCCCGCTCTCGCCCTTCAATGGTTCGCACTCACTCCCTTCTCTTTGGCGAGCTTCTGCAGATCCCTGTAGCCCATCTTCAGCAGCTCCGCGGACTCAAAACCCCCCTCGTCGTCGCCGCCGCCGCCACTGCCCCCCATCGCTCTAGTCGAGGTGGTCAGCTGCCGCCTGTTGTTTTCGAGGGAGGCGTGGCGGGAGGAAAACATAAAACACTTGTGGGGCTAAGAGTTGAACGGAGTGACTGCAGAAACGCGGGGGGGGTCAATGTAGTAAGAATCGCAACCCACGATGGGCCCAAAACAATCATGCATCCCCCCGTTAGAACACATTCTTTCAGGTTATGATTACTACGTACGTTCCCTCGCAACAGGTTGGGTCGCAACGTGAGCCGACGAACTGACTCGAGTCCTTCGGAAGGTAAAACAAAAAAAACGCCGAGCTTCGAAAAACGCGCCAGTCTGATACAAGAAACACAGACACAGAACTCCGCAACGTACAACGGAACATCTAGCCAACACAATAACTGAAACACCAAGCCAAATAACCAACTAGTCGGCGACTTGTAGTCTGTCGACTCACAGCGCAGCCCTACTAATCATTGAACTTACCTATATACCCAACGAATAACTCGTCGGCGACTGATCATCAGCCACGTCACAGCCCTATAAATCATGGAACTACCTAATGTAGCTAACTAAATGACTATTACGGGGGACCATAGTTAATAGGACCAAAAATTGTTAGTAAAAATGATCAAATATATAGGCTTTTAGGTATACCATAGTTCCTATTAACTATGGTCCCCTGTAATAGTGGGAGCTTTACAACCAGCGAACACAGAGCCCAGCCCTACTATCAATAATCATGGAACCTACCTAGCCAACCAACAACTACTCGACGACTTATAGTCGTCGAATTTACCGACATGAAAGACTTTCACTGCTCGCCCAGACATAGATGATGATCTATCTGATCTGTCCACAGACAGATCATCTAATTCCTCGCCTCCTGTTGCGAGAGGCCATGCAGGATCTGTATACTACAGATCCAACCCAAGAAACACATGCTACAGAACAGTAAATCACGCAGACTACACAGCTCCTACCCGGAAACATGAGCTACGTACGTAGATAGGTCATACCTTTCTACAGATCAGGGGTGGTCTATCTGTCTTGAAATATCTAGATCATCAAAAGGGAATCGACGACTTATGTCCGAGGTGGCAAACGTTTCAGATTTGCCTTCCCTCAACGACATTTTTTCCCCTTTTTTTTAATCATTACTTTCACTTTCCAGCTTAACTCGCAGAAGTTTTTTACCCTCAGCGGTCTACTTCTGGACAAACCGTGGACACAGGTGTCGTCCCTTCTCCCCCCGGGTACGTGCCTTCATTTTTCTTGTCGCGCATAGGGTTCAGCATCCCCACTGCTCGTCGATTTCCATCGAACGTAGCTAGCTCACGCTTTCGCGCTCTCCGCTAACCGATTTTTATGCAAGAAAAAGTCCCTACGAGCATGCATGCACTCGGTGCGTCTTGAATATGCTCTCGGTGAGACATGAACCCACGAAATTGGTCTTAGTACGCACGCGGACCACCTACCTAGCCACCGGGGGCGCCGGCTTGTACTGCGGGCTATATATATACGGTGTATATACCACTGCTGTTCCCAGACCGGACATGTAAGGGTCGTTTGCGCCGATCCTACATAGTGTGTAACAATAGTGAATGTAGATGCGAGTCGACGAGGGGAGAAGGGGCAGAAGTCTTCTCGCGGCAAACAAATGCAAGGCAAGAGCCGTAGTGGAGGGGAGGGGTGGGGGGGGTGTACTCATGATCATGCATGGCCGCAGTCGTATGACCATAGACCCTCGCATCCCTGCAATACCGGGATGGGGCGCGTCGGGTTTTCACCGACCAGGAAGACATTGCTTGCACCAAGCGCGAAGCGCCGTAAGGTGTTGGGCGCGTCGCATGAAGGGTGGGCTGCATCCTACTCAGAACCGCTTTTGAGGCGGATTTTCTTGCATATGGATGACTGCATCAACGAATTGATTTAATTTCAGTGAGGGAACGGGGGGGGTGGGGGGAGACTGCTGTGTGACCCCGGCTCTGAGCTGCGACTGTTAAATAGGAATGAGAGACGATATGGGCGAAGAAGGCAAACGGGAGGAAAACAAAATAAAATATGAAAATACACATGAACACGAAGCTTACCAAAATGGGTTCAGAGAAAAAAATCGATCTAAAAAAAAAAAACAGCAGCTGAGATTAAGATCTCTTCCCCCCCCCCCCCAAAAAACAAAACAAAAAAAACGTACGTATGGGTCTTGTATTTTCGGGCAGATTGGTACTTTTTAGTAGTTCCCGGGTGCAGAAAAGCGGTCGAGGGCTAAACTCACGACGAAAAAAAGAGGTGCTCCTATGTGTTTGTCGACGTGACCATACCCAGCCAGGTGCGTGGGTCGCGGGCCACGGGGCCTATTCATCAATCACGAGGAATGTAGCTGTAGAACACGAGCGAACGCAGTGCTACAGCAGTAAGCACCTGGTCGTTTTATACCGGTATAATATGAAGAAGACAAGAAAAAAAACACGGAGCTGTGAGATCGAAATTTCCCTCAAAAACTCATATATGCAAGCTTGGTGTGACACTTCGATTGCGCGTTCTGTACGGGGTGCCTCGTCAAAATCGATCAGTGTACTGGATTGCAAAAGCATACTGTCTCTCCTCTCTCCTCTCTCCTCCCGGGACGCATTCCGTGGGTTTCCGTAAAGTAAAATGGCGTGTTGCTTGGGCGTACGTAGTATCACAACTACTGGCGAGCATACCGGCCGGGTCGATCAGTTGGTTACTACTGCCAGTGCTTACTGTGCCAGCGCCCAGTCCCGACGCTTAGTGTATAGCAGTCGGTCACGAGTCACGAGCACTGCTGTTCCATCAGTAGGGTAAGCCGTCGTCTAAGTCTTCCCAATGATGTACGGGTATATATACCAGGTATCGTTGAAACTATTCCGGAACAAAATATAAAAAAAAATCCGTCTACTCGCGAAAAGTTCAAAGCTCTCGCGAATCAGGGTTGACAATCTTGCGAAAGGCTACCGAAACGCCCTGACAGCGACCGTCCAGAGCAAACGAGTTTACAGTTTTGTTTATACATATATACGATATATTATATATATATATATAACGTACCGGAAAAATGTTGACCTGGTTATCATCGTACTGCGGAAAAGAGCGAAAACTGCGAGCGCGTGCGTGGCGACGGTCACCGTTGTTGTCAATTGTTGATTCTGTAGTGGTCGTCGTCGCGGTCGTGGCTGCTGCTGTCGTTTCAGTTGTTTTTACATTGCTCCACGCCATTATCTAGCCCGTGGTCAGATAGGCTCCAAAACTTGGGGTATAATTCATAGCGGGCATGCGTGCCGCTCTCTTCCTCAGCCTCTGGTTTGCTCATGGCTGTCTGTTTGCCTGTCCGTCTGGCTGGCTGTCTCCTTGCCTGTCTGTCCGGCTGTCCCTCTGGTGTCTCCCTGCCTGTCTTTTTCAGTCTGGTTTTATCTGTTTTTGTCTGCCTGTCTGCCTGCTGTCTGTCTACTTGTCTGGCTGCCTGTCTTCCCGTCTGTCTGTCTTCCCGTCTGCCTGTCTTCCCGTCCGCCTGCCCGTCTGTATCTCTGCGTCTGCCTGTCCCTCCGCTGCCCAGCGATCTGTCTATCTGTCTGTCTGAGTTTATCTCTGTCCATGTCTTATGCCTGCATCTCCATCTCCGTGTTCTTGCTCTCTTTCTGTTATATGTCCTCTCTTCGCGGTCTCTATGCCCCTCTGCGTGTGTGCCTGTCTGTTTGTCTGTCTATGTGCCTGTCTCTCTGTCCGTCTGCTGTTTCCTTGTCTCTCTCTCTGGGTCTTCCTCTCTCTACCTCTCCCCCCTTTTCAAATGTTTTTCTTCCGGCCTTTGTCTATCCACTTCTGTAATCTCTATCCATCTGTCTATCTGTCTGTCTTTTTGTCTATCTACTGCTTGCTTGTCTCTCCCTGTGTAGTCCTCCCTCTACCTCTCCCTGTTTCGGATATGTCTTCCGGTCTTCGTCCCAATCTCCATCTATCTGTCCGCCTGCCTGCCTGTCTTCCATTGCCCCCCCCTCGCCCTCCTCCTGGCTCTAGCTGGCATGCCATCTCTCCCTGTCCTCCTCTCCCTCTTTCGTCTCTTGCCTGTTGTTCTGCCTCTTTGCGGCATCCCTGTCTCTGTCTGAGATATACCCCCCGTCTCTGCCTCTATATCAGAATAAGCTGCCTCTTTACCTCTATCCCAGTCGCTGCCTCCGCCCCTGCCTCCTTCATTGTCGCTGCCGCTACCCTGGTTGACGCATCTGGCTAGGCTAATAAGGCTAAAAAAGGTTCACCTCGCAGAACAGAACAGGTCATCGATTCCCACTTTCATCATGTACAGCAGTAATTTTTTCATGGGCAGTTAGTTATATACCAGGTATTTCTGATCTGTGTGATCTGTACGATCCGCAACAGCAGAAGCACATGTTTTCTGGGGGTTTTTTCAGATCTGTACTTACACACATCATTCGCAACATCTCATCATGGCGGCAGGTTAGGGTCTAGATGATCTATCGGTAGATGATCTATCTGATCTGTAGATCATCTATTAATACATACCAGGTATCTCGCCGAGGTGTGCAAGTTTACAGGCAGAGGCGTACTGTAGGTCAGGTTACGTTACAGATAAGCTGACAAGTATGTACACGGACAAGGAAGACGAGGGGCGGGTGGGACAGAAGGAGGCAGTACCGGAAGAACGGCAGGGAAGCGCAGGAGGGTGAATGTTGTACTGCAAGGGGTAGCAGTAAATAAGGGGGGCAAAATCGGGCGCGAGGGGGGCAAGGGGCCCACCTCAACATCATCTGACCTGCTGCTGTAACGTGTTCCTGCTCCCAGACCCCGCGTCATTCCTCCCTCCCCCGACCCGACCCCCGGCAGCTCCCGACTCCAGCCACCGGACGACATCGACAACGCAGACTCTCTGACCCCAGCAGGTAGCTCCGCGCGAAGAGCACCTCCTCCTCCTCCTGCCCCTCCTCCTCCTGGCAAGGCGGCCTGCAATCCCATCCCACGCCAGCTCATTCTCTCTACAGGAGACGACGACGACGATGGTGATGATGATGACACCAACGACGACCACCTCTTGGACCCAGCCACGGCGCCGCCGCGCTTTAGAGAGGAGAGCCGTGCCGCGAAGGCCGGCACGCCCTGGCAGGGCGCGCGGGACCTCGCTGCGTACGCCATGGTGCCGCCTTGAGCACCCCAGAGGGTGATGAGCCAGGCCGTCGCACCTCCCAGGGTAGCAGAGGTGGCTGTGCTGCTGCTGCTATTGCGTGGTTGTCGGGGGTGGTGGTGCAGCTTGTCGCTCCTCCGCGAAGTGAGAGCGATCGCTCTCATGGCGGGTGCGCTCCCTAGGTTCACCCTTTCTCCCTCTCTGCCGTGTGTGTCGTCGGTGGCCACCGTATCCGCTCCGTCGCTTGGGAAGAGCTTGACGCAAGATGGATGGGGTGGCGAGGCGGCGAGAGGCGGCGAGGAATCCGGGAGCGGTGCTATCATCTGATTGGCGGAGCGCAGACATATTCCGCCGCATTTTCGGAGATCACATGATTATTGCATGATACTTGGTGCATCCGTCCACCATTCAACAGCAGTGTGCTGGCGCATGTGCTTGGGGGCCGTGTATACTTTTACAGCTAACCGAGCCAGGCTGTTATCTACCGGCCACTGCGGCTGGGCCCGCTGCATCCCTCGTGCGTGTTTCGTCGAGCAAATAGTTTTTTCGTCGAGCCAAAAGTATGTTGTTGTTGTTTTTTGTATATACGCTGCATCAGGCGAACCTGTGAGGGGGAGGCGAAGCCCCCCCCACAGTCTACGTACAAATACAACAATCAACAGTAACAGCAGTGTGGTCTGTCTGTCTGTAAGCGGTGACCAACGCCTGGCCAGAAAGTAACCAGCACAGACACACAATACCACCAACACGCGCTGTGGCAGCAGCGGGCCGTCGTTGAGGAGCATGAATATTCCATACATCGGATACAGATCAGATCAGATTCCCATTCGTGATCTACAACAACAGCGCAGTAGTATTAATAGCAAGAAGATAGATATTTCGGGATAGATAAGATACAATCATCCTGGTTAACATGATCTGCGAGACCTATAGATCTATATCGCGTTCCGCGATGAGAACTGTATGCCACGGCAGTTTGCGCACGATTACATGCTTGCCGCGGGTGAGGCCTGTATATTATACGGCTCTTCTTGCACAACGCATCATAACGGCTTCACAGCTTAAATAGTGGTAACACGGGATCTACCATTATTAAAACATGCACTACTACTGCTTGCTGCAGGTGAGCTACAGTACCTACAGATAGATCGTGACCTGTCCGATCAGCGGATCGCCTTTTCTTTTCAACTTCGATAACAACATGGTGGGCAGATCCTTCCCTCCTTGGGGTAAAACCTAAAGTCGCATACCACCGTACGTACCATCACCATACCTGGTGGTATATAGTATGTTGAGTACGTACCGTAGTGAAGCTGAATTTTCTTATCACGGCGTCAGCTTCGCGTGCGTTCGTCGGCGACCCTTTTTTATGCAAGCTTCTGAAAAAGAAAGAAAGAAAAAACAGAGACAGAGACACCCTTTCGACACAGCTGAATCGACCGAACGACCGAACGAGATCCACCAACGTACGCAAGTTGACGACCCTTACAAACATGTTCTGCTGCATTCCTAGCGACAGCTTTTGCTTCATGTATACCTGGCATATGTTTATGATTTTCAGCTTGACATCACGTGTCCTCGAGGTGTTTTCAACGCTGTCTTTTGTACCACCGGGTGGTTGGCCTGTCCGACCGCGCAGCGAACCTGGCACCTAACGGTCAGCATGATACGTACCCTGGTACCGTTTGATTCCCGGCTTGGTAACCAGGGGGAGGGCGTAACGTCTCCCTTCCACTCACAATAATCCCGCGAAACGTATTCGCTGCAGTAGTAGCAGCAGCGGATTATCCGGGGAGTCTCCCACAGGAGGAGTGCACTGCTGTACTCTGGTAGAGTCGTACCGGTATGTACTACGTACTACGTGAAACACCGTACTGGATGGGGGCGATGCAGCAGTACCTGGTGAATAGTACTGGGATGTCATGGTGGAATCAAGTTTGCTCGATATAAAACAATTGGTCAATTTCAGTTTCATTCGGAAAAGGCCTTCCCACAAGAAAAGCGCCTCCCTTCCCCCCACTCCCGCCTACGTCCTTACTCGGGGCTAGCACCAGCCGCCCATTCACATGCGCGGCACGGCAATGCCTAAACGTGCACCCCACCGCACAGGCGGCCAAACAGGAAGGGGATAAGATCAGCAAAAAGTTTCTATGTGATACATGGAAACAACGTAATGAGCGCCCAACTGTTGGAGGTCTCTATTAGGAGTAGGAACGGTGCTCCGTCTCGAAAGGGATGCGTGGCCAATGGTCAAATGACTAAGGCAAGCAACGAATCAGTACGCCCCCCCCCCCCTCCCCACCTATGGTCATTCGACTACGGCCATGCAAGAGATCGAGTACATCTCTCCTATTGAGTACCCCCCCCCCCCCCCCCCATTTACAGCAAACAAGCCGACCGGGCGAGGGCAAGATGACACACTCGCTTCCCTTGCCTTGCGATACCGTACCCCCCCCCCCCCCCACCTATGGTCATTCGACTACGGCCAAGCATGAGATCGAGTACATCTCTCCTATCGAGTACCCCCCCCCCCCCCCCCATTTACAGCAAACAAGCCGATCGGGCGAGGGCAAGAGGACACACTCGCTTCCCCTGCCTTGCGACACACTCGCTTCCCCTGCCTTGCGATACCGTACCGTACCCTACTTTCCCGTAGATCAAAATTCACGTGTATTCGTACTCGTACGTAAATCAAATATTGTGGATGGGCGATCTAGTGCACCAAACCGGCGACTGCAACTACTACAGCAGGCTATACTAGCACGGTGGCGTAATGGCACCCTACAAGGGGCGACGTATAAGGGCCGGGAGAGAGGGCAAGGGCACTACGAGGCTGCACCTTGGATCATCAAACCTGCTCCTGCTGTGTTTTTAACGTGGTGTATTCTACTTCCAAGAATCACGATACCGGGATGTCTTGATGGAATCTGTTCATGATCTGCACAATCTGCACATGATAGCCGAGTGCGATCTGCATGAACGGCGCGATCTACCGTCTTAGGTCATGTTTCCCTCATGAAATCTCGACGATCTGGGAGAAGAAGATTCGAGACTCCCACCAGGTATACCTGCGCGTTGAGTGGAACCCTGACGTCGGCCCGCGACCTTCACGACAGGCCTGCAGGCATGTGTCGCCGTCCCACACAATGTGCGCGTGACAAGGACAATATGTGTCGGAAACTAGAAAAATCCAACCTCCTACCTTAAAAGCTGGAAAGTGAAAGTGATGATTGTAAAAAAAAAAAAAAACTCTGGGATGGCTGCTGTTAATACCCCCATTGTTTTGGGACAAACTACATGGAATTTAGTGTTGGACACTTTTTTCGGTAGTAATAATGTGAGGTCGATGAGCGCAGGAAGATAGTCGCGGAACAACGACCATGTGTGAGGACGACTCCCCGATAACAATCGCCTAAGAAGCAAGGAGCGCCGAACAACAACCACTCCAGATGTGGTATGAGCCGTCGAAATTTACAACATGAGGTGCGAGCATGACGACACAACATGCGCCGAAACACAAACTCCGGCACGTAAATAATGTAAATATAGTACTTCTTATACTATCGTCAGGAAGTCGCGCGCAGGATCTTTGTAACTGTCGTCAACTTGTGGACTTGGGGGCATTGGCGCATCCCGGTCGGTCGGTCGGTCGGTCGCTTCAGCAATCTCGAACGCGGTATCTTTGCGCCTTGTACGTTTGAAACTCGCATTCGCCCGAAATCAACACCAGGATAGCAGGCCCTCGACAACACGCGCCGGAAACCCAAAGTCGTCGAAAACCAATGAGCCGGCGAAAAAACCAAGCGCCGCGTACGAAAGCGCCGGAGTCCACCTGTCGACACGCACGCGCGCCAGAGCGCCATCAGACACTCCTCTTTAATAGATGCAGCCGCCGCTACATACCGACGGCAACGGGGGGGCGCGGGACTTCGCGAGAGGGGGGGGGGGGGGGGTACTCATATCATGCATAGCCGTAGTCGTATGACCATAGACCCTCGCATCCCTACAATACCGGGACGGAGCACGTCGGGATTTCACCGACCAGGCAGACATTGCTTGTACCGAGCGCGAAGCGCCGTGAGGTGTTGGGCGAGTCGCATGAAGGGCGAGCTGCATCCTACCAAGAACCGCTTGTGGGGCGGACTTGCACATGGATGGCAGCTTAAACGCGCGGGAGCATTGGCTTTGTGGAATTTCGACGCCCGTCACAAAGCCCCGCCGTCTCCGAAGTCGCTGATGAGCTTGTCCAACGTCGGTTTCACCTGCGGTGGACGCGTACACACAAAAAAAAAACAGAAAACAACAAACATCCAAAACAAAAAAATCAAGCAGAAAAAAAGCACACCAAGCAGACAACGAAGACAATTACCCCAACCGAAAAACCAAACGAAAACGAACATATACGGAAAACAAACAACAACAAAAAAACGATACATGGAAAAACCAAGTCGAGGCCGGGGGGTGGGTGGAAGGGGAAGGTAGGAGAGGGAAAGGGCAGGGATGGGGGGAGAAGCGGGGAAATGAGGCGTTGGTGGGGCCGGACGGGACCGGACCGGGGGAGACAAAATTCGTGCTTGCGGTGAATGTTGCACATTTTCTGCCGCGGCTTCCGCTCCGACAGGCCGTGCACTATACCTGGTATGCAGGTACGGCGTCCTGCGGTGCAAGCAAGACCTGTCATGAGACGCGCGTGGCCGGCATGCCGATGTATGCTCCTGCTGCAGCCACGCTCTTGCTACGGTGGACGCTTGATAAAAGCCGGCGGACCGGTGGTTTTCTATTGGCCGCAAGATGATGGGCACCGCTGGAACATGATAGGACCTCCTCGTACGGTAATACTGTTCGTAGTGGTATCCACAACATTTCCAACACAGCGCAGCAGTGGGTACCACCGGCTTAACCCTTTTAGGACTGCAGCCCCGTTTGGGGGACAAACTACTTGAAATTTGACTGGTTTGTCCCCAAAACGTGACTGCACTGCTAAAGGGGGGTGAACCCCTTTGTTAGGACTGCACTCTTTTTGTGAGGGCTGAACACTTGGAATTGGACTCAAAACGCAGGTGTCCCTATATTTCACCGCAGCAGTAAAAGGAGTTACTGTAGAACCCATTTTGGACCGCAGTTCTGCTTTGGGGGCCAAACTAGTTACCTACCTGGGGTAGAATTTGAGGGGTAGGGGTGCGTCCCCAAACCCAGGGCTGTACTTTGCTGTAAAGAGGTCGAGAGAGGTGTCGTACAGGCCGGAAACACACATCTCTTAACTCTTGATAGTCTCCTCTCTTGTTCACAGCGGGACATCTTTTCTGGGCGTAAATACAAGGGACCGTTTGGTCTTCATAGTGACGTCTAAACGGTCCTTGTATTGATATACACCCAGAGTGGTCTATGTATATAGCTTCTACAGTAGTGCAGGCGGATCCAGCCGATGTGGTCTCCCCTGGACAGATCATGTACAGATCCATCCTCGATTCCCACTTGAATGACCTAGATCGATCAGGACAGATAGATCGTCCCTGATCTGTATGATATGTATGCTATAGCTCATGTTGCCGGATGGGAGCCGAATCATCTAAACGATCTACTACAGTAGCACATGTTTTCCCGGGTTGGATGTGTAGTAGGCACGTAGATCCTGCACAGCCTCTCACGATGGCAGGTGAGAAGCAAGATGATTTCGATCATGATCTGGCTGATACGCCCGAGGTGTGAAACGGTCCTATTCTCTTATTAAGAGCGTGCCCTCTCTTAAATAGGGATATATCACGAATAACTCCAACCCTCAGGAATTGCAGTCGGGGGAATGACCCGCTCAGAAACGAACATGCAAAAAAAAATAACGACCAACAGCACTAACCTTGTGAGAGGCGCCAATCGTCCACTCCGAATCCTATAATCAAATAAATAGCGACCAGCGGTACAGCAGCTATGGCAAAACCGTGCCTAGCAATCGCTGTGTGTCAACTGCGACCAGCGGTGTAACCACCGCAACTATTACACAGCCGTGTCAGCAAAAAAAAAAACCTGGTCACGGCGATCATTAGCCGCCGTAGTGCAGCAGCAAGTGCACTAGATAATATAGGAGTATGGGTGCAACAGTATTAATAAGTGTTACAATTTTACACTTCAGCTGTGAGTTGTTTATCGACAGCGATCAGCGAAAGAGAACGCGACTAAAACACCTGGTATAACACTGCCGTGTCGGCAATAACCATGCATCGTGTACTCATTTGGTGGCGGCGGAAGGCCGACGAAAGCTCCTCGTACTGACCTTCTCCTTCTCCTCCGGGGACAGGCGGTCGATGTACACCTTTCCGTCGAGGTGGTCGTACTCGTGCTGCCCGAAACGAAACAAAATTGGAGCACCAGAAAGAAAAAAGGAAGTAACTTCCTGATAAAAGGGAGGTTGATCTGTTCGAGCCGTACCTGGTACGGCATCAACGACTCAAATTCAGTAGAACTCGTAGCTGACGCCCCGTGAAATCATATAACTACGGCCGTCATTTTTATGCGTTCCTCCAGAGCACTACTGTACTCGGAACAACAGTAGCTGTACTCTCGCCGCATGACAGTGGTGCGTTTAATTTAACCCTTTTAGAACTGTAGTCCCGTCTTGGGGACAATCCAGTCAAATTATAAGTAGTTTGTTCCCAAAACGGGACTGCGGTACCAAAAGTTGGTTAAACCGTACCTGGTGCGGCATCAACAACTCAAATTCAGTACCAGTAGAATTCATAGCTGACGCCCCGTGAAAACATGTAACTGCGTACAGCCGTCATATTTATGCGTTCTCGCGTTTCACACAAACAAACAAAACAGAACAAAAATACATGACGCATCAGCCGTGAGATCGAGAGCATTTGTTCGAGAACTTCGCCCTTCTAAAGCTAAGTGCGATGCTTCCATCGCACGTGCGACACACGGGGGAAGCATGAAAACAAGCGTGAAAATAAAGAAAAGCCATAGCTTCTGGAGGAAACCAGGAAAATCGAGAGTAAAAACAGGAGACTTTTCCGGAACAAAAACGGGGGAAACTTAGGAAACGGTGAAAACTGGGTGATACTGCACCTGTACGATATTTGATATTTGGCGTAAGGACGGTATTCCGTTTCAATTCGTCCACTCAAACACCTGAACCCCAACCCAACTTTTCTATCTACTTGGCTAAATACCTTCATTAACCCCTTGAGAACCGCAGTCCCGTTTTGGGGACAAACCAGTCTAATTGTAAGTAGTTCGTCCCCAAAACGTGACTGCAGTCCTGAAAGGGTTAACTATTAACCCGAACCCAGAGCCCACCTCTTCTCTGACTACCGGTCTCGATTTCTTACGACCTGTTTTTTTTTAACGGTTTCATTCATCAAGGTTGCCATTTTTCTTCTTCTGAGAGACGCTTTCATTCGTGGTTAAATTTACTCAAAGATCTGTAAATTGTGACCCATCAATATTGATACATGTGGTAAAAATTGAGGCATTCCGGCCGCGGCGCCACCTGGAATATTCTTGCGGTCCAGTCGGTGTACTTCTTCTTGACCTTCTTGCCCCGTGCGTTCAACGCCTCCACCTTCACCCAGTTACGTCGCTCTACCTGTGGTACCGAATGAAACGGGTCGAAAACAAACGAAAAAGAAACAAAAACGAAACAGAAACAGGGAAACGCCGCGAACGGAACACAACGAAAATCAAGACGAAACGGCACAAAAACAGAGAGGAAGCAAGCACGAAACGGAACGAAACGAACAAATCGAAACGCAGAGAAAACCCGGAACGGAGCGAAACCAATCGTGTTAAAAACGGAAATGAACGAAACACAACTTTAAAGCGATTCGAAAGCAGAACAAAGCCACACAAAACACGAAACGACGAAAAAAAAAACGACGAAAAAAAAGACGAAAACAAAAATAGACGACAGCAGCAACAAAAATACACTATTACGGGGGGCCATAGTTAACAGGACCAAATATTGTTAGTAAAAATGGTTAAACATATAGGTTTTTATGTATACCATAGGTCCTGTTAACTATGGTCCCCCGTAATAACACAAAATGTTTAAAATGGAAGCTGCACGAAAAAAAAAAAATCAGAACAAAACAACAAACCCCGCCCGGGGGAAAACAAAACAAACAAAGAGTGGCGGCGCAGCTCGAAACGCTCGGAACGTTGAATCCCGGCGACGAATACGCGGGGTATGCGGGCTATTACCGCGGCTATCCCCACACTCCACACCACCGGACACCTGGCACGACTGTAAGCCAATGTGCGTGCGACAAGCAAGCAACCCCCCGTTCAGCGATACAGCATAACCTGGTAGGTCAGCAGGAGAACAGAGGGAGTGCATGAGTTATTGGTGTACGACACAATGGGAGGAGGGGTGGGGAGCGGCGAGTGAGGGAGGGCTGGAGGGGAGGCAAAGGGATGGCACATACCTGTCCCCCCATCCCGGGGAATGACAAGCACCCCTCCTCGTCTGTGATTTTTCCCTTCCCGGAGGCGACGATCTGCGGGTTGACGAGTACGATCTCGTCGAGCCAGTGTCCTGCGTCGCCCTCTTCGAGGGGAGAAACGGCGGGGGCGGCGGCGGGCCGCGATCGGTTGGGTTAACGGCGATGGCGACGAAAAAAAAAAAAGCACGCCCCCGAAAGGTCATCGATTCCCACCTCATGACATCGTGGGTGCCTTGGCGGTGGACACCACTACAATAACAGCTTCACAATTGACTTAATAAATAAATTAGACCCCCTCATACACCCTCTTTCTAGTCTACAGTAGACATTTCCGGGCGGATAGGTTCCTTATTTATTTATACATTTATTCATTCATTTATTCTTTCATCCTCCGACGGATTGGTAAATATATTCCTGATCTCATGTATTGCCGGGGGTGGGAGCCGTGCAATCTGGACGATGTACTCGCAGGACATGTTTCCTGGGGGTTGGATCCGTGCTGTGTTCTTCACGGACCCTGCACAACGTATCATAGCGGAACCTCATTAGGATCCAGATGATCTGCAGATGATATATTTGATCTATCTGCAATTAGATAGGTCACTATCTGTTCGAGGTGCGAATACTTCGAGGTATCGATCGGCAGCTCTACGCCTCATATACATATACTTCGTATATATGTATACATATAAAGCGCCATTTTTTTTCGAGGTACTCGCTCACTTTGGGGGTGAAAGAAAAAAAAGGAGAAGAAGACAAAAAAATGGAGCGTCATTTGCCACCCCATGCCGGATCAACAAAAACAACAGCAACAACAAAACTACGATTGCGAGGGACCATACTAAATAGGACCTACGGTAGAGACAAACACCCATTTAGTTCGCAACTATTACTATTACGGGGAGCCATAGTTAACAGGACCAAATATTGTTAGTAAAAATGGTTAAATATATAGGTTTTTATGTACACCATAGGTCCTGTTAACTAGGGTCCCCCGTAATAACAACATTTGGTCCTATTTGCTACGTATGGTCCCCCGTGAGGCTTCAAGAAGGGGGAAAATTGGCCATTAAAAAAAAGTGACGATTACATACAGCGACGGTCACCGCGTGATTATGGGGGGGGTACGGCTACAATGGTTGGTGTTCCGAGTCACAATGGTTGAATGCAACGGTGTCGCAGGGCACAGGCGCAACTTGATTTATGCCCGTGCTTCTGGGCCCTCGCACGTGGTATTACTTTCGGAACTTGATGGAGTGGTTTACCCCCAAAACAGGACCGCGGTCCTAACGGTCCCGCAAGACTTCAGCAACCATTGTGGCCACTTAAAAAGCGATGATTTCAGCAACCATTGTGGCCACTGCGTGATTGGGTGGGGTGACCCAATGGTTGGTGCCTGCGTTACAGTGCAAGGAGCCATGCGGTTCGGGCGCGACATGATTCTGCCGTCCTGCCGGGAGTTCACGCTGCTCGTAGATGGTTGACATCACTAAAGTTACCAACCATCGTTGTGGTCGTTATCTCGCTCGGGGTTCCGAAGGGGTATACCGAGGGTTGGAATTTTTGTCAGATTTTTTGTCTAGGCTAAAAATGTTTCTGTTTCCGTTTTATTCCACATGGTTTTAGTATGCTCCCCCCCCCCCCCCCCCCCCCCATCCTTGTCTGGGGCTAAAAAAAAAAAAGCAAGTGGGGGCGTCGACGTTTCGCTTTTTTCGTGTACCCTCCGCTGTATCTCTCGCCCGAAAATACAAATCAATCGGAGAATAAAGTACGTCCGTACTGCAGCCCCGTTTGAGGGACAACCCACTCAAAATACAAGTAGTTTTGTCCCCGAAACGGGACTGCAGTCGAAAGGGGGTACTGAGCCCGATGGCCCCATCCATGGCTTAGATGCATGACACGAAACATATTTCGGAGCAGAAATGGTGAGTTGGTTTCGACGATATTGGGAAGTTTTTCTCATTCGAGGAGACGCACCAGTCCGAAACATTATCGGACAACTAATGCCTCTGCCCTAATCGTAGCGATTGCCAGCGATGTAGGGGAATGGGTGGGGGGGGGGGGGGGGGGGGGGGGCGTACTCATTTGTTGCTTGCCTTAGTCATTTGACCATTGACCACGCATCCCTTTCAAGATGGAGCAGGGGAATGGGGGGGGGGGGGGGCAAAAGGCAAGGCAAGGGAAGGGACGGGAACGGGGAGCCCAAGGCAGCGGCTATGGCCAAGGTTACGAGAAGAAGGTCGAGACGTTGAGGCTCAGGCCTCGAAAATAAGGTTAACGGTGAGGCTCGAGATCAAACACAGGGTAAAAAGTAGGTCGAAGGCTGCGTACTCAAGACAAGGCAGAGGCTAACGCCATGGCAGAACGCTATCGGTAGGGCTGAGGCCAAGGCCAAACAAGAGGCAAACACGACGGTTCAGGCATATGCCAAGGCTTACACCAAGGCCAAGGGTTGCGCTAAGACCAAGGCCCACGACACGGCTAGGATGGAGACAGAGCGCAAGCCGAGGCCCGAGACAAGGCTAACGGAAATGCCAACGCATTCAAGGCAAGGCTAATGCTGAGGCACATACTAAAGGCGAGGCTAGGAAACGCCGCCTTCTTGACGGGAAAAAAAAACGTACCAGACCGGTGGCGGCAGTGCTAGTGGTGGGGAGGTGGGGGTAAGGGGAGTCCGGGCGTGGGGGTGGCGGGGTGGAGGAAGGGGTGTGCTCATGTCATGCATGGCCGTAGTCGTATGACCATAGACCCTCGCATCCCTATATACGATGTCGGGACGCAGCACGTCGGGTTTTCACCGACCAGGCAGACATTCCTAGCACCAAGCGCGAAAAAGGGTCGTGAGATGTTCGGCTAGTCGCATGAAGGGTGAGCTGCGTCCTAATACTACTGTAACAAGAACCGCTTGATAGGCGGACCTTCTTGCATATGGATGACAGCTTCGGATTAATCGATTGAGGGGAGGGGGAGGGGGGGCGGGGGGGTGGAGGGGGGGGGGGGGGTTGGGGTATGGGGTGGTGGAGGAGGAGTACCCAGTACACGGCAAGGCGCGCGGGCGCTGCGTCAGAAATAGGGCGCTGCGCCAGAAATTGCGGCGGCGATGGTGGCGGCCGCGGAGGCGGAGCCATCCTCACCAGGGTTAAATACCATGAGGCGCTTGTTTACCCCGACCTGAGGCGCCGCGAGCCCCACCCCTTTCGCCGCGTACATCACCTGGAGGGAGGCGAGGTACAAGATGGAAACAGCGACGGACACACGGTTACAAAATCGGACACAAGCAAGAGTTCGGATGCACGGGAAACATATTCGGCAGAGGACAACATTCGGACACAGGGAAGTCCTTCTATTTACAGGGAATCGATTGGGATACATAGAAAAAAAACGGATACCAGGTACAGGGCAACAATTCGGACACAACGCAACAAATTCGGAGGCACGGGCAAACAAATCGGACACAAGGTAACAATTCGGACACAGGGCAACAATTCGGACCAATGGAAGCTATTCGGACACAAGGAAGCCATTCAGATACACGGAGCAACAATTCGGATATTCATAACGGGCAACGATTCGGACACACTGGGGCAATAATTCGGATACCCGACAACCACTCGGAAATGCACCGGCAGAGGGAAGGGAAAGACGACTTCGGGGGGGCATGTAAGTGGGGGAAGGGGGGTGGTGTGGTACGGTGTTGTTTTGTGTTGTGGTGTGGCGTGGCGTGCGGCGAGTGGGTGAGTGGGAGAGGGGTGTTAGTGGGTGAGTGGGGGGTGGGAGGGGGCGTTAGTCGGGGGGGGGGTGGAGTGGGGTCGGGTAGGGGGGCGTACCCATGTCATGGTATGGCCGTGGTCGTATGACCATAGATCCGGGAGGGGGGGGGGGGGTCAACCAAGCAACCACACCGGGGCAGTGTTTCCATAGATACGTACGGGAATTGGACTGGCGGGGTGGGTACGTCGGTCGCCCGCCCCATGACCCAATTTGTTTCTCTCTACGTCTCTCTCGAAAGTTCGACCCCACGGAACCTGCAAGCATGTTGTGGAGACAATCTGCTTGGACCTAGAAGGGGATTTTGCACGCAGTGGTATCATATGATGATGACGTTGTTCTCACATTAGCCAACATACCAAGGGATTAACCTCGACCAGTACCCCCCCCAGATATTGGTCTGACGACTACGGCTATGCATGATAATAAGTGTACCCCCCCCCCCCCCCCCCCAGAATAAGCAAATGTTTGCCTGGTCGGTGAAAACCCGACATGCTCCGTCCCGGCATTGTAGGAATGCGAGGGTCTATGGTCATACGACTACGGCCATGCATACTATCGACTACACCTCCCCCCCCAGATGAACAAAAAGCTTCAATGAAATAAAGGGAAAACGCGGAATGAGCGCCAAAATGTTGGAGGTGCCTCTGTTAGGAGCAGGAACGGTGCTAGGAACGGTGCTCTGTCTCGAAAGGGGTGCGTGTTTGACGGTCACACGACTACGGCAAACAACAAATGAGTACACCCCCCCCCCCCCCTGCACCCCTGCGGTACACAGCCCACACCTTGAGCATGTCCTTGGCGAGTTTCTTGAGGTCGTCGTCGAAGACTTCGATTTCCGCGTTCTCCGCCCTCAAGGCGGGGTGGGGGTACTTGAGGACGCGCAGGTCGGTCCCCTCCACCACTCCCGGATCGATCTGAGAGGGGGCGAAAATGTTGTTGTTGTTGTTGTTGGTGGTGTTGGTGGTGTTGGTGGTGGTGGTGGTGGCGTTATTGTTGTCTGCCAGTATCAGCAGCAACACTACCACGGCTACTGCTCCAGCTACTGCCACTGCTCCTTCCACCAAAACACAACTACTGTCTGTGCGAATACGTACCGGGTATACACGCAACGGCACCATCAACATATGACAACCTTTGGAGTTCGACAACAGCACCCACCTCACAGCCCAATCCAACCCAGCCATCAGCCCCATCATCCCCACCACCACCCCCCCTGGCCACCACCATGTACCCCCCCCAGTCGCCCATGCAAGGGTTTATGGTCATACGACTACGGCCATGCATGGAGATGAGTACGCGCACACACACTCACACACAAGACCCTGCTCCCCAGCACCGGCAAACCCTAACCCCTGCATGCCGACTACTACGGGGGACTATAGTTAATAGGACCACATATTGTTGGTATAAATGGCAAAATTTACATATATTTATGTAAACCACAGGTCCTATTAACTACGGTCCCCCGTAATAGGAGAGTGCGGGCGGGGCGGCGACACGCACAACACGATGGCACGACCACTTCACCTCCTCCTCCATCTTTGGCGGGGCGTTGGCCTTGGTCTTCTCGGCGGCGGGGCTGGCCTCGCTGCTCATGCACACGCGTCCACGCGCCGGCCGCTTGGTAACACCCCTGTCGAGCCACATTGTTCTATTCATAGTCAAGTTCACGCAGTTCGCGAAAATATGAATGAGCTTCAACGAAATCTTCGATCCGATATCACAGCTCAAGAAACAAAACAAAAAACAGACCGTTCTATATATGAGAGACCTCATTTTCCTGCCCACCTTTTAAGTCCACTATTGGTCATAGGGGACGGGGATCAAATCTGATAACGGATATTGGTACCTATACAAGGGACCTCCAATCACGAACGCGCTAATATACGTAGGGTCCTTTAACCCCTTTAGAACAGCAGTCCTGTTTTAGGGACAAACCACTCTAATTCCAAGTGTTTTGTCCCGAAAACGGGACTGCGAGCCTGAAAGGGTTAAAAGGGGCTGTCAATACCTACCGCCGTTGTACAATAAAAAAAACAGAGAGTTTCTGCCCTACGAAAAACGTGTCTTCAGAAATTGACTTTCCTTCCGCTACAAAGAGGGGATTGCCTTCCCATCGTGTAATCTTAGCGCGGTTGCGGACGAGGTAAACCGAATGCTGCAGGCGACACAGCGTGCGAGTAGCAACGGCAGCCCAGCAACGGCGTAGGCGGCAGAGTTGACCGCAGTGCCGCCACTGCCACCCCACGACCGCAAGCAGCAGCACAGCAAAAGCGGCAGCTCGCTGCGAGTAGCGCTATATAGCCGCAATACGGGGCAGCATGGCTTGAGCAACAAAAATGAACAGTGTCAGCACCACCAGCACTTTTGGATTGTTGTCGCTGCTGCTGCTGCTGCTGCTGCTGCTGCTGCTGCCGCAGTACCTGGTATGGCGGAATTGAAATGATTCACAAAGCTGACATGTTGTCGTCCACTACAAGCAGGGCGACGCATCATCCACGACACCAAGCGGGCGAGAGCGGGCCGTAGCAGCCGGCCGTCCAATCCGACGCGGCTCGTCCGCGTTATACCTCAGTTACACCTCTCTCTCGAGCCTCTGTGCTCCCAGCGGTCGTCGTGTTGTGTACAGCAAGGAGCATAGTAGTGGATGGAGGCATGGAAGGCGCTCGGTGTTTATACTGCTGTACGAGCCAATTATTTGGAGAACAAGTTTTACCACGTACCCTGCGTTAAATTCCTGTCTTCGCTGAAGTACTTTTCTCGCCCATTTTATCAAAATTTTACCTCAAATCCTACCGTCAATATTATTTATAAGGTCAGGGTTAGTTGGTGTTCTAAGCCAACCATCAGAGCAACCCTAACCTTGGCCCTAAGCCAATCAGATCAAACCCAGTCTACCAGTACCTGGTAAGTGGCAAGTGGTATGCTACTGCTTCACCCAGCCAGCTCAAAAGCGGGGGATACTATTATTAATAATACTGACTGTACAATAAAACCGAACACGTTTTGAATACCCAAATACGGCATCACTGCTGCTGCTTCAACGCGCAAGGGTGAGGATTGCTGGCCTGGCCTAACCCCACGACGGATTGGTCTCATGCTGCGGCGCAAGTACCGTATCTGTGAGCAACTTGAGGTTTCGTGGTCGATCGTTTCCCAGACCACGTACGTATACATACGGGTAGACGCGCAGGCCCCAGGAGGTACGAGTATCGTAGCTGAAAAGCAGCAAAGCAATCATGCCCCCCCCCCCCCCCCCAAAGCAAAAGTTGTTGCATAAAAACGCTCATCATCGACAACCAGTCAGCCCCATCCATTGCAAGAGGTTGGAGGGGCAAGGGACGCGGGGGGGCAAGAAAGGAGGGAAACACCAAAGCCATGATCCGTACACATTGTAGCTTGTCTTGCGTTGTGGAGGGGATTTGTCTACTGCTGTAGATGACCGCACGACGCACAAAGGACACACGTTGCGTTACCTAACGAGGTGCCGCTGCTGTTGACATGAGTGGGTTGCTGCTCTGCTGTACGCTCCTCCCTGCCGTGGAGCCACCGCGCAGAACGCCCTCGCAAGGGGAAGACCAAGGCCCTGGATCATGAAAGCTGCGCAGAGAGCTCGGGCGGCGGCCGGGACCATCACTGTACCTTGAGAGCCTGGAAAATCCTGATGCCTGTGGTATATTTGCCATGTCGGTGTGACAAGCGAGCTGGGAGTTTGTAACTGTTTAGCTGGCGTTTTTGGTGTTGGGTGCCGCGTCAAGGGTAGTCACCGGTTCGGGCCGCGATCGCCCATCATTGACAGGAGAAATCTGCGGCTAGCGTCGGGTACCGGCAGGATTGGTGAAGTCTGTCCCTGCTGTTCGTTGGCGGAGAGAAGCCGCTAGGGTCGGACGTGCGGCTCAACGCCGTCGCGATCTGACGTTTATTTTTATTCCTCCATCCATCTCTAGGCCCTACTACCACGATTCACCCACACAAGAGAGGGGAGAGCTGTGACTACGACCTGTCGTGCTCTCTCATCGGCGTGTTTTGGTTGTTCTTTCTGGCCAAGGGAGGATCGGGGTTGGCCCAAGCCAGTCGGTGGTGGTGGCGGCCATAAGGATGTCTCGGTAACGGTCTTATATCGCCAAGACTTCATTCAAGGCGACAAGATAGACCCCGAGCCTCCGTTCCTCTTTCGCCAGCGCCACCGGGGGGTAGGGGTTGGGTCTCCCATCTCCCAAGCGTGCACTCTGCTCTGCTCGAAGCTGGCGAGGGGAAGCGTCCTGAGCGAGCCGCGAACGGGGGCTTTTGAGGTGAGGGTGTGATTTACGAGCACAAGCATTGCTGGTGGTGCTGCTGTAGGTATACGGGTATGATAAGGGTTATGATACGGGTATGATACGCGCTACAATGTCCTCGTTTCGGATGAACAATAAAAACACGATCATGGCATCATGGCTTTGGTGTACGCTCATGGACGGCATGATCTGCTCTTTGGGTTGGAGATATGCACCTGGGTGCTGCTGATACAACATCCCCTCTGAAATACAGCAGTGTTCTGCCTGCTATATACATTCGCAGCACAGCAGGTACTCCATTCACCACTCCAGTATCAGGTACCTCTGCTGCTGCCGCTGTGAAAGTGAGGGAAGAATACGTCAGGCCTGCTATTAATAGTGTTCGACCAAACACCAAACACTGCTGTCCCAACACAGAGAATCTACCCTACAAAAACTGCTCTCTCAACCCTCAACACAGCAGTTTGTTGGGTAGATTCTCTGTTGACCAATGGAACACCCCGAAACGTCACTGTTCGACCAATCGAATGGGGATTGCCGAGGGTGCTGCTGTAGTTTGGAGGACTCAGGTCGGTATAGGATCGAGGTGCGAAGCGGGATCAGGCTGGCAATTACAGCAGTAGTCGCTCTCGTACGTACCTCGTAATGACAAAACTGTTTGTTGGTGTCTGGTTTTTGTATGCACGGGGGTACCAATGGCATGCCAGGTACTTCGAGACATCGGTGATTGACTAATTGATGGGAGTTGTCCAGTAGGCCGTAGGGTGAGCTCTACTGGAGGCACCATTGATCCCGCCACAGCTCCTCAAGCTGCGTGATACGATACCCGGTATTACTGATAGTATTTTTACTTTCAGAGCACCACGTCGATTGCGGGACACGTGTCCTCTATTTATGAAAGAAGCATAACACCCTTTGACGATATTGTGGTATCAAAAATAGTGGAGGTCTGTGAATGGTCTGGTCGTGGTCCATTTACCGGTGACTCCCCCGTCTGTAATTAGTACCACTTTGTCCCTAAAGATAGGGACACGTTGTATACGATCGTACTAGTATCCAACTAAAAAACCCTCATATTTCGGGACAGAGTGGTAGCATCACAACTGTCAGTCTCACGTCTATTAGAGCAGGCTCAACAGAACGATCTCGTGTTTTTTTCAGGGCGAGAAGACTTATTTGTAGGGCTGTGTATCGGTACTCGGTACCGATGTTTTTCGATATATCGGACGATCCGATATATGTTTTATGTCGGGAAGTCGAGCCGGTATTTATGCCGATATTTTAGGGTACGGGTTTCCTGCAGAGTAGGAAGGCATACACAGCAGGGAAACAGGGGATATGCACATCGTCTCAACGTCCTGCATGCATCACACACAGCGTCCTGCGACAGCAGCAGTAGCAGACAGCAAACACACGCACGTCAGTAGCACCGAATGAGCGCCGAGGGGTCAGCGGACTAGCTCGTCGCGTGCTTGCCCTTCCAGCATCGCTGCGAATCCGAGCGCGTGTTTTCTACCGCGGGGCTTTTCGTAACGCCCGCGAGGAACTCCCTAAGCAGCGAGAACATAGAGCTTCTCGTGTACCTCCGTAACGTATGGGGTGTGGCTGAAAAGTGGAGGACGTCTGCCCTTAAGAAATGATCATGGCAGCACGAATGTTGAAGGAACGCAGTGTAGTGCTAAAAAAAATAGCGCGAAAGTACCACCTTCTACATGCAATCGGCAGAAGGACGGTGCTTGTTGGTGCATTTCTTTCCTCGGAATTTTCAGCTACTTGTTTTCTGTTGCTGTTGAATTCGGTTCACTTTGTTTGGCAGTAAATTTAGGCTACAATCCAAGTGCTTGCATGTTGGTTGCCACTTACCGGCTCGTACGCGGCTATGATGTTATTTTTTTGTCGTCATCTACATCCTTATTTTTGGTATTTTAGCAGGATGTACGTTGTAGCATGCATTGTGGAAAGCTTCGCTGTGTTCGCCGATATTTTTTATGTCGATACCGTTAAATGCTGCCGATACACGACCCTACTTTTTTGGCGATTTCGGTCCACAATCCACAAAACAATACGAAGTGTTCTCGTGCGAATTTGATGCTGAGGTACGTACGCACTATCTCGACCGCCCGTGCATAACATCGCATCCCTGGCCCCTGCGCTCCCGGTGACCGCCTATTGACCGCCTATTGATATTATTTACCAGTACAGCTGCAGTACGTGCCTACTTTACCGTGGTTGTACACCGGACACCGGTTGTACTTCGTACGTATAAATATACCTATGATGATTCACAGCCTTATCCGATCCGTTTTTTGGTCGGCGGGTCTCTCCCGCCTCTGACCGTCTTTCCTCGCGGTTTCTTCACCGAGGCGTTTCCCCTCCGCGCCTGCACTGCCCCGCGTCGGAGGAACCGCCCGCTCAGCGCCGTGGCACCCGCGCGAAGCCTTGACGTTGAGATTTACGAAGGAATCTCCGAAAATCCCTGCCTTATCAGTGTTTCGGGCCATGGTCACTCGGCCGAGTGTAGACATTCGCGTGGTTCTTTCCGGCACGTCCTCTCCGACCTCCGACCCATGGGGAGGGTCAACAATCCGGCCGGCGTCGCCGTCGTGGGGGCCTGCCCGGGTGGCTGTGTCTAGGACATCGATGGAATGCCCCGATAGCACATTCCACCCTGGCGCAGTTGAGAACTGCCATCCATAAAAAAAAAATGCCGGGATGTATGAGAGATATCGCGTGTCATCTACAGCCAGCAGCACTTATGACGGCCAGCAGCACTTGCGGTGTGTACGCTATCGTACAGCGGCAGCTGCAGTGGAGCTGTACTACGTGGCTGCGGAGATGTACAGCTGCAGCAGTAACTGCTACAGCAGCTGCTGTGGCGGCACCTTTCTACAGAGCTGCGCTGTCGGCCATCGCGTACTCCTTGAGTTTGAAGTTACTGTAGTTACACGGCCTTCTAGGATTCCGCCGCTTTTCGGGTTAAATATTCAGGTAATCGTCATAGCATTTTGCCGCCTTTTCATTTCTCAACTCGCTGTAATGATGAAGACATACACTCATGTCACACTTCTCAGAGTGGAGTGAGGAGCGCACGCTCTCTTATCCGTTGGCATCGAGTCTCAGCCTCCTACTCCTTACTTTATACTCCCTGCACGCGAGTCTGCGACCGGCGGCCGTCCAGGCCGCCGGCGTAGCCCCGTGTACATACTGAAATGCAGCGCTGCTTACGCCGAATGCCTCGCAAAGTGTAACTGTTGAATCCCGTTGGTTCTCATAATACGGGGGACCATAGTAAATAGGACCAAAATCGTTAGTAAAAATCGGGAAAACATGTAGTTTTTGTTCATGACATAGGCACCATTTAATATGGTCCCCCGTAATAGTGTGTTTGGGTTATTTTTGGCTTTTGATATGCCCCTTTGGGACTTCATGGGGGAGAGGGGGAAATTGACTGTAGAAAACTGGCGGTTACAGCATCGGCCAATACTGCGTGATCGGGGAATTAAGACCAATTGCTGTCCGAGTTATATACGAAGCAACAATGGGTGGCACGGCGCGAGCGCCGCAACATGTTCCCTCCCGTACTCTGGGCACCCACGCTGCTCGCATAGATGGTTGGTATCACCAAAGTTACCAACCATCGTTGCGGTCACTCTCTCGGATTTTCAGAGGGACCAATCGAGGGCGACCGGGGATTGGGATATCATACATATATAACCGCCCCCCCGGCGGAGGAGGAGTCGACTTTTTTGTTTTCGTTTCCCGTTTGTTGTTGTGTATTTGTGGTCGGTGTGGTCGGTGGTGTGGTGTGTGATTTGGGTAGCAGTGTGGCAGTAACCGAGAGGCGTATACCACAATCACGTCAAGTTAAGTAAGGTACCGTGATCAACATTGTATCCCTCGTTCGTGCGAAGTGTTACACCTGGTATTGTTCGGCTTCTGCCGCTAGGTGTACGCTTCATGGCTTGGCTTCATGGTCATGCCCACGAGTAGAAGAAGAACACACTGGTTAACGGGCATACAATACTGGCATGTACTCGTAGCTCAACGTAGCCTTGCCGTTCCATGGGTTAGCCGAGGGGAGCTTACAACGTATTCGTGCAAATGGTTGGCGCACACTGTGTATGAGACGAATATAACTAACCGTAAACCTGACCCTAAGCCAATCAGAGCAATCCTCTTGACCCTAAGCCAATCAGAGCAACCCTAATACTGACCCTATGCCAATCAGACCGAATATCGGATAAAGGGTTAAGCTCACTGGCTTAGCCCGGCATTCCGCGCTGTACTATTAATATATGAGTGTCGAAGACTGTTTCGCTATTTTTCCGACAGTGGCGTATTGGACACGTCTATAATAAGCAGGTAGGCGGGCGAGGCGTCGCTGACACCAGGCGCGGTCAACGGTAGGTTTCCCTAACGAGCCCTCGTTCCAGGGGTATATAGACACTGTGGAAGATACCTGGGGTCCATCGATATATCTGCGTACGAAGGAACCTACGTTTTGACCCGCCCAAGCTCGGCGACCGAATACGAGTACAACGTGCCGAAGCAAAAACAGAACGCACTCGACATTCCATGCTGCTTATCGTTGAGCTGCGTTGCTCCCGCCACGTTGTACGTCCTTCGCCGCGAGCGTTTGACACAGCAGTTGCGCCAGCTGTTTTCGCTACGACGCGAGTCACTTGACTGAATGGAAGCGCCTTTTATTCGTGCGATCCCCCCACCCCCCGCTGCTGACCGTGTCTTACACTCACATGGCTCCTCTGTGCCGCTCACTTCTGCTGCAGCCGCGGTCGCTACGCAGCTAGCTGCGGCTCATAGGTCGCTGCCCAGTACTTTTATAGCACTATTGAAGGCTTTGTATCAAGCAGGGGGTGGGGGGGGGGGTGGCTCTTTACCGTCCCCTGTTTCCAATATTATATAGTCAGTGTTCAGCTGTAGAGGGGGGGTGGTGTCAGGTGTCGAAAACATATCGGCCGCCCTCGGTTGGACTGTTCATCTAGTCAGGGTTGACATCGGGGCTGATTCGACTGATAGATCCCCCCCCCCCCTCCCTAAATATAGTGGCTGCTGAAACCAGCATTACACTACGTAGCAGGGCTATACAGACCTACCCGATATTTTGCAGACCCAGTGTGCAATTTGGGGTGTGCCTGTGCTCTCTGCTTGAGCCTGAACCTGAACCTGCGAAAACCTCCTAAACCTGGTAAAACCTTAGAATACCTGTCTGTAGGTTTGATGCTGTGTTTTTTTTTCGCTGCTCAGGCACCAAGTTTCCGGTTTTAGTATGTTCATGGGGTTCCCAGGGTTGTCGGCTTCCAATGGGTCAGGGTTAGGGTTGAAAAATCCCCCCCCCCCCCCCCTTCCCTCCCGGAAAAGAAGACGGGACGACACCGAAACCAGTACTGTGGAAGACAGCCATTATTATTTTTCAGCGGTGGTACGGGCGATTACGTCGTACTGGTACAGGTATTATGGTTTCTACTTTCAAGTGGCTGATCTTTGTTTTTCTCGCGGAGGCGTGTTCGTACAAGTAGTTGCGCCCCGTAGTAGAGCGAATGCTAGCACATACTGCGACTAAAACTTGCGCAAAGCCGGCGACTCTGCCAGGGTTACAAATTGAGCCTGCCGGAATAAGCGCTTTTTTTCCCACCGCGCCGGACCGATCAGATCCCCCATTCATGAGCTGCTGAAGGTCTATGTCCGAGCAGATAGATTTCTGGTGTCTTACGTATCACACTGGGTGATAAAATAACACACACCCTCTAGGACGAATTTCCGGGGGAGGGGGGGGACACAGGACGAGAATGATGGGTTTGGAAATATTTCGTGGAGAAGGTTGCATATATAGACGCATCGCTCGCCGTATTCAGTACGCCCTCCCCGTTGTTCGAGAAACCCAGCCGTGAAAATCGTCCGAGGGTGTGTGTTATCTTATCACCCTATTACGGGGGACCATAATAAATAGGACCTACGATATTCACTAAAACCCATATCTTTACCTATTTTTACTATTAACAAGATTTGGTCCTATTTACTATGCTCCCTCGTAACAGTGTGATACGACATGTATGATCTGGAAGATCTACAGCAGACACGGGTATTTTTTCGCCGGGTTGGGTTTGCGGGGTGGCTTCTTTCTTTTTGTTGACCCTTCTAGGGCGAAACTGCGGTCCCGTTTTGGGGACAAAGCACTCTAATTCTTGAGAGAGTTTTGTCCCCAAAAATGGGGCTGCAGTCAAAGCACTCTAATTCTAAGTAACGTTTGTCCCCAAAAACGGGGCTGAAGTCAAATCCCTCTTATTCTAATTAATTTTTGCCCCCAAAAACGGGGCAGCACTCTTATTCCAAGTAATTTTTATCCTCAAAAACGGGACTGCAATCAAAGCACTCTTATTCGAAGCAATTTTCGTCCCAAAAAACGGGACTGCAGTCAAAGTACTCTAATACTAAGCGATTGTTTTCCCCAAGAACGGGACTGCAGTCAAACCACTCTAATTCTAAGTAATTTTGTCCCAAAAAACGGGACTGCAGTCAAACCACTCTAATTCTAAGTAACTTTTGTCCCAAAAAACGGGGCAGCAGTTCGCCCCAAAAAGGGTCGGAAGGATCCTGCGCAACATTTGTAAATTGTCGGTATACATATTAATATGAATCTATTTGCGGGGGAATACAGTCATCAGAACCTAATTTGCCTATTACGGGGGACCATGGTAAATAGGACCAAATATTGTTGGTAAAAATAGCTAAGTATATAGGTTTTTGTGTGTACCGTATGTCCTATTTACTATGGCCCCCCGTAATAGTAATAATCCCGGAATATATAAGTTTTGGTGTGCTTAACGGGTCCTGATTGCTGTCGTCCCCCGTAATAGATGACCGGGACTTTGACATGTCCGTTGTGTGGACGGCCTCATTCACGGTAACGCGGTGGGTGCCGCCGGGAAGGCTTTCCGTGTTTTCTTCCCGGATGGGCGGTTGGCTGGCCTGGAGGGCAGGCGGCTTTTGAGGCAATGGGGTTGCGAGTCACGCGTCACCCACCCGCTTCGGCTAGGCTGTCTGTAGGCCCCGGCATACTCGCCAGGAGGCCGCTGTTTTTTTTTCTCCTTATGACTGGCCGCCGCCCCACTATTGTAGGTCCCTGTATAGTGCCGGTATGTAAGCGCCAGCCAACAGTACCGGCACTATATAAAGCGGCAACCAACCGGCACTAATCACTCCGCACACCGCCACACTGGTTAATAATTCCATATGTGCCAAGCGATTTCACTGGCACTACCTGTATAGCGGGCAGCCGGCACTACTCAACCGGTACTATAGAGGAACCACCGCTGTATCCCAGTTCCGCTGGTGCTGCTGCTGCACTAACTGTTGTTTTCACTGCTGCTTTCATCTTGTCTTGTGATTGAAACAGAGAGGGCGCCGGTGATATCAATGCAGCGGGTTCAATAGTACGCGAAGTATTCACACCTCGGGCACATAGATCATGATCTATCTATCTGTCCACTGTAGATCATCTAGATCCTAACCTCCCGTTGTGAGAGGGGGTGCAGGATCTGTATTGAACATATCAGGATCTGTATAGTACATATCAAAACCCAGGAAACGTGCCTTAGTTCTTGCAGATTGTACGACTACAGTACCACCCGGCAACATGATGAGCTACTGTAGATCCCACAGATCAGGTATGTATCTCCCCTGAATTATCTAGATTATTAACTGGAAATCGATGACCTGTAAATGATCTGCAGATGATCTGTACGAGGGGTGGGAGTGTGCAGGGCCAAAAAAAAATGTCTCCTACAACGGGGGGGCGTATTAATCAGAACCCACGATGGCCCCCATGTAACCTGTATACCCCCCAATACATCCACGTATGTTTACACATAGTTTGGTTCTGATTTCTGCAGTACGTTGCCCTCGTGTCACGGCGGACCATGGTAAATAGGACCTACGGTACACACAAATACCTACATAGTTACCCGTTTGTACCAACAATAATTGGTCCTACTTACTATGGTCCCCCGTATTAGTATCGTCTGTGCCAGACCGCCACGGAACACCGACGGCCCTGAAAGACGAAAGCTGAAGCAGCATAGTGCTTGCTGTCCCGTCACCCGAACAGAACTGATGCCTGGGCGACTCACTGCTGGCCGGAAATGACCTACCTCATCGGCTTGTGTTACGGCCCGTCCGGTGCGCCTCGAACGCACGGACTACCGCTGCTGCTGTACTGCCGTGTATCGGTATTTACTACGTCGTGGTTTGCTTTCTTATGGGGGGGGGGTGTACTCGATAGGAGAGATGTACCCGACCTCGTGCATGGCCGTAGTCGTATGACCGTAGACCCTCGCATCCCTACAATGCCGGGACGGAGTTTGTCGGGTTTTCACGGACCAGGCAGACATTGCTTGCACCAAGCGCGAAGCGCCGTGAGGTGTCTGGCGAGTCGCATGAAGGGTGAGCTGCATCCTACTAAGAACCACTTATGGGGGGGGGGGGGGGGGGGGGCGGGGGGCGAATCGCCTGTGTGTGTGTTTTGTTTTGTTGCTGTATGTTGTTTTGCTCGAACTCTTGCCCTGCAAGTAGAATCCACCTCTTGAAAGGTGCTGCGGTGGCATTGTGTTGTCCACGCCTTTTCTTTTCAAGCTATCCAACATCGTCTATATTCTTGAAATTGGCCCACCGAAGCCCGAATACATTTTTTTTCTTCTTTTTCCTTGCATTCGTCTTTATCTCTCTTTCACTTGATGGGCAAGGGCCTGCTTCGCTCTCAAGACATTCAACGACAAACAATCGTCGCTCCTACGGTCTTTGCTTTCTCCGCGTCCTTGGGTTTCTCTTTGCGTGCTTGCTTGTCGTGCCGCAAGGTTTTTTTCTCGGAAAATAAATATTTATTTATTTATTATTTTTTTTTCAGCGGTTTGACAGGCTCTCTTTCACCTTTTTTACACCGGTTCGTTGAAGCTGGTGTGGCTTGCAATGCATGCAACCCGCACAACACACAGCACGCCAAAGCTCGGAGCAACGAGTAGCAGCATGTCCTCGATGTACCGGTCGTCCCCGGCGAGGCGATCCAAGCTGGGTGGCGGTGCCCCAGGTTCTGGCGGAGCGAGTGCTGGAGGCGGTGGTGGAGTAGGGTCCTGGACCATCCTGGCGGGAGGGCCTCAAAAATGAAACCCGCTATTTTGGTGCCATGAACAATCTACGTGTAGTCTGCCCTGATTTCCGTTCTCAGTAATGAAAACATTATATTCAACACAATCACGTTTTAAAACATGGTCTATGCGTGTAGAGTTCGGGTTCTTTTCTCCGCGCCACGGAGCTTTTGGCATTGTCAAGTCGCGCATTGCGCCACATCGTGTGCCTGCTTCATCCGTTTGACATGTTCTGTTACGGGGAACCACGTTAAATAGGACCTACGGTACACACCAAAAACTATATATTTCGCTATTTTTACTAACAATACTTGGTCCTATTTACTATGGTCTCCCGTAATAATTCTTCCTGCAGCAAGCGTAGCGCGGCGGCTATTCTGCGGCCGGCGAAGTGGAGCCGTTGTGCTACCTACAGCTTTTATTACGAGGGGCCACATGAAATAGAACCTAAAATTGTTGGTAAAAACAGCGAAATATATGTTGGTAAAAACAGCGAAATATATACCTGGTCGGTTTTTGTGTGTACCTTGGGTCCTACCAGGTACTGGTATTTAATATGCCCCCCCGTGACAGTGCCAGTTGGTACCAGGTATAAATTAGTACGTACGTCCAGACGAGAGTATATCACTCTGTCCGGAGATATACTCGTATAGACGTCGTGTACGTCTCTGGACAGAGTTGTGTGCCATACGCTTATCATTCGCCACCCCTCCTGGTACATTTATTCCTGGTGATGCTTTTATCAAGAGAAAGTAGCATCAGCCGTGTCACCGAGGATGTGCATCACACCCCTTGTTGAGGATATGCTGCGTATACCAACCACTCTGTGCCTCGATATCATTCCCTTCTTACGCTTATATTCGAACAAAACATTGCTTATATCTGGCGTGGTCCGAATTATACCAGGCATTACAATAGGCGTCTAACTTTCATCCCAGCGTTTTCCGAGCCCGAAGCCCGTTGGTCGAGGGCCCCTACCCGCCCTCAGCCAATAAGGGGCCGCGGCGCGCGCGGCGAGAGTTTCCTCTCGGGGGAACCCCCCTGTCCCGCCGCACCCGGGGACGACAGGGCACCATCTTCGGTTGGGAATCCCTCCCTATCTCTACAACTCACTTGTCTTTCGGGCTCGAGAGAGGGTGTTATGGAACTGCTTTGAATGAGGCTGAAAGCCCGGTTATTACCTGGGTTCAGGTACTGGGATAATATTTTGTAGTACTTGGGAGGCGTATCTTGAATGGGAAACCTGGGGTTTTCCCAGCGAGGCACGAGCCTTGCTCTCAGTCTCCCCGTGCACCAAAGGACTGAAACATCCAGAGTCCGTGGTCACAGGAAATGCTTGAAAATAGAAAGTCTGGAGTGGAAGAACACCTCAGGGAAAACGTGTATGTATTGACTCACCCGTGTAGGCGGGGAAGTGGTACCGGGGGGTCCTTGAAGCAGCCGAACGGTTCATGGTGAGGTGGCACGAGGATGAGGCTGAGCTGAGTAGGCATCGCCGCGCATCCGCCGTGGGTGGGGTCCAAGGGAATGGGGGGAGGGGGGGCAACAGGAGGAGTGGCAGAAACCCGACCAAGGGAATGCGGAGAGGGGGGGGGGCAGGAGGAGTAGAAGGGAAAATGCGGTGGACAAAAGTAGGGAGGAGATGGCAGACAGGGTTGCAAGGCACCAGGCCGACATTTACGAGGGATCATAGTTAATAGGATCTGTGGTATAAACAAAAACCTACCAGGTATATATTTACCTACAAAAACCTATATAGAACTACATACTTAGATCACAACCCCTGAGCGTGCTCGGTTGGTGCATCCCTGGCCTCTCAGAGCTCTCTCACTTCCAAACCGCCTCCTTTCATTACTTGCCGGACCTTTCCAGCAGTTCTTTGTTTCCTCGGTCCTTTCTTCCTTTTTTTCTTCTTTCGTTTCGTGTGCGTGCGTGTTCTCCGAGCACGGCATCGCGGGAGGACCCGGCACCGTCGCGGGTGTCAGCGGGTGCTGGCGGGTAGAGGGGGGGTTGCAAGGAGCGCGGTCGCCGCTTTCGTGCCTAGGCGTCGCGTGTGCCTCGAGACACGAGGGATGCATGAACGGGCTTTGTCTGGCTTCGATTTATGATTGTTGATAGAGTATGCACGAGTTTTTATGAAGGTCGTTCGGGAGGGCAAGATAATATTCAAGCGGTGCTTATTTTTGCGACCACGCTAAAGTTGAAAGAGGGAGGTGTGCAGTTTGAACATCAACGTTATCGAGCTGGCGAACGACGGCCACGGTGAGCACCGGGCTTCACACGAGGCGGGCGACGGGGCTGATTGTGGCAGAGAGTGATAAAAGCTTTACCCGGACCGAATCGGTAGCGAGGTGGTCGCGAGAGGGGCGGGCGGCGTACGAGGCTGAGAGAGGAGCTCTTCTGTGCGATTTGTTTCTTTTATTCTTTTCGACCGGGCTGCGGGTGTAAGGTGTTCCAATCAGGCAGAAAAATATTACACGAGAGGGGACGGGGATTTTTTTCCTTTCCGAGGTTTCGGTTTCATTTTCATTGTTTTTGCTGCTGTACCGTGCTGTACTTTCGCTTTCTTCGTACATACAGTACAGACATAGAGCATATCGAAAGAAGAAAATAAGTACAGACAGCAGTAGTACCCTACCTGGGGTATGTACGTACGTACGGCATCCGCGACGCGAAGCGTATATATGGCATCCGAGATGACGTCGGAGCTGTTTTTTCCTGAAGCATGGCGGCGGGACTCTTGGCATTATCAAGTCGCCGGTTTGCAATTACGATCCTTGAAAAAACTAAACTCAATCGTGGACCTCTTATCGCTTCGCATAATTTGGTGTACTTTTTTCCTTCCTGAGCGAGCGTAGCGGGCGGCGTAGGCGGCCCGCGGAGCGAAGCGCCTTGTATTCACCTATTTTTACTCACAATATTTGGTCCTATTTACTATGGCCCCCCGTAATAGGAAGTAGAACATGCCTGTACTACTCGTGCCATCAAGTGGTGTAGGTGGTTCGAACATGGTCTTTCGTTGTCTTTTTTTTTTCTTCCTTTTTTCTTGCGCTGATCCTCTGTGATTTTCACTTTATTTCTTTGCTTTCCTTTCTTCGACTGATAAGCCTTATTCAAGGAGTCGTGTGACGTGGGGGGACGACGAGCCTGCTTCACTTGTTACGTATTGTCTGACGCGGAGGGGCCGGGCATAGTTGACGAACGCAGGACGGAGACGGCAGACAGGGTAGCAAGGTACCAGACGGTCTAGCAGGGAGAACCTGGTTATGCTCCGTACTCGTACCACAAACTACTGCCGCTGCCTGGAGGGTGTTTTGTGCTTTGGTCTGCCTGTCATTTTCCCCTTGGTTCTTAGTTTTTAGTCTAGCTCTGTTTACAAGTAGTGGTGTTTTTATTATTTTTTAGTGTTTTCCAGCTCCTTATTTTCAAGTGTCTGCCGCACCCCGCGCCGGGGGGGCACGACTGTTTGTTTCTTCAACGTATTTTTTTATTTTTGTTTCGATTTGTCTTCTGTGTTTTTGTTTATTCTTCGTTTCCTTTCGTTTCTTTATTCTAGATAATGTGTATGTCGTGCCTGTCGTATCCAGTACGATGCCATGGGCATTGCATTGTCCACTGCTACCACTGTGCTTGCTGCATACCTGGTACGCGGCAACGTACTGCGGCTGTAGTATCTCTGTGGCGTAGTTTCGTGACAACATAACCTGTATATCTTCTATTAAAGAGGATTGAAGAATCGGCACGGACACTGGTTGTGCTGGATGTCGACGGGTAGGAAGAACGGTGCAATGTGAAGAACACACACGCACACACACTATTATAATAATACCAGTAGGTTGTTTCACACTTTCGTGTTTCTTCTGTGCACCATATAATAATACCCGGTATTTTACACCAGAGGTACCTTCTCCTACGTAAATCACAACTTATCTTTCGCAGAAACGCTTCCACGTATAATACGCCAAAAGACATCCCTCCCCTCTGGTCTACCCGTAAAGCATGAATATGTTTGTATTGATATCAGTACACGACCCTGGAAATGTCATGCCGTGTACCGTATACCGTAAAAAGCACATACATGCCCCCCCCTCGAACTACTTACTGCCCGTAGTTTCTAATGGCGTTTTCTCCTCGGAAAATAGGTGCCAAGGGACGCGACTCGTCTTACCAGGTATATGGAAACATTGTTAATAGTTCGACGGCATATTTCGTATGTCCCAAAGCCCCGCCACCTGCGGTGTGAGCCTATTTTAGCCCCTTTAGAGCCGCAGTCCCGTTTTGGGGACGAGCTACTTGAAATTTGAGTGGTTTGTCCCCAAAACGGGGCTGCGCTCCTGAAGGGGTTAAGTCGACTGCCGTGAAGTTCGTCCCAATGGGGTGTGTGATATCTCCATCGTATGATGTATTCATAGGACATCAAATATTGATATTAATAGTACGATGTCGTTGATTTGCTCGGGTCTGTCACGATTTTCACCGAAACACGACGGTTTTTGTTAGTAATAACGAGGGGAGTGGCCGAAGGCCGGACGAAGCTGCTTGTGTCTCCCCGCCCCCGGTTTCGTTGTTCCGTTGTTCACGCCGGCTTATTCCCCCGTCCTTGCTCCCTACCCCCCCCCCCCCTCCTCCAGACCGCCTGCAGCAGCAGCAGCAGCAGCGTTTTTTTCTGGCGTTCCCTTGGCTCTTGACGAGCTATACAAGAAACACAAGAAAAAAAACGGCAGTGGAACTCCTTGCCGTGTTCGCACACGGTAAGAAAAAAGTAGAGGGAACCCCCTCTTCAGCCTCTTTCGCTCTTGACACCGCCAGACACCAGGAAAGGGGAAACCCCGCGCGCGGCTTTCGTTCTGCGGGAGGGAGGGAATCTCGAGGAAAGAGGGAATAGAGGGGGAGGGCAGGTGTGAATTAAATACACACCGGGAGCAAGGGAAACGCGAGGAAAGAGGCGGTAGCGGGACAAGGGGGGCGCGGGGACAACGTTGAAGGTCACTGTACTGCCTGATGTCGTTCTCGAGTGGGGGGGACGGGGGGGCGACGCCTAGCGTGGAGCATCTGAGGAGGATGGCGGATCTCGCGCTGCGGCAGGTCAAGAAGCTCAGAAAGTACGAGCTAGAACAGGCGAGTTTGGGTTGGTTAATTTTGTTGGTTGGTTGGTTTCCGTTGATTGGTTGGTTGAGTGGTGATTTGATTGGTTGGTTGGTTGGTTGATTGGTTGGTTTGTTGATTGGTTGTTGATTTTAGTTGTTTAGTTGGTTGTTTTTTTGGTTGGTTGGTTGGTGATGTGATTTGTTGGTTGGTTGGTTTTAGGTGGTCTTTGTTGGTTTCAGTTGGTTGGTTTGTTGGTTGATTGCTTACATGGGTAAGTGGTTCGCCAGTTGGTTAGTCAGTATGTTAGTTGCTGTAGTTAGTTAGCTACTGTCGTGGCCAGGTTGTAGGTAGTTAGCTAGTTAGTCAGTTAGGTTTGGTGGGTTGATCAGTTGGTCGATCCGATCGGTTGATTTGCTTTTGGGGCGTTTTGTTTTTGCGGCTTTTTCGGTTCGGCTGGGATTGTTGGTATCATGTGGGTTGGGTTGGGTTGGGTTGGGTTGACTTTCTTCGTTTTGTTTCGTTTCGATTTATTTATTTTTCCTTTCCATTCTTCCTTGTATTTTCCTCCCCTTTCTTTTCTTTACTGCATTCTGTCGTTTCGTTTCCCTCCTGTTTTCTGTCGTTTGTGTAGTTTTTCGGCTCTTTTCTTAATGTCGGCCTTCTTTTTCGCGGGTGGGGGGGGGGGGGGGCGGTAGATCGCTCTCACTTTCTAAAGGAAAAACTTTTCCCCCGTGTTTCGTTGTCAACTATGCGTTCACCAAGCACCATATTCCACTCTCAAACCCCTAATCTGAGGTGTCCCGTCTCCGATATTCACTACCTGGTACCAGGTATTTATTTTGCAATCTCCGACCCCCAATCTCCGGTCTCCTATTCATGTAGTGGCCAATCAGCAGTGTCTCCGAAGCTCATTCTCTGATCTCCGTTTTTTACAGCGTTGCCCCAGTGTCGATGATCTCACAACTCGAATCTCCAGTGCCCAACGTCGGATCTCCGATGGTAAATCTATGATCTCCAATGTCCGGTATCCCATCTTCGACATGCGTCTCTCCGGTCTCCATTCTCTATGTTCCATAGCTGACGTCTAATCTCCGGTCTCCAATCTTCGGTACGAAATATCTGATTTCCGATCCTAAATCTCGAATCTCCTCTCTGAACTGTCGAATCTCCGATCAGGTACATCTCCGATCTCCGATCAGGAATATCGAATCTCCGCTCTGAAATATCCGATCCATTATTTCCAATATCCAACCTTCTCCAGTCTCTCAACCACGAGACCAAAAGGTAAAAAAAGTTAAGGTGACTGGGCGGCTGGTATCGCTTCCGCGGCGGGGGAGGGGAAGGGCGGGGGGGGGGGGGTGCCACAACTATCTGCGGCGACGCGCTGTTACCGGCACACATCGGTGGTAACGTCTATGACGCCGTGGTTGTCGACAGTTGGTGGCACTGCGGGCGTAACGGCTCTGAGGTACCAACGGTGGTAACGGCCACAGCCCCAGCGGCAGCAACGGCTATATTTCACTCTATTATTCACGGCCGCGGCGACGGAATGGTGCCGTGGCGACAGCGGCTGTATGGTGCGGCAGCGGCAACAGCTCTGATCAGCGTGGCGGTAACGGTTTTGTAGCGGCGGCTGTAACGGCTAGAGGCGACCGCGGCGGTAACGGCTGTTTGATACCGCGGGGGCAGCCGCTGTGATCTGGTGGCGGTTGGGTGTCGGCGGTAAGGGCTAGAGGCGACCGCGGCGGTAACGGCGATATGATACCGCGGGGGCAGCCGCTGTGATCCGGTGGCGGTTGGGTGTGGGCGGTAACGGCTATGATCGCCGTGGCGGTAACGGCTGTGATACCGCGGAGGGGTCACAGCTACGACTCCGGGGCGGTAACGGCTATATGCTTACGGCGACGGCAACGGGGCGATGCCCCTTCAATCGTCGAACCACTCTTTTCCCGACCGCGACTATACTTGACCTTTTGGCCCAGGATGGTGGGCGTGTCCTTGTTTATTTGTTTTCACTGGTTTTTGTTTCGTTCGTTCATCTCGATTGTAAGTTGTTGAGTTGCATAATTGGCATCCTGCGCGGGGTGGAATACGTGAAACCAAAGGGCGTCCCCTCACCCCTCCCCCAACGCCCAATGCCCTTCCCGACTCCAACCCAAACCCCAACCCCACCCTTACCGTGATCCCAACCCCCAGCGCCCACCCGACACCCTACGCCCCCACCCTCACACCAACTCCAACTGCAATCCCGATCCTCCCCACCATCCCCTCTTGCATTACCGCCTCTATCCGCCATCGCCACCGCCAATCCCCAACCTTGTTCCCAACCCCCACGGAGTTCCTCAACCAAGGTGGATTTTCTCAACTGAGGAATTATTATACGCAGTCCGACTCTGGGCGGAAATATAAGGACCGTTTAGACATTAGTAAAGAGACCAAGCGGTCCTTATATATCCGTACAGAGTTCACTTTTTGCGATAATCGTGTTGCTTGTATACCTATTACAGTATTACGGGGGGACCATGGTTAATAGGCGCAAATATTGTTGGTAAAAATGGTCAAATACAGAAGTGTTTATGTGTACCTTAGGTCCTACCGGTATTAACTACGGTCCCCCGTTATAGTATAGCTCGTTTATCCCTTTTTAGAACTGCATTCCCGTTTTGGTGGACGGACCCAATCCAATTCTTGAGTAGTTTGTCCCCCAAAAAGACGACGTTTTGGGGGACGAAGTACTTGAAATCTGAGTGGTTTTGTCCCCCAAAACGGGAACGGAGTTTTTGGGACAAACTACTTGGATTTTGACTGCAGTCCTTACGAAAGGGGTTGAAAAGGGTGAAATACATAATACAAACCCAATCAATTTTTTGAGTAGTTTGTCCCCAAAAGAACGCGTTCTGGGAAAGGGTTAAATACGTACACAAACCCAATCAAATTATAGAGTGGTTTGCCACCAGAAGAAGGCGTTCTGGGGATCGAAGGTGTTATGACAAACTACTCAATTGGGATTTGATTGGTTTCGTCCCCCCAAAACGAGACTGCGGTCCTTTGAGGGGTTACAAAGGGTTGAATAAATACACAAGTGTCTTGTCAGGTTGTGGGTAAGATTTGAAAGCTCCTTCAATGAGGAGCCTCAAAAGAAAAAAAGAGAGAGCTACGAACCCCTATCGCGACACGCGACCCCCCCCCCCCCCCCATTCTGACCCCCACGCCAAAATCTTACCCCCCTTCTGGCACTCCACACCCCCCTCGTCCGTGTTCGTTCTGTGGTTGCACAGGTGTGTATGGTGGCGGGTCTGCCCACGGCGGGCTTGAAAGCGTCGCTGCTGACCAGTATTGAGTACTACCTCGGCCGTCAGTTCAGGTCAGCTAAATCTTCGCGCCCGGGTCTGCGTACAACGGTGTCGATGTTTTCGGGGTAGACGTGACGAATTCGGTCGGTAGGTGTAACGGTCGGTTTAGATGCCTCCCTCTCGATGGGTATATTTTCGGTAAGTGTACCTGTCTGAAGGTGTGTGCCTGGCGGTAGGTGTACTTGCCGATGGGTGTAACGGCCGGTTGGCGAACCGGTCGGTACGTGTAACGTTCAGTCGAGTATGCGTAGGTGCAACGACCGGTAGATCCATAGATGCAACGATCGATAAGCGCAACAGTCGGTAAGGTGTGACGGTCGGTCATTTTTATGTAAGGTTGGGTGCAACGGCCGGTAGATGCAAGGGTCGGTAGGTGTATGTAGCGGTCAGTAGGTGTGACGGTGGGTTTGTGTAACAGTCGCTAGGGCTATATACCTGGCACATCGGCGTTGTGGTCGATAGGTTCTTCGCTGGTTCTGACGGTCGGTATTGCCGTTTGTCGATGTATCGGTCGCCAGGGTCGTCGATAGGTGTAACGGTCGGTACGCATGTCGTTCGGTAGAACGGCCTATTGGACTGGTGATGGTGGGTACCCGTTCGGTAGGGTGTTTTGCATTACTTGGATCGGCCACGACCGGCCACGGTCGCGTCCATTACCGCGTCCATGACCGGTCATGGCTGGGCCCGTGATAGGCCATGGGCGATCATGAGCGGTCGCGTGGCCAATCATGATCGGTTCCGTGGCCGATAATGAGCTCCCATGACCGGGTCTGTTGCCGATCATAAGCGGTGATGACCGGATCATGGGCGGTCATGGACACCCACGACCGGCCATGAACGGATCCGTGACCGGTCATGATCGCCATGTCCGATCACGGGTGCGGTCGTGGTCGCTCATGGTCGGCCACGGACCCGGTCATGGGCGGTCATGATCGACCACTGAAGCGGTCATGAGTCATGATCGGCCACGGAACCGGTCATGATCGCATCGATGGAGGCGTTCACGGAAACGTCTACGGACGCGTCCATCGTCGATCACGGTCGCAATCAGGGCGGCGTTCATGCTCGCGTCCGTGACTGCATCCATGGCGGCGTTCATGGACCCTAACCCTATCGCGAAGGACACGTCCATGACCGCGTCTATGACCGACCTCGGACCTGGTCATGACCGCGTCTATGACCGACCTCGGACCCGGTCATGACCGCGTCTATGACCGACCACGGACCCGGTCATGACCGCGTCTATGACCGACCACGGACCCGGTCATGGGCGGTCGTGGACGCGGCCGTGACCGGTCCAACTATTCATAGCGTACCGGGTGTATGATTGGTTCGGTATGGCTATCAAGTCAGTGTAGCGGCCTGCATCCTTGTCGGTGTGTCCAACAGTCGGTAGCGCTGCTGGCCGGTGTTGGTGTTGGTGATGTTGTTCCTGCTGGTGTTGTGACCGTCAAATATGTCAAGGGACACGTCAAGCAAGGCATGACGTGCGCTGTCAAGGTTGGAAGGCCGAGCGTTCCACACTAAAACCTAGTAGTTTGGTGTTAGTCGAGGTATGTCGAGGCAAAGTTGCTCTCTGTCAGGGGGTGAAATTGCTGTCTCTGACATCTTTGGTGGCCGTTGTTGTTGTTGTTGTTCATGTTGTTGTTGTTGTTGTTGTTGTTGTTTTCATTGTTCATGTTATTGTTGTTCTTTCTTCGTTAGCGAAAACTACGAAGCGACGCTGCTATTAATAATAGTTTCTGTTCTCCCCACTCCGCCCTTCCTTTGCACGGGTCTTTTTTTGTTTCCTTCTGTTTTTGTTTTCCCCTCTTCGTTCCTCGACGCTGTTATTTTTTTTTTCTCTCTTCCTGCTTCGTATTTTACGGTATTCTCAACGAAAACGAAAACGAAAAACGAAAACGAAAACGAAAACGAAAAACGAAAACGAGCAGCCAAGTGGCGAGGTCGGCCGGAGGGCTCGCGTCGCACGCCCGGGAGCTGGCAGCCGTGGCGGAGGAGATAAGCCTGGGTTACATGGACGTTCTGCACAAGCGGCCCGTCGCCGGGACCTACTCTCACCATACCTCGGGGGTAAGATGCTCAAGAATTTTCAATTGACAATTTCAAGGACTTTTGTGCGTACGTAAGACCTTCAAGAAGCGTTCAAGAAGTTGGACGCACGTGAGACCTTCAAGAAGTTGGACGCACGTGAGACCTTCAAGAAGTTGGACGCACGTGAGACCTTCAAGAAGTTGGACGTACGTGAGACCTTCAAGAAGTTGTGTGTGTGTAAACCGTTCTTTCTACCCGTCGACATCCAGCACAACCAGTGTCCGTGCCGATTCTTCAATCCTAGAAGATATACAAGTTATGTGGTCACAAAGCTACGCCACAGAGATACTACTGTACGCTGCCACGTATGCAGTAAGCACAGCAGTGGGCAATGAAATGCCATGTCATCATACTAAATACGACAGGCACGACATACACATGCTATGAAATAGAGAAACGAAAGGAAACAATCAAAGAGAAAACAAAGTACGTACGTAAGACCTTCAAGAAGTTATAAGCACGAAATGCAAGGACTTGTACGTACCGTGTTAACCTGGCGCGTGGCGTTTTTACAGGCATTAATTCACCCTTTAAGAATCGCAGTCCCGTTTTGGGGACAAACCACTCAAATTTCAAGTAGGTCGTCCCCAAACGGGACTGCGGCTCTAAAGGGGTTAAGTAATCGTACGTAATACCTTGAGAAGTTGGAATTGTGTCCGAGGTGGAAGAATTTGTACGTGAGAAACGATCTAAGCATTTTTAGAAAATATAATTGGTGAGAATTTTAGAGAATAGACGTCGTCAATTTTTAAGAACATGTACCATACAAAATATAAACTTCCAAGAACGTTTGTGTGCGTGTTGCAGTGGTGCGCAGGTGTTGTTGCATCGAATGTTTTCGACATGTCGAAGCGTCGAAAGCTTCGAGTTCCTGCTGTATCGTATCGAGCGTTTTTTTCCCGTCCGTCCGGTAGATATATACAGGGCGTACCTGTATGTTTAAACGCTGACACGAAGTAGAAACTCAACGAAGAGGTTGCCCCGCATGTCGTCCCACGATTCCTCTGTTTCTTTTTACGCGCTGAGTGTATCAAGATAACCCCCCCCCCCCCCCCCCCCCCCCGGAAAAACACGCCTATTCTGTTTAGGGGTATTGTGATAAAAAGGTAAATATAGGAAGATGGCGTCTTTGATCACCAAGCAAAAGTTCGGCTTGGTCGGGCTGTCGTCACCTACGTAACTTTGAAATTAACCCCCCCCCCCCCCCCCCCCCCCCCCCCCCCCGCCCCGCGAAAAAAAACGCCTCCGATTTATATATTTTTCTCTGAAAAAGGTGAAGCAAGACGGCGGCTTTGGTCACCAAGTTAGCGCCATGGCAGGGCTGCCGCGGGGTGGGGCAGGGGGCGGGTCCTCGTGCGGGGGAGGGGTTGCTCCGAGGTGGGACGCGGAGGCCTCGAAGGATGTGCGTCGCCGGGCGGAGCTAGACCCCTTCGTGGAGGTGACGGCAACTGTTGGCGGCCCGGCTCGGCTGGAGCGTGGCTCGGGGTGAGTCGAGGAGAGGGGGATTGTACCGCTTTACTATTTACGGGGGACCATAGTAACTAGGACCCACGGTACACACATAAAACTATTATGTTCACCTGTTTTTACTAACAATATTGGGTCCTATTTACTGTGGTCCTCCGTAACACAGCAAGTAGGGGTCCCCTCCATAATGCCGATTCCATGGCGCCGGTGAAATTCGCTTGTGCTATTACGGGGGACCATAGTAGATAGGGACCAGATATTGCTAGTAAAAATAGATAAATGTATACCGGTACCAGGTAGGTTTTTGTGTCCATCACCGTAGGTCCTATTTAATGTGGTCCCCCGTAATAATAGGACAGATGGGATCAACCAGCGTGGGAGTGTGCGGAGTAATTGGTGCCGGTTGGTTGTCGTATAGTGCCGGTGTATTCGCCTGGCACATACGTAACGGCACTAAAGAGGGACCGGCGCTACGACTGTAGCCCGCTTAGAAGTGCGCTTCCGCTTCGACGCTAACGCCCTGGACATGAGAGTCGACTAGTGGGGCCTGCATAATGGGTTCAAGGCTTGAGTTGCTGCTGTGGCGGGGCTGTTTTTCGTGGGTTCGGGTGTGTTGCTCTGGCGGGGTCAGGGTCGGGTTGCACCCCAGAGTTGGGGTCGGGTTGCTTCTGTGGGGGGGTTTGGGTTGGGTTGCTGCTGTGGCATGGTCAGGAGGGTTGTTAGGGTTGGGTTCCTGCGTTTGTCGGAGGGAGGTAGGGTTGGGTTGCTGCTTTGGCGGCGTTCGGGTCGCTTGTGTCGCAGGGTTCGGGTTTGGGTTGCTTTTGTGGCATGGTATGGGTAGGATTGCCGCTTCGAGTTTGGGTTTGAGTTGCTGCCTTGGAGGTGTTAGGGTTGGGTTGCTCGTGTGGCGGGGTTAGGGTTAGGATTGCTTCTGTGACAGGGTCATGAGCGTTGGGGTTGGGTTAGTGCTCTGGCTTGATTTGGGCCGGGTTGCTTGTGTGGCAGGGTCAGGGTTGCGTTGCTCGTGTGTCAGGGCTTGGGTTAGGTTGCTGCACGGTTAGGGTTGGCTTACTCCTTCGGCGGGGTTAGGATTGGAATGCTGCTACGTATGGCTCATTCAAAAGGCGATCATGTCAGTGACCAGATTTGTTTTCAGAGTGGGATGTTTTCTGGAGTTTGCGGCATTATCTTCCGTTTGTCGTGTTGGTAAAGAGAGAAAGGCATGTTTGTACCGGTTAAAAAACGCCCGGTATTGTCGCTGCCCCCATTTAACTGGTAGGTATGTAGACAGTTTTTTTCGGTTTCATTTTTGTTTCAATTCACTTCGTTTTCGTTCCGTTTTTCGTTTTCGTTCTTGTTTTTTTTTTTTGTTCTCTCGTTCCGTTTCTTCGTATGTCTTTTCGTTGCTTTTTGTTCCGTTTCTTTTCGCACCCCCCTCCCGGTTCCCGTTTTGCGTTTCGTTCCTGTTCGTCATTTTCTGATCCGTTTTGGTGTGGTTCACTTCGATTTCATTCTGTTCGTTTTCTTCCCTTATTTTGTTTTCCTTTCCCCCCCCCCCCCCTGTTCTTCTTTTGCAGGTCGCAGGACGTCGTCGTGCTTCGGTTCAACCTCTCGCAGACCGCGATGGAGGCGGTTCGCCTGTCGCTTTCGGCAGATAAGAGGTACTTACGTTTTGGCCACAATGCCCCCCCCTTTTTTTTTACCGTCTATGTATCCCCCGTCCACTCCCCCTTGGATTTCTTATCCCCTACCCGCCCCCTCTATCCGCTATAACTTACCCCCCCCCCTCCTCCCCCCCCCCCCGCCCCGCCCCGGAAATAGAATTAACTCAGTGGTGCAGTCATCCCTTTGCAAGTCCGTTTTCACAAGCGGTTCTTAGTATTACGGGGGACCCTAGTTAACAGGACCTATGGTGTACATAAAAACCTATATGTTTAACCATTTTTACTAACAATATTTGGTCCTGTTAACTATGGCCCCCCGTAATAGGATACAGCTCACCCTTCATGCGACTCGCCGGACACTTCGCGGCGCTTCGCGCTTGTCGCAAGCAATGTCTCCCTGGTCTGTGAAAACCCGGCATGCTCCGTCCCTGCATTGTATAGAGGGGTGTGAGGGTCTATGGTCATACGCCTACGGCCGTGCATGAGATCGAGTACATCTCTGCTATCCAGTACACCCCCCCCCCCCCCCCCCACCCTCCGCTTTACCCCCGATCCCCTGCCCCCCCCCCGCCTATCCAATATCCCCTTGTTATCCCGGACCCCTTATCCCTACACGCCTCCCTGTGTTGGAACCAGGGCCTGTTTTATCGAGGGCAAAGTAAACGAAAAATAAAACGAAATGAAAAACGAAAATAGAACTAAAGAGTACGTGAGTTTTATTGGTCAAATTGTAAAAATTAGAAGTAGAGATCCCGATACCTCCGTTTTCACATTTCGTTTTTTTTAAGCCCCAGAGGACTTGAAAAAAAACGAAATGGGGTTCCAAATAAACGAAGTATGGGATACCCAGGGTCGAAGAGGAACATAGGGGGAGCTGGAAGCGTTGGGATGAAGTTCCAATAAAGTTTTTACGACCGGTTGGCAAGCGCACGATGGCCGAGGTAGTGCATGTGGCTGCCACGCGGCTTGTCTGCTGACGGCGCGAGCACATATGGGTAGGGAATCACCATGGGGTGCCCTTATAAGAAACCGGGGGATCAGGAAGTGGCTGTGGCGGTATATTTTTCGACATGAGTCCCACTCAACATTCAAACGTCTGCCATCGAACAGCGATGGCCGATACACAAGTTCTAGAGCACTCCGTAGGGAGCGGGTTGGACCACGAGAACCGCCTGCTGTGGAGGGTGCCTTACGTGTGCGGGTTGTGTCTATCCACCGTCGCTGTCGAGCGCTATCGCCGGGAACCACGTGCTGTGGCGGTTGAGTCATTCCGAAAAATTGCACCGCGTAAAAATTCGACTCAGCTTCTTATCTTTGTTTCGTTTTTTCTTGTTTTTTTTGCCCTCGTTCGGACTCAACCTGCTGTTTTTTGCGAAAAACGAAAGTCTGTTCGTTTTATTCCGTTTTTTTTCTTCGTTTTTTCGGCCCTCGTTAAGACCGGCCCTCATCGTGTGGAAAAACAGCACTCCGGAAAGACAAAATTCGCACGTTTTGTTGAGGGCCTACAACCCCGCCCCCCCCACCTCCCTTTATATCCCCTATCCCCTGTCCCTAAACGCCTGCCTTTGTTTTCTGGGTTTTTTCGTTATTATGTTCGGATACAGCACTCCCGAGGGTCGCAAATCGCACCTGCTGATGCGCGCCTACAAGCTCAACAAGAACGGGAGCAGCGGGGGACCGACCCAGGATGAGGAGCTGGGGGGGCATCTATGGCCCCTCGAGTCGGTTTGCCAGGTCAATGGAAACTTCCAGCAGCTCAAGCAACGCAAGGTGTGGACCCCCCCCCCCCCCCCCCCCCCTCCCCCCGTCATACGACTACGGCCATGCATGATATCGATTCCCCCCCCCCCCTCCGGTCTCGCTCGCTCCTGTGGGTTCGTTGGCTCCTGGGGCCGTGTGTGTGTGTGTGTTTTTTTTTTTTGTAACTCTTTTCTGGGGCTTGATTGCGCAGTATCTATATTGTGCTCGTTTTTTTTTTTTTTTGTACGTAGTACGGAGTTTTCATGGGTTTTTTTTTTATGAGTTTTTTTTTAATGGGTTTTCCCCCTCTCTTGTGTTCTGTTGTTTTTGCTGGAGGCGTACTCGTTCGGTGCTTGCCTCGAGTCTTTGGAACCATCAGCCGCGCATCCGAATCGAGACCAAGCAACCGCTTCTGCCTGCTCCACCCCCCCCAGCAGACTGACGCCCATTTTACATGACGCTTATGAACGTAATGCTACGTCCCCTTCCTGTGTTGCCTTTTGTGGCTCCTATCTGTCCTCCGAGGATGGCGGTCGTTTTTGAGAGGGAGGGGGGAGGGGAGAATGGAAGGGAAGGGGAGTACGAGGAGAGGAGGGGTTTAACTGAGGGCGGGATGGCGTTTCTTGGATGGTGTGTCTTTCTGTGCCTGCTTGTTTGTGTGTTTGTGTGTGTGTGTTTTTCGGTCGACGTTGATGATGTGTTGATGTTGAGTAACGCGTTCTCAAGATTGCGGCGCAACCTTGGAATGTAACGATTGCTTCATTGATCATGGGTTGACGTTGGCGTGTTGATATAGAGTAGTAACGTAGTTTGACGATTGCGGTGCAACCCTAAAGTGTAGCGGGTGTTGACCTTGATGTGTTGACGCCCAGCAACGCCCTCCCTACGATTGCGACACAACGACATAAGCCTTTAAATGTATCGGTTACGCGTTGATGCGTTGATGTATGTATATACCATACAAGGCGCTTCGCATCGCGGGCGGCCTACGCCGCCCGCTGCGCTCGCTCACGAAGGAATTGTCCATCGAATTACGCGAAGCGGACAGAAGGTCGATGATTGAATATATATATATATATATATATATATTTTACGATTGTAGTTGCAAATTGGCGACTTGATACTGCGAAGAGTCACATGCCGTACGTACGTACATACCCTAGGTAGGGAGGTACTGATTTTTCTTTTTTTGGTATGCTTTATGTACCTGGTATGCACAAAGGAGAAAGCACAGCACGGCATAGCAACAGCACCGCAAAAACAATGAAAATGAAACCGAAAAATTCGGAAAGAAGAGGAAATCCCGTCCCCTCTCATGTAATACTTGTCTGCCCCTGGAACACCTTGCACCAGTCAAAGAAGAAAAAAAATGAACCGCAGAGCTTCTCTCTCAGCCGCGTACGCCGCCCGCCCCTCTCGCGACCACCTCGCCACCAATGCGGTCCGGGTAAACCTTTCCTCCCTCTCTGCCACAGTGATCCCCGTCGCCCGCCCCGCGTGATGCCCGGTGCTCACCGTGAACCTCGTTGGCCAGCCCGCTCGGCGATGTCGGTGGTCACACGGCGTACGTCTCTGTGTAGAATGCCGCTTGTCTCGCAAAAATAAGCACCGGTTGAATCTTAGCTTGCAATCCCGAACGACCCTTACGGACTCGTGCATGCTCAGTCTAATTTTCCAGATGGAGGCCAGACAGAGCCCATTCATGCTTCCCTTGTGTCTCGAGGCACACACGACGCTTAGCCACGAAAACCGCGGCCACACTCCTTGCAACCCCCCCCTCTACCCGCCAGGATCCGCCGAGACCCGCGGACGGCGCCGGGCTCGCCCGCGTCGCCGTGCTCCGACTACACACACGCACACGAAACGAAAGAAGAAAAAAAAAAAATAATAACTGAACGTGCAAAAGAAATTTCAACAAGCCGGTGAAAAAGAACGAAAGAGAGCCTCTGCCAAACCGCTGAAAAAACAAAATCGACTTTTTCTTTTTTTCCTAGTTTTTTTTTTTCTTCTATTGTTCCGGGGGAAAAGGTGTGGCACGAGAAGCAAGCACGCCAAAGAAAGTTAAAGAACCCTAAGAAAGCAAAGATCGTAGAAGCGACAAAAAATCGTGGTAGACTCGCTGCGCGTGAGTGAGGCAGGTGCTTGTGTTATAATCAAGTGATTTCAAGAAGAGTATAAACGTTGTTCATTCATGTATATTTCGTCTTGTCCTGAGTGCCCGTGCTCGCCCCTGATAAGTTGCGCGGCTGTTGATGTAAAGTTCTCACCTGGTACCTGGCATGTGTTATCGAACGAGAATCGTTCTGGATACGAGACCGATCAACAAAAGAAACAACTATTGATAGTCGATACGATACCGATACGATACCGATCATCTGAAAAACTAAGCGATACGATGCCGACCGGTTAAAATCTATACGCGACACTACACCGATCAGCAAGAAAAGGTAAACGATGCGATGCCGATCAACAAGAAAACTAATCGATAGGATATACGACGCCGATTAAACGAGAAAACTAGACGATACGATACCGATAAAAACGAAAAACACTATACGACGATACGATACCGATCAGGAAAAACACTATCCAACGATGCGATACCGATGAAAACGAAAAACACTACACAACGATACGATACCGATCAGGAAAAACACTATCCAACGATACGATACCGATAAAAACGAAAACACTACACAACGATACGGTACCGATCTGGAAAAACACTATACAACGATACGATACCGATAAACACTACACAACGATACGATGTCGTACGGTGCAGACAGCACTCCAGACAACAGCCGCTGCAGTCAGCAGCCACAACTCGGTTGGTGGTGGGAACGGGGGAACTCTTATGTGGCATTTAAGAGGATAATACCCGTGGCCCCGTTATTACGGGGGGCCAAAGTTAACAGGACCAAATATTGTTAGTGAAAATGGTTAAACATATAGGTTTTTATGTCTACCATAGGCCCTGTTAACTATGGCCCCCCGTAATAGTTCAGTTCAGTTTGCACATTATCTTGGTGTGCGCTTTCTCCGTCTCGTGTATTTTTTAGGCAGCCGAATTTCGTTTTTTTTTTTTAGATGGTTTTTCGGATCTTCCTATTACGGGGGGACCATAGTTAATAGGGCCTACGGTATACATAAAAAACTATATATTTGACCATTTTTACTAACAATATTTGGTCCTATTAACTATGGTCCCCCGTTACAGGGTTCCAGCTCTATGTGAGAACGACCACAACGATACCGATCAACAAAAAAAAGTAGGTGGTCGACACGCTTCCGATATTTCATACCTGGTGCATGTGTACGTATTATACATGTTACGGGGAACCATAGTTAACAGGACCTATGGTATACATAAAAACCTATATGTTTAACAATTTTTACTAACAATATTTGGTCCTGTTAACTATGCCCCCCCCCCCCCCCCATAGAAGCTTTCGTTCAGTATCGCCAAGAAAAGGAGGTGTAGTGGACTAAACACGCTTTGATATGTGATAAACGATAAACGATACCAAGTGCCAGGTATATCGAAAGTCCGATATTGCGATATATCAAAACTTTCGATACGAAAGATAAATCCGACGTCTTCTCGCCACTGCGGCGCAACTCAACATGTAACGCTTGCGGCTCGACTTGATATTTGTCGATGCGTTGGTATGCGTTGGTTGCCATGGGACGTTCTGGTCCACGATCTCGGCGCAACTCCATAATATATACAAGGCGCTTCGCTCCGCGGGCGGCCTACGCCGCCCGCTACGCTCGCTCAGGAAGGAAAGAAGTACATCAAATTATGCGAAGCGAACAGAGGTCCACGATTGAGTTTAGTTTTTTCAAAGATCGTAATTGCAAACCGGCGACTTGATGATGCCAAGAGTCCCGCCGCCATGCTTCAGGAAAAAACAGCTCCGACGTCAGCTCGGATGCCACATATACGCTTCGCGTTGCGGATGTCGTACGTACGTACATATCTCAGATAGGGTACTACTGTCTGTACTTATTTTCTTCTTTCGATATGCTCTATGTCTGTACTGTATGTACGAAGAAAGCGAAAGCACAGCACGGTACAGCAGCAAAAACAATGAAAAAGAAACCGATAACTCGGAAAGGAAAAAAATCCCCGTCCCCTCTCGTGTAATATTTTTCTGCCTGATTGGAACACCTTACACCCGCAGCCCGGTCGAAAAGAATAAAAGAAACAAATCGCACAGAAGAGCTCCTCTCTCAGCCTCGTATGCCGCCCGCCCCTCTCGCGACCACCTCGCTACCGATTCGGTCCGGGCAAAGCTTTTATCACTCTCTGCCACAATCAGCCCCGTCGCCCGCCTCGCGTGAAGCCCGGTGCTCACCGTGGCCGTCGTTCGCCAGCTCGATAACGTTGGTGCTCAAACTGCACACCTCCCTCTTTCAACTTTAGCGTGGTCGCAAAAATAAGCACCGCTTGAATATTATCTTGCCCTCCCGAACGACCTTCATAACTCGTACATGCTCTATCAACAATCATAAATCGAAGCCAGACAAAGCCCGTTCATGCATCCCTCGTGTCTCGAGGCACACGCGACGCCTAGGCACGGAAGCGGCGACCGCGCTCCTCGCAACCCCCCCTCTACCCGCCAGCACCCGCTGGCACCCGCTACGGTGCCGGGTCCTCCCGCGATGCCGTGCTCGGAGAACACGCACGCACACGAAACGAAAGAAGAAAAAAGGAAGAAAGGGCCGAGAAAACAAAGAACTGCTGGAAAGGTCCGGCAAGTAATGAAAGGAGGCGGTTTGGAATTGGGAGCTCTGAGAGGCCAGGGATTCACCAACCGAGCACGCTCAGGGGTTGTGATCTAAGTATGCAGTTCTATACCTGGTACAACCCAACCCGAAATTCTTCAGAAACCCCACAAAAATGTAACCCAGCCTCGAAAAGTACAACCGAGAACCTTGAAACTATACCCCAACCCCAAGCTATATTCCAAAATACGACCCAATATATTTTGCAGGTGTTCTTCCAGGGCACGACGCGAAAACTGAAGGGGGACTGCTCCCCTCAGGACATCGGACACGCCTGCCGCGTAGGGGAAAACCGAGTGGAGCTCTACAGCTCCGACCCGGATCCCACCGCTGTGCTGGTTCAGGTACGTGCTTGAGTTTTTTTTTTTTTTCGTCGTTTTTTTTGCTGATTCTGTTTGGGCACCTTTTTTTACTATTGACACGAACATATTGATGTTGGTGTGACTTTCGTATGCATTTTTTTGTGTGAACGCTTTTTTGCCAGTTTTTTTTTGTTTTTTTATTTAAATCTTTTGGCGGATTGGTAAAAATAAAGGCTATGCCGGGAGGTGTGTTTCATTTTAGTGTAAATACATCGTATTCACTATATACTGATGGGGAAAAAAATGGTTGCGAGATGGAGGATTGTGTCGAAACTCGTCTTTGATACTGTACGTACTATTTATACTGCTGTAGTGATATGTACTGCGATCGCGCGTACTACTGTACTACTGTAGGGGTCAACGATGTCAAGACTTTTTAACCCCTTGACGGGATTTTACCTTGACGGACGCCAAACTATTAGGTTTTAGTGTAGAACACTCGGATTACACCCTTGACCGACGCACGTTTTCCCTTGACTGACCGTCTCCTGGCAACCTCGGCAGGGGTTGCATGATGCCGTGCGGGTAGCATTTCTGTTTATGTGTCAATTATATCGCTACGTGTCATCTTTGGGTACTGATGGTACGATTATTAATAATACTCGATTGTGTATGTACTTTGCCCGAAAAATTAAGGATTATTCGGGTACTGAACCAAATAACGGAACATTGTTTTTTATTCCCGGACGTAAAGGGTGGTATAAACGGTCCGGACGTACATTAGTATTTTTTATTTTCGTGTTTTACGTTTTATTTTTCAGTTTTCTAGACTCGTAGTTTTTTGCACGGTGTGTGTGTGTGTGTTTTTTTTTCTTGTGTTTTTCTTGGTTCGTGTTTCGGTTGGTTGCCGGAATGATTTTGTATCATACGCACCACTTCAACAATATACGCACACTGCTGGTACTACTGTGCTATTACGGGGGGCCATAATAAATAGGACCGACGGTACACACAAAAAACAATATATTTACCTATTTTTACGAACAATATTTGGTCCTATTTACTATGGTCCCCCGTAGTACTCTAGGTATATCGTACGAAGCTCCATCCTACCTATGGTCGTATTACGGGGGACCATAGTTAGTAAGACATATGGTATACACAAAAACCTTTGTATTTACCTTTTTTTACGAACAATATTTGGTCCTATTTACTATGGTCCCCCGTAATACTGTAGGTATACCGTACGGAGCTCCATGCTACCTATGGTCGTATTACGGGGGACCATAGATAGTAAGACATACCTGGTATGGTATACACAAAAACCTTTGTATTTACCTTTTTTTACGAACAATATTTGGTCCTATTTACTACCTGGTATGGTCCCCCGTAATACTGTAGGTATACCGTACGAAGCTCCATCCTACCTATGGTCGTATTACGGGGGACCATAGTTAGTAAGACCTATGGTATACACGAAAACCTTTGTATTTACCTAGTTTCACTATTAATAACAATATTCGGTCCTATTTACCATGGCCCCCCATGATAGTGTTGATGACCCAAATGATCGACCCATTATTTATTTTTTCGTGTGTTGGGGCGGGACGAAGACCTGACAATACTGGAGACAGTGGCCCGACTAGTTATTGGGTTCTCGCTCTCTTGTCTTCTCTCGGTTTACAAGGGATGGAGGCGTGTGGAGATCATCTCCGCAAGTAAGTAGGCTACAGCAGTCAGCAGTAGCGGCCCCCCTATAGTGCCGGTTGAGTATTATGGTGCCGGTCGGCCGCTACATATCGTGCCTGCGGAATCGCGTGGCGCAAATGGGATTATCAACCATTGTGGCAGTGTGCGGAGTAATTAGTGCCGGTTGGTTGCCGCTGTATATAGTGCCGGTGTTGTTGGCTGGCGCATGTTAAACAGGCACTAGAGAGGGGCCGGCACTGCTGTATATGTATATCGCACACCATACAGCTCATGATCTATTGTACAGTAGATCATCTGTGTTGTAAACTGCCGCCATGGCATGTAGATGTTAGGCAGGATCTGTATTATATCAAGTACAGATATCACCCAGGAAAGATGCTCTAGACCATGCAGGCTATACGGCCCCCACCCGGCAACACGAGGTAGATCATATAGATATCATTCAGATTATACAGATCATTTAGATCATTCAGATCGTCTGCAATGAAAGATCTGTATCACCCTGGAAACATGTGCTGAGCAGGTCCTGAGTGGTGCAGATATCGCCCAGGGAACATGAGCTACGTGCGTAGTAAACCGTGCAGGCTATACGGCCCTCACCCGGCAAGCATGAGCTAGATCACACAGATCACACAGATCATACACATCATTTAGATCATCTGCAATGAAAATACCTGTATCATTTCGTGGGAATCAGTGATCTGCCCCAGGCGTTTATGTACTGTATATATAAGCCGGTCGCCCCGGTGGTTCAAGTGGTTAACCTCGAATTCTACTTGTTTGAGTCCTGGGTTCGAGCCCCAGGTGGGTCGGACTTTGACTTTATTTGCAAAAATAAAATAAGAAAGGATTCAATTGTTAAGAGCGCCTTGCAGCGTGAATAGGCACAGTTCGATGCGAGTCGACGAGGGAAGAAAAGGCTGAAATTTTCTCGCGATAAAAATGAAGGCACGTACCGTAGCGGGAAGGGGGGAGAAGAGCCTGCTATGTGACCCCGGATCTGAGTTACGAGTGGGAAGGAGAGAGAGAAGAAGATGCGCGAAGATCATGAATGGGACGAGAGAAAAAAAAAAAAAATGCGCATTAACATGTAGGGGACGCCGGGGTATCCACTCTACTGTATATATATATATATATATTATATATACGTATATATATACTTCGAAGTATATGGACTACTGCCTCCACCACTACTTTTTATACTGCCGTAATTGTTGGATATGTATATACCGCTCTAATCTAAGGGTTCGGCATCAAATCGGAAGTTGCGACTCTATCGAAAGATCGGATACCGTCCTTTTCCTCTCGTTTTCTGGGCTGTGTTCTGCTTTTTCCTCTTCACGAAAGGGGGCTGGAGAACATTTCTATGCTCGTAGGGTTGTGGAAGGCGACGCGTGCGCGGGTCGCCGGGGTATCTGCAGCAGTACAGCAAACTCGCACTACAACGTACTGGTATGGTATGCCACTATTGATGAAAAAAAATGATTCTTATAACTTCTCGTGCCTGGTGTAAATACCGTGTATTATGGGGAACTATGTCTGGGCTCCAGGAACTGGATTTTGAGGCCGAGTGTGCGCGTTTTACTCGGCGGGACAACAGTCCAAACACCGAGTAGAGCCCTCAGAAATGCTCCCTGGAGAGCTTTCCGAGAGCTTTCTGGAAAAGGTTTCCGTTTCTCCGCGAGTCCTATTTTGATGTTTGGAGCGGCCAATCAGTTTTCTCTGGGGGGGGGGGTAAGAAATATGATTTTGCTTGTCAGAACTGGGACCAGAAATAATGGATCTTTGGAGATTTTTGGTAAAAATCATGATGTCCTCAGAACTGGCAATATGGACGAACCGGAACCCTGTTTAAGAAAAGACTCTCGGAAACTCAAGGAGATCATCCTGAAGAGTCTACGAGTAGTACCGGTGTTTCTGACAACCGCGCGGGGTAAACCGCGGGTTCGGGGGGCGGGGCGGGGGGGGCGTACCTATTTGTTGCTTGCCTTAGTCATTTGACCATTGACTACGCATCCCTTTCGAGACGGAGTACCGTTCCTACTCCTAATAGAGACACCTCCAACAATTGGGCGCTCATAACGTTGTTTCCATATATTACATAGAAACTTTTAGCTAATCTTATCCCCTTCCTGTTTGGCCGCCTGTGGCCACCATCTATCTCCTAGGATTTGGGGGGGGGGGACCCAGACCTTTGAGCCCTTCATTTTTTTTCCCCACAATACGAGTATTAATAGTTGGTCTTGAGGAATTCCACAGTACACAAAAATACATGCATACAAATATTTGTAGCTGTAATGGGTGAAGAACATAGCACCTTGTTATCGGGACCAAGTACGCTTTATCCTTAAGACTGCAGTCCCGGTGTGGGGACAAACTACTTGGAATTGAACTGGTTTGTCCCCCTAATGGGACTGCGGTTCTAAATGGGTTCGATAAAAATGCTGGAACATATAGGTTTGTGTTTACGGGATGGGTCCTGATCGCTATTAGTATGTCCCCCCGTAACAGCAGTAGAGTGTTGGATATCGGGAGGCATCGAATTTTTCCATTTGTGGAAATATCAGAGATTTCTTCTATTTTTTTCAAAAATTCACACAACATTCGTCGATGTGAGCTTTCCGTTCTTCCGATTATCATTATCTACTGTTGCAGGTATTAAATAAAACCTTTGTGTTGGTTTTCGCATCCGTTTACTCAACGTTTTTTTTTTTTTTTTTTTTTCTCGAAAACTTCAAACCGATATTTTTCATTAAATCTCGTTGTAACCCTTTTAGAACCGCAGTCCCGCTTTTGGGGACAAACCAGTCAAATTCCAAGTAGTTTGTCCCCAAAACGGGCCTGCGGTCCTCAAAGGGTTAATTAAATCCATTCTTGCCCGTTTCCGGCGCGGTTTGTTTTTTCTTCTCCTCGACGTATATACACGTGTAAATGTTCCGCCCCCCCCCCCCCCCCCCCCCCCCCCCCTTTTTTTTTTGGTATTGCGCATTTTATCCAGACGGTGAGGCTGGTTGGTGTGGAAGAAGTGCTTCGGGATATCAAGCAACGCTCCCACCTTACCAAGAAGGTGAGTCCTTTTTCTTTTCTTTTCTTTTTTCGACTTTTTTCGAGCCATCGAGGTGATGCCTCGCGTTGTTGCCGACCATGTCGTGTGGCGTATGCCATGTAAATGGAAGGGGAGGGGGGGGTTATCGGGCGTGACAAGCTACGTGGAACCTCTGGATATATAGCTTCGCTCAGGAAGAAAAAAAGTACACCAAATTAACCGAAGTGACGGAGGTCCTCGATTACGTTTAGTTCGTAATTGCAAACCGGCGACTTGATAATGCCAAGAGTCCCGCCGGCATGCTTCAGGAAAAAACAGCTCCGACGCCAGCTCGGATGCCACATACGCTTCGCGTCGCGGATGTCGTACGTACGTACATACCCCAGGTAGGAAAGGATACTACTGTCTGTACTTATTTTCTTCTTTCGATATGCTCTTATGTCTGTACTCGTATGTACGAAGAAAGCGAAAGCACAGCACGGCACAGCAGCAAAAACAATGAAAATGAAACCGAAAACTCGGAAAGGAAAAAAAATCCCTGTCCCCTCTCGTGTAATAATGTTCTGCCTGATTGAAACACCTTACACCCGGTCAAAAAGAAGAAAAAAAATCGCACAGAAGAGCTCCTCTCTCAGCCTCGTACGCCGCCCGCCCCTCTCGCCACCACCTCGCTACCGATTCGATCCGGGTAAAGCTTTTGTCACTCCCTGCCACAATCAGCCCCGTCGCCCGCCTTGCGTGAAGCCCGGTGCTCACCGTGGCCGTCGTTCGCCAGCTCGATAACGTTGGTGCTCAAACTGCACACCTCCCTCTTTCAACTTTAGCGTGGTCGCAAAAATAAGCACCGCTTGAATAGTATCTTGCCCTCCCGAACGACCTTCATAACTCGTACATACTCTATCAACAATCATAAATCGAAGCCAGACAAAGCCCGTTCATGCATCCCTCGTGTCTCGAGGCACACGCGACGCCTAGGCACGGAAGCGGCGACCGCGCTCCTCGCAACCCCCCCTCTACCCGCCAGCACCCGCTGACACTCGCGACGGTGCCGGGTCCTCCCGCGATGCCGTGCTCGGAGAACACGCACGCACACGAAACGAAAGAAGAAAAAAGGAAGAAAGGACCGAGGAAACAAAGAACTGCTGGAAAGGTCCGGCAAGTAATGAAAGGAGGCGGTTTGGAAGTGGGAGCTCTGAGAGGCCAGGGATGCACCAACCGAGCACGCTCAGGGGTTGTGATCTAAGTATGTAGTTCTATATATAATTATTTTTTTCCTTTCTCCAATATATACTCACCCACTCCTTGGAGTCTGCAGCTTCTGATTTTGTCTTCCTCATTCGTATATGGATTTGTGTACCCGGCAGTAGGCCATACAAAACCCGTACACGTAGTACGCGCGATCGATTTATCACACACAGGTTGTTGCAAAGATGAGTTTCGACGAAATGTCCTTGGTCACAGCTGTTAATTATTATTATTTTCATTGTTTTTTCATATGGTGTGATGCCACATGGAATTCCTTGTGAAGCGATGCGGCGCGATCTGGTATATATGAGATGATGCGCCTGGTACCAGGTATGTAGCATAGCATTGCTTGATGTATTTTTGGTCGTTTTTTTGTTTCGTTCGTGTTTGTGTTTGTGTACCCCCCCTTGAAATAGAAACTACGTCGGAAAAAAATAAAATAAAATGAGTTCGCCTGAACAAGCAAAAAAAAAAAAAGAAGGAAAATCGAAATGGAATGCAGAAGAAAAAAAAAAAATCGCTCTCTTCATAGCCGTATGAACTACTGTTTTCGTTTCCCGGTTCCTTTGCTTTTTTGTTTGTTTGTTTTGTGTGTGTGTGTCTGGCATGACACGACGTGGAGCAGGAGGCCCTACGGCGAGTGAAACGATCCTTCAAGGGGTACCTCGACCTCGACGTGGTCGGCGGTAGCAGCGAGGACGAGGACGAGGAGGACGATGCCAACGAGGACAGCGACGACGAGCTGATGGCGACGGCCACGAGGCTCTCCCTGCGGTGTCCGCTCGGTCTCGTGAGTGGCGTGTGTCTGTTGCCTCGTTTGCTTGTGCTCCTTGTTGTGGTTCCGGTCATGTCCTCGTACTGTTTGTATGTGCTGTCTCGGTCGGAGCCGTCTCCTCTCCCATTGCTGCATGGCCAGGCAAAAATCCATGTCTGCCTGGTCGGTGGATACCCGACCGTGTTCCGTCCCGGCGTTGTGCACAGGGATGGGAGGGCCTCGTGGGGCCAAACGGCTACTGTTCGGCGATGCTGCATAGCGCGATGCGTAACCCCTCCCCCCCCGCCTTGGTCATACGACTACGGCCATGCATGAGATCGAGTACATCTCTCCTATCGAGTACCCCCCCCCCCCCCCCCCCCGCCCCGCCTTCTCTCCCCGGCGTGTTGTGAGTAGTTGCAGCTTTGTCCGGCCAGCTTAGTCGTGAAAGCGTGAAATATATCGCCGCGATTTGCGTATTTGTTGGCTAACCCCCCCCCCCCCCCCTCTTCCCCCCCCCCGCCCTCCTCTTCCCTTCCCCTTCGCTCCCGCCTCCACGCCAACATGGTGGAAACCCAGGTTCCGATAACGTGCCCGGGTAGAGGGCGATTTTGCAAGCATCTCCAGTGCTTCGACCTGAAGACGTTCCTTAATTTTAACAAGGACTGCGCGGGGGCTGCGTGGAAGTGCGGCGTGTGCAACATGCCTCTCAAGCCAGGTGAGGTGTTGGTAGTGTTTGGGGGGGGGGTCGTCGTGGAGGGGAGAGGGGGGTGTGGGGGTGATGTTGCCCGGGGGGGCGGGGCGGGGGAGGGGGGGGGGGGGGGGGGGGGGGTACTCATGTCGTGCATGGCCGTAGTCGTATGATGGGGAGGAAGGGGGGTATTTTGTTCCCGTCCCATCGTTGGCGATTGATCGATCCCGCTTTTTTGTTTGTTTAATTTTGTTGTGTTGTTTGTATCGTTGGTACTTATCATGGGTGTGTTGTTGGTGTCACTGGTGTTGGTATTGGGGTTTGCGGTTGGTGGTGGCGGTTGTGTTAGTATTGGTGGTGGTGGTGGGGGGTAGTGTTTAGGGTTGGTTAGGTCGCTCCTGGTTTATTTTGGCGTTGCTGGGGTTGGTATCGATGTTGGTGTAGGATGTTGGCAAGGTCGTCGGCGTTGTCACGCGTGTTCGGCGCTGCCATTGGGGTTTATTGTGGCCCGGATGTTGGTTGGTGTTGGTGTTGATGCCGGTGGCATTACGTCAGGCCTGGCGTTTGGTTCCGGCGTGCTGCTGTGTGCTCCGAAGTTCGTAGACGTTTTGAGCGCGGCCGACATTTTCGGCACGTCCCCCCCGTTCCCCTCTAGTCCCTCTCTTTTTCGTTGTGTTCTCCTTACGTGTGTCCTCCTTTTCCTCCTCCTCCAATGCCCCCACCTCATGCTCCGGCTCGAATGGGGATGCGTGGTCAATGGTCAATTGACTAGCGCAAGCCGCAAATGAGTGCGCCCCCCGCCCCCCCCCCCCCCCCCCCCCTCGAATAGACGAATGTGACATGGAGGAGTTTGACACACTAGATAGCAGCGAGAAAACGATCGCTATCCTAGGAGACAGATGGTGGCCACAGGCGGCCAAACAGGAAGGAGATGAGATTAGCAAAAAGTTTCTACTGGTATGTAGTATATGGAAACGACGTAATGAGCGCCCAATTGTTTGGAGGTGTCTCTATTACGAGTAGGAACGGTGCCCCGTCTCGAAAGGGATGCGTGGTCAATGGTCAAATGATTAAGTCAAGCAACAAATGAGTACCCCCCCCCCCCCCCACTCGTCCTCGTCCTCCTCCTCGTCCTCCTTGTTTTGTTTTTTACGTTGTATTGTAGGGGATCTCGTCGTCGATACGTACTTGGACGAGGTGGTCCGTACCTTGGAAGAGCAGGGGCTAACAAACGACGCGGAAGAGGTGGAGATTCATAAGGATGGTCACTGGGATCCCATACTCGAAGACCAGAAGGTGTTCGACTTGATAAGGCGTGCAACAAACCGCGTTCGGGCGCCGACGCCGTTGTCTACGTATGCAGCTCCCAGTTACTGCGTCATTGATTCCAGCAGCTCGGACCCCTGTTATAGCCCTCATAGCCCCGGTCGTTAGCCCTATTAGTCGACGTTAATCCTAACCCTGACCTTGGGTCCTTAACGTTGACCCCACCCATTGCTCGTGATCAGGGACCCTTCGCTGCGATCTTGACCCTTATCCGTGAACCTTACGGTTGACCGTGGCGTTCACGTAGCCATACTCCTTTCCCCAGACCCTAATGCTTTCACCACTTGCTCTTGGACCTTACTTAGCCCGTGAGCGTTAGCCCTGGCCCCAGTCTTTCGATCTGCGACCATTTTCGACCGTGACCCTCAACATTGCTGCTCTATCACGGGGGACCATAATAGCCAAATAGTACCAAATATTGTTGGAAAAAAAATGGTTACACATATACCTGGTAGGCTTTTTTGTGTATACCACTGGTCTTATTAACTGTGCCCCCCCCCGTAATAGCTCTACATGTAATTCCGAGAGGTTTTGCCCCAAAAACAAGAGGTCTAGTGGCAAACCCTTGACCTTTTTCCCCCTCGCGCTAGCTAGATCCTTACTCTTGACGCTAGACCTAATCGTTTTTTTTTTTTTTCATTATTGTTTTTTTTTCTTCTCCCCGTTGATCGTCTCCGTCCTTTTTTTTTGTTCTCTCCCTGCTTTAGTTGTAACTCAGGTCCGGGGTTACGTAGCAGGCTCTCCCTCTCCTCCCCCCTCCCTGCTTAGGCTCTCGTTTTTTTTTTTTTTCGCGAGATAATACTTGGAGCCACGTCTTTCCTCGTCGACCCGCGTCGAGGTTACCCTGACCCTATGCTATGTAACCGTTAGCCCTATGCTGTACCAGGTATATCCGTTAGCCCTTGACCTTACTGTAGCTCTGAGCCCCTAAGGGTCCCTCCGCTCGCGGAGCTGTTAGCCTCGCGCTACGGCTGACTTTTCAGATGCAAGCACCCCGAGGTACAGCCCCTGTAGCCTATCAGATGCCTGGCAGATATTTTACTGTGATCGATCGAATTATATTATTACGGGGGACCACCGTTAATAGGACCTACGGTACACACGAAACCCTACATACGTACCTATTTTTACCAACAATATTTGGTCCTTTTTAGCATGGTCCCCCGTAAAGAGTAAGGTCCAAGCACCTACAGTATCGGCGGTCACGGTGGCGTTGAGCAGTTCTTTAGTTGAGCAACCCCCCCCCCCCCCCCCTCCCCCCTCTCCCGCCTCCTTCAGTCTTTTTGTTTTTGTTGTTGTTGTTGTTGTTGTTGTTGTTGTTGTTGTTGTCGTTGTTTGCTGTTGCTAAAATATGCTGCCCCCTTGTCGTAGCCAGCGTCAGTGACCCTAGCCGGTGCTGGCCACCCTTACGGCCTTAGCTGTCAGCCCTGATTTCCCGTCCCTGGCATTGAACCCCCTTTTTCTACAGGAAGTGCTGGTACACCCTCAAATCTGACCCTCGAGCGCATATCCTTAACCCCACGCTTGAAACCTCGAAACATAACCTTACTGTTATTACGGGGGGCCATAGTTAACAGGACCTAATATTGTTAGTAAAAATTGTTGAAAACATATAGGTTTTTATGTATACCATAGGTCCTGTTAACTATGGGCCCCCGTAATAGCCCAAACCCTTTGCCCTGTGACCCTAACCGTTCATCGTTAACCGTAGCTCTCGGCCTTGTGTACTCAGCCCTCACCCCAAACCCCTTCGAAGTACAGTATTACGGGGGACCATAGTAAATAGGACCAAATATTGTTGGTAAAAATAGCGAAATAAGTAGGTTATTGTATGTACCATAGGTCCTATTCAATATGGTCCCGCGTAATAGTATAAATATTGAAACTTTTTTTTGGAACTGCACAGGCCCGCTTTGGGGGCGAACTACTTGGAACTTGAGTGGTTCGCGCCCTAAACCGGGACCGCAATTTTTTACCCTACGAGGGTTACGACTTAGCCCTGACCCTCGAGCATCACCTGTGCCTCACAACTCAACCCTTGGTAGACCCCTGTGACCGTCAAGCCTCAACTTGAACTTGAACCTTCCCTCCTCAACCGCGGTGGCGGCGACAGGCGGGTAAGAGTCGGCGGGATCGGAAGAAGATGCAGGCGTCCTCCGCTGCTGCTGCTGCTGCTGCTGCTGCTGCTGCTGCTGGTGGTGCTGGTGCTGGTGCTGGAAATGGAGGGCTCTCTCTCGGATCGTCCTCCGTGGTTGGCGTCCTCCTCGACAACGGCGGCGGAGGAGGAGCAGGAGGAGGAGGAGGAGGAGGCGGCGGCGGCAGCGGGGGTGAGCAGTGTATTGTTTTTTTTTGTCCAACCACGGCGTTGCCCTCCGTCTTCTTCGAAAAAATGGTTTCGGTTAAGTGAAGAGACCCCGCGGACTCTTCACCGGACCGCCTCTGTTTTGTACCTCTTTCTACAGACGAAGAATCGGGACGGACGCGGGGTGCGCATGGCGTTGGGTAGGAGTAACGATTGAATGCGAAGACAACAACAACAGCAACAACAACAACAACAACAACAACAACAACAACAACAACAACAACAACAACAACAACTACAACAACAACAACAACAACAACAACAACAATAACAACGACAACGACAACAATAACAACGACAACGACAACAAAATGCTCGTTCCAAGAAAATTCAGAGAAATTTCTCACGCGGTCGGGGGTTAGGGTTGGGGTTAGGCTTTTGTCGGGGTGCCCACCTCACGTACGTACAAGTGAACCTTGCTGCCGAAGCTAGCTGTCCCTTTTAGCACCGCATTCCCGTTTCGGGGGCAAACGACTTGAAAATGGCGGGGTTTGCCCCCAAAACGGGACTGCAGTCCTAAAAGGGCTAGGTCAAGGGTTGCAGCGGGAGTTGGGGGTGAGGAAAGCGTACCTAGCTGAAGAGGAAGGACGAGAATGCACAAAAACTCCTTCGAGGGAGGCAGGGAAGTGTGGGGTGGGGTGGGGTAGGGTGGGTTGAGTCGAGAGAAGCTTAGCCGACGTTTTTGGCGTGGTGAGGTGGGGGTCGTGCGGAAAGGGGTCGTTTGGGCGTCGTCGTGTCCTGTCGTCTTGGCTTGGCTTTCTGTCTCTCATCCGAGTGTTTTCAATCCAAAGTCACGACCTCAACGTTCTTGCATCTATTACGAGTGTAGATGTATAGACATGTTCTTTCCCCCTCATGCTTTCCAACCTCAGGAGGCAACCACGGTGAGGACTCGGCGGTCGATTTGGGGGCGGACGAGGCTGTGGGCTTAGCCCTTTACGGCGGAGACGACTCTAGCCCCCCTGCAGCAGCAGCAGCAGCAGCAGCAGCAGCCGAACCAGCTGCTGACGCCGCTGGTGAGCCCGAAGTGTTCGACCTGTCTCTCGACAGCACCGACGACGAGGAGGAGCCCCCCGCGCCCATCGCCCCTCCTCCGGCCCCTCGGCCGCCGCTTGACAGCCTCACCGCCGCCGCCGCCGCTGTCGCGGCTGCTACCGCTGCTGCTGCTGCTAATGCTGCTTCCGCCGCCCCGGTGTCTCCCCTGGTGCCGTCGCCGCCGATGACCGCGAACGGTCTTGGAAACGGCGGCGGCGGCGGCAGCATGCATGCGGCTGTAGAAATAGAGAGCAGCAGCAACAGCAGCATTTGTAGCGCCGTTGGTGATGTTGGTGGTGGCGGTGGTGATGCCGGCGGCTCTGGTGCGGTGATGCAGTTTAGAAATTTCGACATGCTCTCGGGGGTGAGGGCGTCGGAAAAGGCGAGACATCCCTCGCCCGCGATCGGTGGCGGCGGCGGCGGCGGTAGTAGCGGCCGTCAACAACCGCTGGAGCTGCCGCCGCCATCCTCCATGGAATCTGTGGATGATTCCACGGGCCGCACGTCTCCCGTGGCTTCCACCCCGGGAGTAAGCACTAGCGACGGTGATATTTGTGGCGGCGGGCGGGGGGGGGGGGGGGGGGAGCGGTGCGTTTGACATAGGCGGAAGCGCCGACGACGGCGGTGCCCAGTTGGACGAGTGGGAGCGGGACATGCTTGTAGCTACCATCGGCGGCGAAGATAGAGGGGGGCGGGCGGCGGCGGCGGCGGCGACGGCGGCGGCGCCGCAGCATGCGCAGCTGGGGGCGCCCCAACTGGTGTGGGACAACTCTCTCGTGACGTTTTCTACGGGACATCCGCACTCGGCTTCTCTGATGCCTGCGGGAGAGGGTAGCGGTAGCGGTAGCGGAGGCGGTGGCGGTAGCTGCGGCATTGGTGTGAGCGCGGGAGGGGCACGACGGCAAGCCCAAGGCTTAGGGCAAGGGCAAGCGCAACCGCAGCAGGCGGCGGCGGCGCCCTCGTTTACCGGAGGCGTGAACAGTAGCAGCAGCAGCAGCAGCAGCAGCAACGGCGCAGTAGGGGCAGGAGGAAGCGGAGGATACGGACAGCCGCATCCACTGTCACCCCCGCCACTTTCTCTTGCTCCCCAACAGCCGACGCTGCTATCCGCGTCGGCGTTAGGGTCGGGGTCCGGGTCGGGGTCTTCTGCGGCGGCGACAGCGACGGCAACAGCCTCCAACCCGGGGCGTCATCCTTCGAGCATGCACCACTGCGGTTCCGGGTTTTCCACGTCGCCGCTTAGTGGCGGAGGGGGGCAGGGGACCGCGATGAGGGGCTCGGCGAATCCCTGGGAGGAGTTGAACAACCAAGCGCGGTTAGCGTCTGCGGGGTCACGGGGGAGGGGGGGGTCTTCGATCGTGGGGTGGGAGTCCCCGGCTGCGCCGGCGGGGGGAGGGGCGCTTTCGCTGAAGAGACCTCGACCGGGCAGCAACTCGGACGATTATCAGGTATTGGGTGGTGTATCTACGGTATATCGCATCCCTCTTGAGTTGCGAAATGAAAATATTTGCAGCCCGTCCTATACGTATCTCCAGCTGTAAAATCTATTTTCTTTGATAAAAAATTACACATGTAAATACAAATACATATATATATATATATATATTCGTATAGCGACGAGTTTGTCACGAAAAACATCCTCCTCATCACTTGTATAGTATGGCCTCTCTCTTTCTCGTCATCATTACGTGGGGAGGGAGACCCCTACCCCCATCTCCGCCTGTCTCCACTCTCCACGCAAGCTCGTGTCGACGACCGACCTTACCTTTCTTTGCCCCCGCGCTGTAGAAGGAAAAGAGTGGAAAATGGACACGCTCGCCTGGTGCTTCGTACTGCCATTTGTGGAAGTGTGTGATGCTGGTACGCACAACCGCTCTGTTCCAGAGCATGGAGGCATTTGTTTCATGTCGAGTGTTTCATCCCAACGGTGTTTGCATCGGTCGGGGAACGAAGTTTTTTTGGCGGCGGTACCTGTTGTTGGCTCTCGTTTTTTTGGTGTAGGTCAGGTTGTGTTGAATTGTGTTGTGTGCTACGTTTCGTGTAAAGAAAGGGGTTCCTTTTTTTTTTTTTTTTTTTTTTTCGCCGAACTGTGGCGGTGTTAGGCACGACCGGTTTAGGTTACGGTTCCATCAGATGTATGTGTATTATAGGCATAGGCGTGTGTATATTTGGCACCAGAAACCAGTTTTTAGCCGGGCACAAAATTTCGGAGCTATCGTCTCCAACCAACCGACCAACAAACCAGCCTACTGTCAACACCAGGTCCTATCGCACAGATGGTACCGCCAGATTGAAATCAGGGGGACGATAGAGAGCCCTCCCCCCCCCCCCTCCCCCCTGCCTGCCACATGGGAAATCAGGGGAAGCCGGCGTCCCCGGTGACGTAGTAGGTGGTCCGCGTGCCTACCGAGATCAATTTTGTGGGTTCGAGTCTCACCCAGTGCATGCATACACTCCCAAGGACTTTTTCTTCTTGCATATATATATTTTGGATTGGCGGAAAGCGCGAGAGCGTGAGTTAGCTACATTCCTTAAAAATCGACGAGCAGTGGGAACGCTGAACCCTACGCGCGATAAAAGTGAATGCACGTACCGGGGGGGGAGAAGGGACGACACCTGTGACCACGGCTTGTTGTCCAGAAGATCGCTGAGGGGAGTTGAGCTGGAAAAATACGAGTGATTCTAAAAAAAACAATAAGAACGAAAAGAAAAAATAGAGAAGTCCCCCTCCCCCCCCCCCCCCCTGCCGCGTCATGGTCATACCCCCCGAGAGCGTGATAATAACGCCTCTGGACCCTCCTCGGTGTGGCTCTACACCCAATTTAAAAGAAATAGATACCCCGCCTTGGGACTACCGTTCCGCACAGCCATCAATATATATATACTATACCTGGCACTTCGTATATATACTCCGGGTTTCGTGTTGTGTATACAAGGAGGGTATAGTTTGAAGGAGGGAGGTGGAGGGGGTAGGAGATCGACCGCCTTTTTTGCTTGTTTTCTACTTTAGCGTACGCCATGGGGTTTTGGGGGTGTCCGCGGGTGTTTTCTATGCGCGGAGGCGTTCGTGTGTCGATGTCCTCCTGTCTTGCCTTTTTTGGTGTGTATGCCGGTCTGTGCCTGCGTGTGTGTGTGTGGGGGGGGGGGGGGTGCAAAACGCACTCCGACGAGATGGAATGCCGGACCGAGCGATACTAACCCCACCGCATCCCCATTTCCTACCCCGCCGCCATCTCCTCCGCCCCCTCCCCCCACTCGGTATGTCAACCCGTATGGCCACCATTACTACCATCGACACCGACCCTGACACCGCCACCACCGCTATGACCACCATATCAGAAGCAGGCGCAACAGCGAGTCCGCGCGGCTGCTTCGTCCGGGAGGGTTTTATGCGCTGGTGGGAGCAGCAGCAGCAGCAGCAGCAACACCAACAAGAAGAGCAGCAGCAGCAGCAGCAGCAACGGGAATAGCCACGGCAATGGTGCCCGCAGCAGCAGCGGCGGCGGCAGCAGCAACAGCAGCGGCGGCGGCAGCAACAGCAGCAGCAGCAGCAGCAGCAATAATAAAAACAATAATTTGCAGAAGATTCCCTTCATCGGGAACATGTTCGGCTCGAATGGCGGTGGCAGCGGCGGGGGGGGAGTCGGGGGCGGGGGCGGGGGCGGGGGCAGCAGCAGCGCGGACAGCAGTGGGAGAAGAACAACCGTGGAAAGCGGTGGCGTCGGGCTTGGTGGGGGCTCCGGCATCGCAAGCTTCTGGGGTGCCAGCGGCGGCGGCGGCAGCGGCAGCAGCGGCGGCGGCAGCAGCGGCACTACTAGCGCCGACGTTAACGGTGGTGGGGTCAGCAGCAGACGGGGCGGATTGAGCAACCCCGCCGGCGCCGGCGCTTCCGCCTCCGTTGTGGGGGGCGGAGGCGCGGTTTCGGGGGTGGGGGGGGGTACGATTACTGGTTGGGATGACGAAGTTCTGCGAACGCTCAACGGACTCGGAGATCCTATAGGGTAGACGGGGGGTGGGTGGGTGGGTGGGTGGGTGGGTGGGGTACTCGATGTCGGAAGCAGGAAGTGGATCTTGCGCTGCTGGAAGGGGATGTGGGGGGGGCGGGCGGTAGGACGGGAGGGAGGGAGGGAAGGGAGGGTGGGGGGGAAATACTCACTTACATACATACGTATGCTGCATACTTATATACACACACCACGCTTTCCGTCCGTTTTGTGTCCCCTTTTTTGGGGGGGGGTGTTGGTAGTGCTGCTTAGCGGCGCCGTGGGGCGGGCGGGCATTGGTGGTGGTGGTGGTGGTGATGTTTTTTTGGTTGCCATCTCGTCCTTCACCTGGCCCGGGGTCTGGTGGTCGGGCTTTGTTTGGCTTTCGGGTGCGGTCGGGTTGCGTGCGAGGGCTTCGGCTTAGCTCGGCCTAGAGCTTGGCTTGGCTTAGCTTGGCGTGGAGCTTGGCTTGGCCTGGAGCTTGGCTGATGCTGCCCTTCCTTGCATTGCCGTGCCTGGCCTTACTTTTGTGTTGGCCGAGGATGGCGTGCCTGGGGTTGGCTTGGCTCCGCTCTGCTCGGCTCGGCTCGACTCGTCTCGACTTGCATGCTGGTGCTGATGAAAATAACATCATTGGGGGCGACTACTTCTACTACTAGTGTGCATTGCGTACCATCGCTGCTGCTGCTGCTGCTGCTGCTGCTGCTGCTGCCGGGCGGCATCTCTCGTCTGCTTGGTGGCGAGTTGTTTCGTCTCTATCATGAACGAGAAGACCATGCGGACACGCATCGCATATGCTATGAATGGGTGTAGTTATTAGCTACAATTTGTCCCTGGACGAGAGGCGTGCGGTGGTCGTGAGGTGGTTCGGAAGGCGAGACTACGGTAGTTTCATTCTTCTGAGGAGGAGGAGGAGGAGGAGGAGGAGGGGGAGGGGGGAGGAGCAGGATGGGGCCTGGTGACTCGCTCGATAGTAGCGCCATGGCTTGCGTCTTGGCTCACTCGTAGGTATGACAGGACTGCTGCTGCTGCTGTAAGTAGGTAGCTCTTGTAGGGTAGCTCTAGCGTCGAGGGTAACTAATGAGGTCGTCGGTTTGTGTTGATGCTGATGGCAACGCCGGCGGCTTATGCTGGCGGGTTGCTATTGCTAGCGGTAAGCCTGACGCCCGAGGCTGAGATGTTGATGCTGTGATCGCGCTAACGAACACGGTGGTGGTCTTGGTATGGTCGGACCGCCAACGCTGACGATGACGTTTGAGCGCTAACAATGCTTGCGCTGACGCTTATGGTCTCGCTTATGCTGAGCCTTGTTATGCTGACGCTTATGTCCTCGCTCTGTAACTAGAAGGCTGACGCTTGTGCTGACGCTAAGTAACGCTCACGCTGCTGCTTATTATGCTAGCGTTCATTGTTGGTACGCCGACGCTTTTGCTGACGCTAACGCTTTGTAACTAAAAGGCTGGCGCTTATGCTAATGCCAAGTAACGCTGATGCTTTGTGCTAACGCTTATGCTCACGACTCATGCTGATGCTCGTGCTATTATAGCGCATGTGCTGACGCTTATGCTAACTCACGTGCTTATACCGACCCTTTACGCTAACGCTTATGCTTACGCTATTAATAGCGCTCATGCTTATACTGAAACTTACGCTAGCGCTCACCTGGTAATATTTTGCTGGCGCTTGTGATGACGCTTAACCCTTTCAGAACTCCAGTCCCGTTTTGGGGACAAACAACTCAAATTCCAAGTAATTTATCCCCATTTGTCCCCAAAACGAGACTGCAGTGCTAAAAGGGTTAACGCTTCATAACTGAAGGGCTAAACACTTATCATAATGCTAAGTAACCCCAGTATCGCTATTGGTCCTATGAACACGTGGCGCTAAAACCGGTAAAACGCTGCAGTGAGCCTTGAAGGAGGACGTGGCCGGCGACGCGCCGATGCGTGAAGCACGCGAGAGGACTACGCAAATATAAAAATATTACCAGGTACCAGGCATATGTGTCAACAGCCGCAGTGCAGTACGACACATCTGTAAGAGTCCAACGCAGTGAATGGGTGCTTGCCGTGTGCACAACGCTATTTCAGGGGGGACATAGTAAATAGGACCGAATATTGTTGGTAAAAACAGGGAAGTACATAGGTTTTTGTGTGTACCGTAGGTCCTATTTACTATTGGTCCCCCGTAACAATCTCCGCGCATGTGCGCAGGGAGGCAAGCAAGCATGTAGACGGGTACTGCTGAGGCGTTCTACGATAGAGGTTTACCCTAATTTTTCTGAGGCTGCTCCATACCTCACCCGAAAACTTTCAGAACCGCAGCCCCCTATGTGGGGACAAACCGCTCAAATTTCAAGTAGTTTGTCCCCAAAACGGGACTGCGGTTCTAAAGGGGTTAAGCAAAAATCAAATTGAATCTCGATGAACAATCCCATGGCCCAAGGCTACAAAGCTTTTTTTTTCCGAGATCAAGATTGACATTCCGACGATCTGGGGGTCAAGGAACCCCGTGTTTCAGAAACAAAATAGCGGAAATGTGCTATTACGGGGGTTAATAGGACCAAATATTGTTAGTAAAAATGGTCAAATATATAGGTTTTTATGTATACCATAGGTCCTATTAACTATGGTCCCCCCGTTATACTCGTACCTCTATCGTAGAACGGGTCCGCTTGTTGCCTCGCTCGTTTGTGCGTGTTGCTTGTTCGCTGTTTTTTGCGTTTCGTGCTCGTTTCGCGTGTTTTTTTTTCCCATCTATTTTTTCTTCTGCCGACAGCTTTAGTTAGCTGTGACAGGGGCGTACGCAGCAAAATGACGCATGTTGTGGGTGTTTTGGATGGGTTTTATATAAAATTATGAAATACGTCAGCTGTAAGTTCGACTGATTATATAGTTGATACTCAACTTTGCACGCTGCGTAATATATATATATATATATATATATATATGTATGTCTCGTCTATATCCCGTTTTTACTGAATTTCCAATTTTTTTATGATAAGCCGTTCGCGCGTATTCTATACCTGGTACGTACCTGGTAAGTATTTTTGTGGCGTATGCGTCGTCGTCCTCCCTTGTACGTATGCAGTTTGGCTATGGTGCCAGGAATATTTTTTTGTAAGCATGATGCACTCCTCGCGGTCACAAATAAATGCCGTCCCTTCCGCCCCCCGGTATGTGCCCTTCTTTTTTTTCGCGCGTATATAGGGCTTTCTTTCATTCTTACAGCATTAATTTCCCGCTACTCGTCGATGTTCATCGAATTTAGCAGCGCAAACCAAGCGAAAAAAAACACTGATCGGAAGCAAAAATAACTCGCTTTTTTTGTCGTACTGTTCGGATAGATTCGTCCGTAAACCCCAACGCACTACCGAGTATATTAAATATTAATACCAGTATGTACGAGTGTCGAATTTAGCAGCGCAAACCAAGCGAAAAAAAACACTAATCGGAAACAAAAATAACTATTAATAGTAGCTTTTTTTTGTCGTACTGTTCGGATAGATTCGTCCGTAAACCCCAACGCACTACGAGTATATTAAATATCAATACCAGTATGTACGAGTGAGTGTGTTTGTTTTTCGTTTTGACACCGTCTGGGAAGGAGTGCGGTAGCATGTTCTTTTTCCCTCCGTGTCCAGCACCCTCGAGGAGCCTAAAAAAAAAATAATTGGGCGCACCTCTTCTTTTTCCCTCCGCAAGCGTTTTTAGTTGCTGTCATCGTAATCCCAATCGCGTTAATCCTTTTAGAACCGCAGCCCCGTTTTGGGGACAAACCACTCAAATCCTAAGCAATTTGTCCCAAAAGCGGGACTGCGGTCCTAAATAAATGGGTTTCGGGGGACTCCGGCACGCTCAGGAATCCGCCGGTATGTACCCGCGCGTGGGCGTTTCGGTAACATATACTTACGACTTGGAATTAGAATGAAGAATTTGCAACCAAGATCCGTATTTCATGGTTGTAGCATGGTTGACGCAAATCTACGAGAATCCTGAGTTTTTTTGTCCCTTTTTTTTTCGCACTTTTTTTTGGGGCCCAATCACTTACTACCCATCATGGGAGCGTCGTTTTTCGCCAGGCAGACCATCTTCGACGACGACTGCCTAAGAAATATACCATGCGCCTGGAGAACAGAAACCTTCTAGGGAAGGCCATTTCTTCCGCGGTGATATGCTCCCTTGCGTGAAATGAAACATTAGGGCGTTTTTTTTTTTTTGCGAGCTATTTTGTGCTATTAATACTTTCCCGCCCGCAACTTCGAACACACGAAAACACCCCCCCCGTGAGTCGTTTCTCGCTCGCTGCCTACGGCTGCAGCCGTCTGGCGCACCCGACGATGCCCTCACAGACCCCCCACCCCATCATGAACATGGGCCTGAATTTCGCGTGCCGCAGTTTTCTTGTGACAAGTTAGTTGTAGCCGTCCGCAACAAAGCTGGGGGTTGATTTTCGTCTCATTTCGTGCACCTCAAATTTCCGACCAATTTCGACCGACAGATTGGAGCACCACCTCTTAGTAGTCGAGGTGCAGTCGCCTCTGTTGAGAGCCTGCGGGGGATCAATGTCAAGAGGGACACAAGCTGCTGTGATCAACCTCCAACAACTCACCGTCGCTCTCCGGTGGAGCACGATCCAGCCGAAAAGCTCCAAATGCGGCGTGTTAAGATAGCGGCGGGACTTCTGTTCCGATAAAACTTCGAGATTATTAGAGTGACCGGAAACGCGGGAACCAGGGGACGCTTGGGTGCCAGCGTCCCTTTATAACCCTTTTAGGACCGCAGTCTTGTTTTTGGGGACAATTGGGGACAACTTACTTGGAGTTCGAGGGGTGTGTCCCCAAAACGGGGGCTGGAGTTCTACAAGGGTTAACCCAGCCCCCCGAGACCACAGGACAGGCGCCGACAGCTCTTACCAGGTGAGAGAGTGGGAGTGATACCTCAATAAAAAAAGCCAAACGCAATACAACAACAATACCACTTCTATCTACCGCACCCCATCGTACCAACCCAAGACTGAAAGAGAAAAAAGGTGAAACCAGCTTCTACCCCTGCGTGCTCATCATCACGTCGGTGTAAACAGCCCTCACGGCCCTCACAGCCCTACGAAAACACGGAGCCTAACTCCTACTCTCGCTTTCTTGTGAACCCCAACCCGAAACGCACGGCCGGGATTCGGGGATGGCTCATAAATGTCCTCCCCGTAAGTCGCTCGCTCCCTTCCGATCTCTCGTCTAACTCTGCATACGCGGTCGTGATTATCCGTCTCCTGTTTCATCGCCCACACTGCCTGCCGCGATGAAAAAAACACAGCCTATTACGGGGGGGGGGGGGGCATAGTAAATAGGACCATATGTTGTTATTACGGGGGACCATAGGTAATAGGACCAAATATTGTTAGTAAAAATGGTCAAATATATAGGTTTTTATGCATACCATATGCCCCATTAACTATGGTCCCCCGTAATAGTAAAAAACGGGAAATATAAAGGTTTTTGTCTGTACTGTAGGTCCTATTTACTATAGGTCCCCCGTAATAGTAGCCGCGGTGGCAACAAGCAACAGCAGCACATCCCGGTAAGACCGTTCCCTCGACCCTTTTGGGGACGAACCAGTAGATGCATGCCTAACACGGGTGGAAACCCCTGCCGTATCCCCCCCCCCCACCTTTACTCCACACAGGTGGGAATGATCGTATCACGTAGTGTTCAAGGTAAAAGGCACCCAAGAGGCAGTTACATATACTCCCATTGCTGTCTCTGGAAATGCGTACACCGGAAACTAAATCAACTCAATTGAAGCTGTCGTCCATATGCAAGAAAATCCGCCTCACAAGCAGATCTTAGTAGGATGCAAGCTCACCCTTCATGTGACTCGCCGGACACCTCACGGGCGCTTCTCGCTTGGTGCAAGCAATGCCTGCCTGGTCGGTGAAAACCCGACATGCTCCGTCCCGGCATTGCAGGGATGCGAGGGTCCACGGTCATACGCCTACGCCCATGCATGAGATCGAGTACATATCTCCTATCGACTACACCCAACCCCCCCCCCCCCCCTATCCTCGCCTCCCCTCCCCCCTTGCCCTCCCCCTCTCTACCTTGCTACTCGTCCTCCCCGAGCCCCCATTTTCCCTTCGGAGATACGTGTGTTTATTACTGCCACGCCGAAAAGTTGTCGTCCATGATGAGCTGATCGCGAACGAGGAAACACACAGAAAAACGAGGCGGGCGAACACAAAAAAAACGCGAACCGAAAGCGAGGAGAGACTGGTTAGACCATTACTTGAGCTTCTTTGGGTCACAGATTTTGGGTAGTCTGCAATATGTACGTACACGAAAGAAAAATACGATTTTGCGCCCCGGTGGAGATGTGTGTGTGCGTGTGTGTGTGTTTTTTTTTGTTTTTTTTTTTCAGCTGCGACCGACTCGGGACATCAGGCGATAACTTATTTCCGAGGAACGCACGGCCGAATCCGTGGTTTTGAGGGGGTAGAACGTTTTTTCGATTTTCGGCTAAAAAGTCCAAAAGGAATAATAATAATAATAATAATAATAATAATAATAATAATAATAAACAAACACGCACGCACACGAATAAATGGTTGCCATAATAAGACAGATCCCCATCTACTCCGATATCCTGTGCCCATCTACTCCGATATCCTGTGCCGTACAAGCGCCGCATCATCTACAGATCCTCCCCGCTTAAAAAACACGCGCGCAAGAGCCGTGTCAAGAACAAACCCCATCCCAAAAACACGGAGATCGTGTGCATCAGATCACCCAGGCATCTACCACTACCACCACCACCACCACCACCATCACCAGCAGCGGCGGCAGCAGTTACATTAGATCCTCCAGGCATCTACCACCACCAACACCACCAACACCACCAACACCACCACCATCACCAGCAGCGGCAGCAGTTACATTAGATCATCCAGGCATCTACCACCACCACCACCACCACCACCACCAGCAGCGGCGGCGGCAGCAGTTAACGCCATAGAGCCCTTGCGATGACCCACCTTGGCGCTCCCAGCCATGCCGACCAAGGGGAACAGTATCCAGGCCAGAGAGGGACACAGCACGGCGGCGATCACCTCCTTCGGCGTCAAAGCCTTATGCCTGACAGGAGAAACGGCGGGGGAGGGAGGGAGGGAAGGAAGGAGGGAGGGAGGGAGGGAGGGAGGGAGGGAGGGAGGGGGGGGGGTGTACTCATTATCGTCCATGGCCGTGGTCGTATGACCATAGACCCTCACATCTCTACGAGGGGGGTGAACTCCTTATCATGCATGGCCGTAGTCGAATGACCGGGAGGTGGGGGGTGGGTGGGGGGGTGGGGGGGGGGGGAGGGGGGAGGAGAAGGGGGGGGGGGGGGTACCGATGCCACGCATGGCCGTAGTTGTACTTCGAAGTATAACATTAGACCCTCGCATCCCTACAATGCCGGGACGGAACACGTCGAGTTTCCACCGGCCAGGCAGACATCGCTAGCACCAAGTGTAAAGCGCCGTAAGGTATTGGGCGAGTCGCATGAAGGGTGGGGGTAGAGAGAGGGGGAAGGAAGGAAGGCGTGGGGGGGGGGGGGGGGGGGAGGGGGGCAAGCAACTGATCGCGGTTCAGAAAAAAAAAGACAACGCGTGCAAGACGCAGTTTTTTCTCCGTAACAAGCTCTTCTACTATTACGGGGGACCATATTAAGTAGGACCTACGGTAAAACACTAAAACCTATATATTTCGCTACTTTTACTAGCAATATTTGGTCCTATTTACTATGGCCCCCCGGTAATATTAATATTTATTTTTATTATTCCTTCGGCGGATTGGTAACAGCACCAGTAAAGCTAAAAACCCTTCAAGGACAAACTCTCGACTAAATTTTCTCCCCCAAAACGGGTTCCATTACGGGGGACCATAGTTAATAGGACCTATGGTATACATAAAAACCTCTATATTGAACCACTTTCACTAACAATATTTGGTTCTATTTATACTAACTAGGGCCCCCCGTAATAGAAGAGTCAAGAAGCTCACCCCATACCGATCTGGGCGGAAATGTAAGGACCGTTTAGTATCCGTCTTTTATGGGTAAACGATGCTTATATTTTCAGCCAGAGTGCTTTTTTTTTATTCAAATAAAAATACGTGCCGTGTCTGTCATTCTTAAGCCCCTCTTGCAAACAGCACAAAACTACGTGCGGTAGTTTCTGCTGCCCCTGCTGCTGCTGCTGCTGCTGCTGCAGCTACCTCGGAGCGCGCGTGAGCATGCTGACCCGACCTGACACCCGAGAGGAGTAGGTCTGGTGGAGATAGCCACCCGGGGGGTGTGGGGGGGTCAACTCTTCTGATCGCGCTACCGATACATTAACCGGCCTCGCCCCCCCCCCCCCCCCCCCCCCCCCCCCCCCCGCTATATATATATATATATATATCCCCCCTATATATATAGGCTGAGTTGACTTCGGTTGGCGACGACGTTGTAAAACACGCCTTTCGTCGCGTGAGCTACGCAGCCAGGGTACCGTTTTTTTTTTTTGGCGGTTACCACGGCTGGCGGTCAAGCTAGATCATTTTTGTGCGGGGAAAGATCCTTTACTCCGCACAAGGAAATTGATCGTATCACGAAGTGTGTATACGGCGAGGCAGCCACGAGGCAGTTACACATGAAACCCGATGCTGTCTCTGGAAAGTGGCCTCACCAGAAATTAGATCAATTCATTCATGCTGTCATCCATATGCAAGAAAATCCGCGTCTAAAGCGGTTTCTTAGTAGAGAATGCAGCTAGCTCACCCTTCACGCGACTCGCCAGACACCTCACGGCGCTTCGCGCTTTGTGCAAGCAATGTTTGCCTGGTCGGTGAAAACCCGACATGCTCCGCCCCGGCACTGCAGGGATGCGAGGGTCTATGGCCACACGACTACGGCAATGCATGACAATGAGCACACACACCCCTACCCGAAAAGATAGACGGTTGCCACGGGCGGCCGAGCAGGAAGGGGATAAGATTTGCAAAACGTTTCGATGTAACATACGGAAACAACGTAATGAGCGCCCAACTGTGGGAGGTGTCTCTATTAGGAGTAGGAACGGTGCTCCGTCTCGAAAGGGATGCGTGGTCAATGGTCAAATGACTAAGGCGAGTAACCAATCCAATGAGTACACTTCCCCCCCCCCGAAAAAAAGAGGCAAACAATAGAACCAACCAAACATCGGAACACGACGACAGCAGTAAAATCGGCGGAAGAGCGAAAAACGCCGCAAGATGTTTGGGAAACCTACGTAGGGGTTGGTAAAACCACCCCCCCCCCCTTCATAATATAAAACACATTAAAAAACCCCCCAGCAGTACACACCTGCCGGTGTTGAAAAACGAAAAAAAATAAACGAAGGTCCCGTAGATCATCTGGTAGTGCATTAGCAAGCCCACCATACCCGTGACCTGTTACGGGGGGCCATAGTTAACAGGACCAAATATTGTTAGTAAAAATTGTTAGACATATAGGTTTTTATGTATACCATAGGTCCTGTTAACTATGGCCCCCCGTAATAGTTGAAAATGTACTTAAAATATAACGTAGTGTACGGAAAGGAACGTGAAGCGCATGGAAGGCAAGCGTGCATGCGCGCGGCGTGGGCGGGGGGGGGCAAAGGGAGGGCGGGGGAGAGAAAAGGAGGGAGGAACGGGCGGGAGGGGAGAGAGGGCGCAGAGAAGGAAGGGGAAGGGAGGGGTAAGGGGAAGGGGGGGGGGGGGGGGGTACTCATGTCATGCATGGTCGTAGTCGTATGCCCATAGACCCTCGCACCCCTACAATTCCGGGGGGGGGGGGGGGGGGGGGGCGGAGCACGTCCGATTCTCACCGACCAGGCAGGCGGGGGGAGGGGAGGGGGGGGGGTGGGGGGTCCACCGAGGGCAGTTATTGTGGGGAAGGGTCACCGGAGGAGGGGGGGGGTGATCGAGTAAATATGTAAAAAAAAACGAAGCCAGCACCAGAGCGGGAAAATGTGGATGTCCGGGAGGGGAGAAGGGTTGCGGGAGTTAGGGAGGGGCGGGGACGACGACAAGGAGAGAGACTCAAGACAAGACACAGAAGACGTGTGCTACGGTATATTTTCTTGGGTTTTTACCCGCGCTCTGAAAACTCGCTCGGCTACCACCAACTCGCTTTACCGAAAGAGAAAACCTGATACCGTGGTATTCAAAAAGTTCGGTGGAGGCCCCCTTTTTTTTTTTTTCACCTACCCCTCTGTCCCGATATATAAGAACCGTTTGTATATGAATATAGAACGTGAATGTTTCTTATATTCGGGAACATAGTGGTACATTCATATTGGCTCTTTGGGTCGGGGAGAAGCTCCCAATTCCGGTGTTCATTCATTTATTTATTTATTTTCAACATTGGAAGGACCCTAACCTGGATCAATCGCAGGACATTACTGAGTGGGACCGTTCGTGTGAAGATTAGGGTTGTGTCATTCTGGGCTCTACTTTTGCGCTGCTTTGGGACCGCCAGCTACACCTCACATAAAAAAAAAAAGAGGTCAGAAAGAAAAAAATCAGGAGCGCTGTTATTCACAGGATTATTCGAGACAACTATTTTCCCCCGTTCTTCTTTTTCCAATTTCGATCACTGGGTTTTGTTAACAGAGACCCTCCACGCAGGTGGGGGGGGGGGGTGTACTATTACGGCGGACCATAGTTAATACTCCGGAGTATGACCTATGGTATACATGAAAACCTATATATTTAACCATTTTTACTAACAATATTTGGTCCTATTAACTATGGTCCCCCGTAATAGATAGGAGATACGATGTACTCGATCTCATGCATGGCCGTAGTCGTATGGCCATAGACCCTCGCATCCCTGCAATGCCGGGACGGAGCATGTCGGGTTTTCACCGACCAGGCAGACATTGCTTGCACCAAGCGCGAAGCGCCGTGAAGTGTCCGGCGAGTCGCATGAAGGGTGAGCTGCATCCTACCAAGAACCGCTTGCGAGGCGGACGTGCATATGGATGACAGCTTCAATGAGTTGATTTAATTTCCGGTGCAGGCAACTCCAGAGACAGCAATGGGAGTACTATGTAACTGCCTCTTGGGTGCCTTACCTTGAACACTACGCGATACGATCAATTTCCTTGTGCGGAGTAAAGGTTCTTTACCTCGCACAAAATGATCTAACTCGGCGACCGGTTGTGGGCGACCGCCAAAAAACAAAAAAAAAACAAAAAGGTACTCTGGTTGTCTAGCTCACGTAGTGAGCGGCATGTTTTACAGTGTCGTTGCCAACCGACGCCAACCCAACCTATAAAAAATAGGGGGAGGGGGGGCTGAAATGAACAACCAACCCGAACTTGGAAAAAGTAAAACAAAACTTTTTGTCTTACATCGTCCCGTGATCACAACACTCCGATTTGTTTTCATTTCGACCTTTTTAATGGAAAGTGTCGAAAAAAAGACAGGTCCGAGAGGCGCTCCTGGTGAGTAAGATGGACACTTTCCTCAAAACTCATAGCTCCAAGCTTGGTGTGATACTTCCAGGGGGGGGGGGGGGCGGGGAGTGTTCTTCACATGAAACCGTCATTTCTACCCGTCGACATCCAGCACAACTAGTGTCCGTGCCGATTCTTCAATCCTACATAGAGAGATACAAGTTCTGCGGTCACAAAACCGCGCCACAGAGATACTATTAATATCAACATTACTACTCTGTACATTGTTACGCAACACGTACCGTAGCGGGAAGGGGGTAGAAGAGCCTGCTATGTGACCCCGGATCTGAGTTACGAGTTGGAAGGAGAGAGAGAAGAAGATGTGCGAAGATAATAAATGGGATGAGCAAAAAAAATAAAATAAATAATAATAAGCGGAGTGTATGTAGACAATGAATTGCCATGTCATCGTACTCGACACGACAGGCACGACAAACACATTCTACGAAATAAGAGAATTGGGTAAGTTTTGTAGTGGTCTACAATTGTTGGGATTATTACGACGGAACGCGGAGGTGCAACACCGATGGCCTCAACCCTTATAGTACCGCAGTCCCGTTTTGGGGACGAACCACTTGGAATTAGAGTGCTTTGTCCCCAAGTCGGGACTGCCGTACTAAAGGGGCTTATTAAAGTGAGAACAACAACATCAGTAACGACCTCCGGCTTACCACTCCATCCCTGTATATAAGCACTGTTTAGATTGAACACTAACATGCAAGGGTTACTTACGTTTATGGAGAAAGTGGTACGGTTTGTGTGTGTGTGTGACTTAAGACAGCAGCGGAAAAAAAAGCGTGTGAGGTGATTAATGGTCGCTGTATGTACGGTGCCGATGTAGATGCGGCAGCCACCAACACCGGCACTATATAAAGCGGCAACGAACCGGCACTAATTGCTCCGCACGCTACAACACTGGTGAGGCCCATCTGTGCCTGTGCCGAGCGAATATTAAAAGGCACTATATGCCGGCGTCCCCGGTGGCTTGGTAGGTGGTCCGCGTGCCTATCAAGATCAATTTCATGGGTTCAAGTCTCACCGAGTGCATGCTCGTGGCTTTTTCTTGCAAAAAAAAAGAAGAAATTGATTAGCGGAAAGCGCGAGAGCGTGAGTTAGCCACATTCGATGAAAATCGACGAGCAGTGGGAATGCTGAACCCCATGCGCGACAAAAAAAAAAGGCACGCACCGGGGGGGAGAAGGGTGGACACCTGTGACCACGGCTTGTCCAGAAGCTCGTTGAGGGTAAAAACCTCCCACGAGTAAGGGTGGAAAGCAAAAGTGATGTTGAAAATATATATATATATAATAATATATACCTGGTATATATATATATATATATCGGGCAACCGGCAGTAACATACTCAACCGGCAACAAAGAGCACCAGGCGATTTCACAGGCACTAACATACACCAGGTACCAGTACCAGATGCTATTACGGGGGACCCTAGTTAATAGGACATACGGTACACACAAAATCCTACCAGGTATATGTTTAACTATTTTTTCTAGCAATATCTGGTCCTATTTACTGTTGTCCCCCGAAATTCCATAGCCCAATAGCAATGCGGAAGGAGGAGCATCCGCCACATGACATTTAGTACCTGGTACGTAAAAACTCTCCAAAAAACGTAAAACCCCGTACCCAAGGGTACGCAACAAACAAACAAACAGACGACGCCCCCACTTTGTTTTTTTAGTCCCGGACAGGGAGGAGAAGGAGAAGGAGGAGGAGGAGGAGGAGGAGGAGGAGGAGGAGGATGGGGGGGGTATACTAAAATCAAGCAAAACGAAACCGAAAATAACGAGAGAACGAAAAAAAAAACTGGCAAAAAAAAAACCCCAACCCGCTTCGTATCAATGGTTTGTTTTCTATTCCGACAAAAGGTGGCGTTTGTGACTCCGCTCTCACCCTTTTTTTCATGGGATGTCTACATCGCGCCTATGGTGTTCAGAGAAACCACCGCACCATCGCGCCACACCACCTCCATACACACACACTACACGGGCTACGACTCTCCGAAAAAAGAAAAGAAAAAAAAGCTCAAAAGTCGTACAGGACAACGCCACCACACACCACACAAAGGAAAACAGCAGTGACCAAGGACGGCCAAGGAAGAGAAGCCCTCAACCCTTCCGGACAATTTTCGGTATTGTTTATTCCGGTACAATGGCAGAGTCCCAACCATAATCATAACGCGCGGATATTACTGTTTACAGGTGTATATATAATATAGTATACCAGGTATATATATATATATATATATGCTGGCACGTGGCGCCATGGCTTCAACCATCGCCGAAGCGACGAAGGAACATCCGCCTCCTCCGCCAAATATATGTGTGCGTTTCCTACTATATCACGGGGAACCATAGTTAACACGACCAACTATTGTCAGTAAAAATGGTCGAATACATGGTTCGTAGGTTTTTATGTGCACCCTAGGTCCTGTTAACTATGGTCCCCCGTAATGTTGATAGTGCCTACGGGGCGATATTTTAGTTCTTATAGTTGTTCAGTTCAAATGGCGGGGGAGGGGGGGGGGGGGGGGGGGGGGGGGGGGCGCGACAGCGGCACTTCTGACACCTGGCATCGCTATAGACGGGAATGGGAACGAGACGGCAAAGGGTGTGGCGAGGTTTCCCGAACCGGTTTTCCCAGAGACAGGAACCCCATGTTACTATTAATATCACCGCCTGGAGTACGACTTCAACTTTTCTCTCTTTTTCTCTCTTCTTGTTTTTGGCCTCGTCTTCTCGCTTCGTTTCCTCTCCCCTTCCCGCCGCGGTGGTGGTGCTTCGTCCGTGCGCCAGCTATCTCTCCTTCTCGAGTACGTAGCAGTCATCCTGATCTCCTTGATGAGGCGTTCGTATGCTCTGCTGTTTCGATTCAGCATCGTTCATTTTGTTTTATTGCCTTAATGGTTTCTGATTTCCTGGTCTCTGTTTGCGCGTTGTCATGCCGTACCCGGCGCGGCTTGGCATCATCTCACTTGTTTGTTTTACCCATGCATGCATTTGCGGTCACTTTTTTATTTGTTGGTCTTACTCTGTCTCACAGCGTGTGACCACAGAAATAGTACCTCTCTAGGATAATGAAATCACGACGGACACTGGGTGTACTGTTAAGGCTGGGTAAAAAAAACGATCTAGCCCCTTTAGAGCCGCAGTCCCGTTTTGGGGACAAACGACTTGAAATTTGAGTGGTTCTGTTCCCAAAAAGCGGACTGCGGTTCTAAAAGGGTTAATGTGAAGACAAAAAACGACTATTAATATTAATAGCACACCATTTTCTCGGGTTGGCTCACTATTTGTTGCGTTCTCGTACCGGGTACGTTGGCCTTTCCATATCATTTGCATTCGTGCGTATACTTGTATGTGTACCAGGCATACATACACCTTGCTCCATTTGCGACTACTTTGGTTTCTCTATCTCACAAAAGTAGCCAGTCTGCGGCCCCATAAATTGTACGTACCTCTCCCATAGGATGAAGATTGAGGACGGAACTGGGTGTACTGATGAGCGTTGGTGAGTTCATCTATTACGGGAAAGTTTTTATCAACAGCCGTGATTTCGGGCGATTGTTTTTCTAGTTTTTGAGGCTCAAGAAAAATGTGAGCAACCAGAAAAACCATCTACATACATATTACGGGTACGGCTTCTGATTTCGGAAACTGGTTTTCGTAGACAGCATTGGTTGGTCTTGTTTGTGCCAAAGGAGGCAAAGCCAACAGCCCGCCGCGCCACCGCGAGCGTGGCCTCGGCACCCAAGTCTGGATCGATTTTCGCCGAACCAACACCGCCACCGCCGTCACCACCATCACCATCACCGCCATTCGTAACCCGCTTCGTATGGAAAAGTTAAAAGTCACACCTCCCACGTTTCTGCTACGGGAGCCTGAGCAAATACAGCAGTATTACGGGGGAACCATAGTAAATAGGACCAAATATTCGTAGTAAGTAGATAGTTTTTTGTGTGTACCGTAGGTCCTATTAATACTTCGAAGTACGGTCCCCCGTAATTGTGACGCCTTTATGGTGACGGTTGCCCGCTATAGTGCCTGCGGAACAACCGCTTGGCACAGATGGGATCGACGGGTGTGGCAGCGTGCGGAGTAATTAGCGCCGGTTGGTTGCCCCTGTATACAGTGCCGGTGTTGTTGGCTGGCGCATCTATACCGGCACTACAAAGGGGCCGGCCCCACTGCGGTATTATACCAGGCACGTGTGTGTGTTCCTTCGGATCAAAACCGTTCCTTCCACCCGTCGACATCTCCAGCACAACCTGTGTCCATGCCGATACGACACCATAAGGCCATACATGATGACAAAAAACATATGTACCGGGTACGAATAAAAGCGTTGATTCGGAGGATTGCGACGGATCGTGATGGGAGAAGGGAGGAGACCCTACCAACACCAGGATATGTTGCCGGCACCGGCGACCTTGGTATGACGACGCGGAGGCGGGAAAATGGCGACCGAAAAAATGCTGGTACCAGGTACATAACTACGACACGCCACACGACACCTTGGTGCCTGGTATATGTGAAAATACGTAAAATACTAACGAAAATATTAAACTTATCCGCCCTTAGACCTATGCCAATGGAAACGCGAAGTTCAAAGGTTTTTTTTTTCAAATATATTGCTTTAGAAAAAAAGCCGAAATTTTTCTCGTATCGCCGCTGTGGGGAAAAAGGAGAAAAATGTTTGATTTTTTATTTCCCCCCCCCCACGGCTGCAGGCAGCGCAATTTGTTTTTTCTGGTTGCAAATTGTCAACACGGTGATTGAAACCAGCTCGTGCGACAATCGACGCTCGATCTCGACATAGACTCAGCCCACGGCCAACCCGCTCGGTATCTAGCAAGGCCAACGAATATAGATGACGGCCTCGAAGATACTGGGTGGATGCATGGTCTAGGGGGCGAGAGCTTGCCGGCGGCGTCGAACGGTATCCTCCCAAACCTGAAAAAAAGTCTATTTTTTACCATTCGAGACGGACGGAGAAGTTTTATGTTCTGTTTTGTGCAAACCAGCGGCCGAATGTTTTTTTATCACACGCCTGGTCAGCTCCCGCTACATGACACCGGCCATGGTGTGAAGACGGTGACCCTAGGGTGGGTCGGAGCCCCTAACGAGCGACTCCGTTCAGAATTCATGACGCAATCGTTGCTTTTGTTGATCGATGTCTGTCGAGGACTCGGAATCTCGCCGCTTCGAATCAAAGGTCGGCCTGAGTTTTTCTCAAGCCGATGTTGGCCCAACATCGGCCCCAGATTATTTTTTTCGGGCTTTTCCAAAAGTTAGGATTTTTTTTTTTTTTTTTACGTGGCCCATAAAAAGCGTGTTCTGAAAAATTTTGGCGGGTATCTTTTGAAATTCAAACTTTTTATTGAAACTTCGCTGTCCCATTGGCATAGGTCTTACTCACCCTGTGAATTACATGTTTACCCTGACAGCCGGTATGACTTTAAAAGCATACGTACCCGGTTGGTACGAGGTATACCACCAGGTGTATACGGATACAATTTTCAAAACAACAGCTGCGAGATCCAGAATTTGGTCGAAACTCATCTTTGCAAGCCATGTGTCATACTTCCATCGCGCTTAACCCCTTTAGAACCGCAGTCCCGTTTGGGGACAAAACTACTTGAAATTTGACTGGTTTGTCCCCAGAACGGGACTGCGGTTCTAAAAGGGTTAATACGGGTTCTATGTGGCCTTGTGCAAGATATATCTTCGGATGTTCTTTTGACACCAATACTTTGGAGTAGAACACTTTTTGACTTCGCGATCCCTTTATCATATACGTGAGTCTGAGAGCGAGGATTTCGTCGAAACTCATCTGTGCAAGCTGCGTGTGGTGCTTCGATCGCGCGCACTACGGGTATTATATGGCTTCATGAAGGGTATACAGCAGTAGTATGCAGTCCGTATATGACTGAGAAAGACAAAATCTGAAGCTGCAGAATTCAAGGAATGGGTGAGTCTGAATAAATAAAATAATATTACGGGGGACCATAGTTAATAGGACCTATGGTATGCATAAAAACCTACCAGTATATATTTAACTATTTTTACCTACAATATTTGGTCCTAGTAACTATGGTCCTCCGTAATAGATATCTGGGAAGTAATAAATACCAGGTATATAAATAAATAATCCCGAAGTTGCAAGTAGCGGCCACGAGTGGGGAATTTTTCCTGCGTGTATTCCATACCTGCTACTACTGTTTAAAAAAAAAACATATTCTCGAAGTGTGTATAAATAACATCATCATCACTACTAATACTACCGAGCAGCATTAACCCCTCTAGTACCGCAGTCCCGATTTGGGGACAAACCCGTCTAATTCCAAGTGAGTTGTCCCCAAAACGGGACTGGGGTCCTAAAAGGGTTAAATAAAAAGGATATGCGTCTACACCTGGAACATTTTAGAGCGAAGAAAAGTAAATGGGGTGGGCGAGGACCAAACTCCAGGAACGAGGCAGGTCGAGGTATGGCACCAAGGGTACGCGTTGAGCATTGCCTTCCAAAATACAGTAGGTATGCCCAGCACCGCCTTTGATAGCATGGGTATGTAGGGTGTTCTGTTGCAGCGCAGTAAACGCTGCCGGTTTTTGAGTCTCGCGCTTGGCACGGCTGTGACGGGATGTTACTTGTTCCTCACTTGGCCGGCGAGAGAACGGCGTGCTCTCTATTAACAGTGGTCGTGAGGCCTTTCATCTTTTGTCTTGGGCATCATTCATATTTTAGTCGCAACGCAGGCCCGAACTCGGCAAGGACGTCGCGAATGTGGGAGAAGCTGCCCCCCCCCCGGAGCACTGGATTCCTCGCGGTCGGATACCAGCAGCCACGGGGGGGGATCAGTTTCGGACCTGTAAGCGCTGCTGGGAGACATGCTCGGGGTGGCACCTGAGGTAGCACAGCAGTTACGGTCGGTCGATGGGCGGTTTCGGTGCGTTGTATTTTTCGACCGCGCACGGGAGCTGGCGGCGACCACGACACTTTCGGTAGTGGACCGTTCTGACCTACTGCGGCGGGCTGCGGAGTATGGGGTCTGTCCTAAGCTTGGGCCTGAACGATACGGTGGCGGTGGGCGCCTTTAGCCTTGCGCGGGTACACAAGCTGGACGCGCGCTTCGTCACGGCGGGCATTGCCCTCGGGGCACACGCGCTCGGACACATCGATCGAGTAGCGCGGAATCGGCTAAAATCCTACCAGGTAGGAGATACGATAAATCAAGATCTCAGCTTGTGGATTTGGTGAGCTCGCCAGAGCCGTGCGCAGGGCTATCACTCGCCAGCCATGCCACCGACGGCTGAAACGGTTTTCGAGATGCCCCCCTCGCCAGCATTCCCCGAGCTCCATGGTCTTGTCCGCTGGGGGAGGCACGCGAATTCAAGCCACTACGGGCCGACAGCAGCAGCGGTGGAGCGGTAGCAGGCAGCGCGGGGAAACTGTAGGGAGAAGGGGTGGCGGCGACACCGAAACCCAAGCGCGCAGGAGATCGAACATCTGTCACGCGTTCCGCGACTCGTAGTTACGGCAAAAAGCTGCAAGGATTCCCCACGAGATCCATCAAGCAGCTGACACCAGTGACGCAGCGCGGGGGGGGAAGGGGCGCGTGGCTAGGGTGCAGATGGCCGCGCGGGTGCTAGTGTTCGCGGGGGGGGGGGGGCGGAGCGTCAACCGCACTGGCTATGCTGGCTGGCGGGGGAGCGGTCGGCGGTCTCGGGACGGAGCGCAGGGCGGTGGGAGCAGAAGCGGCGCCCCTGGCTCTGGATAAGGGCGCGGCCTCCACCGATCGGTGGGGCAAACCTCGGGCGGAGCGATCGCGGCGACCTCGAAGGATGGACGAGGGCTGAGGGGGCTCGCGCTGGGATTCTTGGAGCGCGATGGAGGTGTCGGGCGAGAACGATTGGCTCGTGTTCCAGGATCTGTTCCGCGCTAGGGAGAAGATACCAACCGGGGTGGTAGCGTTGCGGGGGTTGAACCAAGCAGAGCGGATGTTCATTGGGGATTAAGCTCTCGCTGGAGCAGCACGTGGATGCCTGGCGTGTCCAACGGGCCACGTTAACCGATGCACGCTTATTCGGCACGTCGTTGGACTGTCTGTGCCGGATCGCGGGTTCGGGTTCGCGCTAGCTGAGACGACTGTAAAGGCAGCGCGAAACTTTCGACATCCGCTATCCGGTCCACAAAACCCTAACCCTAACCATGTTGGAGTGAGACAGGTGGGACACTGGTTTGGGGAAGTCAGAACATTTCCTCACACGCATCTCGTTTGTCGCTAGCAGTAGTGCCGGGTGCGCCATTTAACGTGGAGCAAGGTGGCAGAGTGATTTGAGTAGTCGGAGCATGTCAATCCCCCTGGCATCAGGGACCATGCCGAGGTCATAGCCTAAAAAGGTGGTGGCTGATGTGGTAAACGCGTCGTGCGTTGGTGCTCAGCGCGGATTTTTGTTCAGGAAATTCGAGGCATCCGCCTTTCCCCGTCAAGTGCGGTAAAAAAGAAGCCAAACTTGCCATTAACTCACGACTCAACCCTTTTTTTTGTAGGACTGCAGTCCCGTTTTGGGGACAAAACCTACTCAGACTTTGAGTGGATCGCCACCAGAATGGGACTGCAGCCCTAAAAGGGGTAACTTTCGCAGGATCAGGTGTAATCAATCGAGTGCCAACGAGGATACCGACTTCGGCTGTGCTCCACCGTGTGAGCTGGGTGACGTGCTGCGCGATGCTCTTTTTCGAGTGTTGTATCCCCGGCAGAAACATGGGCCGGGCACCCGCATCGAGTTTTTGTCTCGTACTGATGCGGAATAAGCGTGTCGACAGACTCCAGTGGGCCCAGAAGCCGCCCCCTGTTCTTGGCTACAGAGTTGGGAACCTCGCGGTACTTGATCGGCGATTGCCGTTTGGGTGGAGAGAGAGTCCAGGACTGTTTTCAGCAGGCCTGGAACACTCCCACACTCACGCAACATTCCAGGATGCTGTGGTGTCGCCCCAAGGGTCCTCGGCGGTCGATCGCGTTGCAGTCGAGCCACCGTGGGGGGGGGGGTAAGGGGGTGAGGGGGGGGGGGGGGTGTACTCATTGTCATGCATGGCCGCAGTCGTATGACCATAGACCCTCGCATCCCTACAATGCCGGGACCGAGCATGCGTCGGGTTTTCACCGACCAGGCAGACATTGCTTGCACCAAGCACGAAGAAGCGAAACGTGAGGTGTCCGGCGGGTCGCATGGAGGGTGAGCTAGCCGCATCCTACTAAGAACCGCGTTTGAGACGGGTTTTCTTGCATATGGATGACAGCGTCAATGAATTGATGGTTTAATTTATGATGTGACCACTTCCAGAGACAGCAATGGGTTTACTATGTAACTGCCTCGTGGGTGCTGCTGGCGCGCCTCGTGGTTGTGCGCGTAATCAGGGTGCAGGCGGTGAAGCTGGTAGCGTTTTGTATCGTGTGGTAGGTACTGATGTGGATGACGCCCTCCCTGTAGAGGTCCGGCTGTCCAAGGGTGGTCGACGATGTATACGCGCGTTACAGTCTCTCTCATCCGACCACTACCGCCCGTTGGGAAAGCGGGATCCCGACGATCCCACCGCTGTTTTCCGCGAACCCCCCCCCCCGCCAGTTGGGTTCCCCGGCTGGAAGGTTTGGGATGGATCGTCCACACAGACGATTTTTCAGTGACGATGACCACCCCCAAAACATTGCAGAAACTGCGTTGGTTCATGGCGGAGTGGCCGATATCTTCTTCGCCTCACACGTGGACGTGGGGGAAAACAAACAAAAAAAAAGCTTCCGAGTTGACGGGATTTCTGCACGTAGCACGTTTCGATTTGCTTGCGGGCGTTGGAATGCCGCAACCCTCCGCGTGGGGTCGAGAGCGTCGCCGGTAGAGCGCGGGCAGCGCGTTGTTTTGGGTCCGGAACGTTCATGGGGGATAAACTCGCTGTTTTGCGAATGGCTTGCGAACGAGGGCTTCGAAGCCATATGGGGGGATGGATGCTTGTCGGCGTCCCATGGGGTAACTCTGGTTTATCGACCCGCGAAACGCGCAGTTTCTTCGGACGCATCCAGGCGCGCTGTCTGGGGTTAGTTGCTGCCTGGAAACGGGCGTGGACTGGAGGTTTGAACGTGCGAGGGATGAGCAGGCGAGACTCTGCGGGTGCGGCTCGAGCCGGGAAGAAAGAGACATCAACGATATTTCTACTAACGCTTCAGAGCTGTTGGGGGGGGGGGGATGGTTATCTCAGCTTGGGTGCTGCTTGTGCCATGTGAAACATCTCCACACGCAGGGAGGGGCCTGTGATCGTGTGCTGCCGCTGCGGGGAGATTACGAGGCAGCCGTGCAGTGGGTGCGACGGTGTCGGGGGGGGAGGGGGGAAGAGAGCCGCGATCCGGGGCATTGATGCGTTTCATGGGAGTCCTTGAAATGTCAACCGGACGGAATTTTGACGCCATGCATGTACCCGGAGTGTTCAATGATGTCGCAGATGGAATCTATATGCAAGGGAGGAATACATCCGCGGTCCACGCTACTGTAATCTGGTCCGCGCACGCCCCCACATCCCGTGGCAGGTGCGGGAGTTGAGGAAAAAATGGCAAAAATCTCCGTACTAGTACTGCTGTACCTCCGTGTTGGGAAAATAAATCGTCCGAAACGACGTTGCTCCCTCGACTGAGCGCGCTTTCCAAGGTTATTTCGTTATTTCGGTTCGTGGGAGGAAATTCCCATGAATGTGGTGTGTGAACGTGTGAACCGATGTTTTTGAGCTACTGGTATACCTGGTATATATCATATATCGTGAAAGCCCGTTGGCGAACGCTGCTACGCCTGTTGGGAATACGCGGCGTACGCGGTGGCTAAACCTATTCAAGCAACCAGTGCCGTGCGTACGTAAGGCGGACCCACTTTGTTTTTTTTTTTACACTTGCGATCTCGTATCGTGCGCTCGTACACACCACATCATCCATACCGCGTATACACACCAGGGGGCGGCCGGTGTGGAACCCCCCCCCCCCCCCCCCCCCGTCAAATTTGGTGTCTAGACTCACTTGTCTTATATTATGCGCATACGTGCTTTCCCGACGTCGATCTAACTCCATTGTATGGGAGTTAGTGCAGCGAATCCCACAGCTGAGCTGCGTTTCTTAACCCCTTTAGAACCGCAGTCCCGTTTTGGGGACAACCCACTCAAATTCTAAGTAATTTGTCCCCAAAACGGGACTGCGGTCCTAAAAAGGGTTCACGCATTTTCTTGTTTTCATACTTATCGTGCCAATCTCAGCCTTATTTTCCCCAGAGCAATGTCGACCAGGTATATTATATTGGCTGCAGACGCCCACTGAATGTACCGTAAAACGCGGTTGGTACGAGCACACCCCATCCGGCAATTTCCAAGCCGATTTTTGTCGACAGTCGGCGGGGGGGGGGGGGGAAGAGTGTACTCGATCTCATGCATGGCGGTAGTCGTATGACCATAGACCCTCGCATCCCTACAATGACGGGACGGCGGGGGGTTTCGGGTTTTTCACCGACCAGGCAGACATTGCTTGCACCAAGAGTGAAGCGCCGTGAGGTGTTCGGCAAGTCGCATGAAGGGTGAGAGCTGCATCCTACCAAGAACCGCTTGTGAGGCAGACTTGCACGTGGATGACAGCTTCAATGAGTTAATTTAAGTCCCGGTGTAGCCACGGGGGGCGGGGGGGGCGGAGGGGGGGAAGGGGGGCGCAAACGCCGAGAGACGCGAGCTAAGTTAAGGTTGCACATTTTGTTTTTTTTTTTGCTTTTGGATGACGGTCCCCCTTAACCCAAAATCGTCGGAATTCCGCTCTTGTTTTTGCAAAAAAAAAAAAAAATGTACTTCGAAGTAGTACCTGTAAGGCCAGAGGGTTGTTCATCAAAACCATGACATTTTTTTTTTTTTCTCAAAAAATCGTTTTGGTGACCGCGCCCCTCCTGTGCGTTAACCCGCATCCTTACACCGTGGCCTGATGGAGGCTGGCTGCTGCGCGCGGTGCTGCGTGCGGTGCGTATAACCGCGTAGCAGTACCCATTGTCCTCTCTGGAAACGGCCAAATCATGAATCAAATCATTCGACGCTGTCAGCCATAAACATGCACACCAACTGTCGAGAGCGCCTATTGGAGCGTGTGGGCATAACATATTACAGGCACAACATCTCCGACTCGAGTCGGCGAGGAAAGAGCGTGCTGCAGTCTCTTTTCGCGGCAAAATAAAGCAAAGGCACGTACCGCCGTGCGGGGGGGAGGCCTCCTTATATATGACCGACCCCGGATCGGAGTAGCGACTATTTCGAGGGACCATAGTAGATAGCCCCCAATATCGTTGGTAAAAATAGGTAAATATAGAGGTTTTTGTGTGTACCATAGGTCCCAATTACTCTGGTCCCCCGTAGTAGGAGGGGGCAGGAGCAGTACAGGGCGAGGAAAAAAAAAAGGAGGGTGAAGAAAATAACAAAAAAAACGAAACGTAAGAAAGCCCGCCTCGCCAGCGGTTCTCATTTGCTGTAGGATGCCACCCACGCCCTTCCCGCGACTGGCTCGCCTGACTCTACACGTTTCGCTCCGCGCTCGGTGGTGCAAGAAAAGCAATGTCTGCCTGCCTGGTCGGGAAAAACCCCACGTGCTCCCTCCAGATATTGCAGGGATGCGAGGGTCTATGGTTCATACGACCATATACGGCCATGGATGACATGACATGAGCACCCCCACCCCTCCCCCTCCCCCTCCGTCACTTCATGTTCGATGCTCCTACTATGTATAGTAGTTACTAGGACCTATGGTATACATAAAAAAACTCTATATTTCGCCATTTTTACGAACAATATTCGGTCCTATTAACTATTTTTTTTTTCTTATCCCATTTATTATCTTCGCACATCTTCTTCTCTCTCTCCTTCCAACTCGTAACTCAGATCCGGGGTCACATAGCAGGCTCTTCTCCCCCCTTCCGGCTACGGTATGCCCCCTCGTAATAGTAGTACCGAAAGCGCAAGCTACAAGCGCTGCGACGGGCTTTACGTACGTATTCAGTATATACCAGGTATATAATAGTGTGTGTCGACTCACGTATGGTATGATATAATGAATGGCACCTGGTACATAAATATATGCACGTACGTACGGTAGTGTTCTGGCACATATCAGGTACTGCAAGCAGTACGTACGGTTTGCATCCTCACGCACGCCCGGCGTGCGCATGCTTTTCGCTTAGCGCTGTGACCTCAATGGCACCAGTCTCGGCCGGCGGGCCTTCCGTGGGGGACGTCTGCCCGTCCGTTGTTTCGCCGGGGAAAAAGGAACGGAAGGTTCGCTAGTTCGTGTACCAATTTACATCTACGAATACGAGGGACCATAGTTAATAGAACCAAATATTGTTGGTAAAAATGGTTAAATATTTGGGTGTTTATGTATACCATAGGTCCTATTAACTATGGTCCCCTGTAATACTATTATTAATAATAGCATCTATTCATATTTCTCGAAAAAAAAACATACATGCCATTACGGGGGACCATAGTAAACAGGATCAACCATTGTTAGTAAAAATAGCGAAATATGTACCGGTAGGTTTTTGTGTGTACCGTAGGCCCTATTTAATATGTCCCCCCGTAATATTAATATCAAGATATACTCGTCATCACACTTACTTCGAACTACTGCTGTATATGCGGAGGGTCGCTACGTCGCCACGTAAACGAGGCGACCACCCACAGTATAAAATACAGCTTCGTATAATATACAAGGCGCTTCGCTCCGCGGGCGGCCTACGCCGCCCGCTACGCTCGCTCAGGAAGGAAAAAAGTACATCAAACTATGCGAAGCGAACAGAGGTCCACGATTGAGTCTAGTGTTTTCAAGGATCGTAATTGCAGACCGGCGACTTGATAATGCCAAGAGTCCCGCCGCCATGCTTCAGGAAAAAACAGCTCCGACGTCAGCTTGGATGCCACATATACGCTTCGCGTCGCGGATGTCGTACGTACGTACATACCCCAGGTAGGGTACTACTGTCTGTTATACTTATTTTCTTCTTTCGGTATGCTCTATGTCTGTACTGTTTGTACGAAGAAAGCAAAAGCACAGCACGGTACAGCAGCAAAAACAATAAAAATGAAACCGAAAACTCGGAAAGGAAAAAAATCCCCGTCCCCTCTCGTGTAATAATGTTCTGCCTGATTGGAACACCTTACACCCGGTCGAAAATAAGAAAAGAAACAAATCGCACAGAAGAGCTTCTCTCTCAGCCTCGTACGCCGCCCGCCCCTCTCGCGACCACCTCGCTACCGATTCGGTCCGGGCAAAGCTTATATCACTCTCTGCCACAATCAGCCCCGTCGCCCGCCCCGCGTGAAGCCCGGTGCTCACCGTGGCCGTCGTTCCCCAGCTCGATAACGTTGGTGTTCAAACTGCACACCTCCCTCTTTCAACTTCAGCGTGGTCGCAAAAATAAGCACCGCTTGAATATTATCTTGCCATCCCGAACGACCTTTATAAACTCGTACATACTCTATCAACAATCATAAATCGAAGCCAGACAAAGCCCGATTATTCACCCCTCGTGTCTCGAGGCACACGCGACGCCTAGGCACGAAAGCGGCGACCGCGCTCCTTGCAACCCCCCCTCTACCCGCCAGCACCCGCTGGCACCCGCGACGGTTCCGGGTCCTCCCGCGATGCCGTGCTCGGAGAACACGCACGCACACGAAACGAAAGAAGAAAAAAGGAAGAAATGATCGAGAAAACAAAGAACTGCTGGAAAGGTCCGGCAAGTAATGAAAGGAGGCGGTTTGGAATTGAGAGAGCTCTGAGAGGCCAGGGATGCACCAACCGAGCACGATCAGGGGTTGTGATCTATGTATGTAGTTTTATTACGGGGGACCATAGTAAATAGGACCTACCGTACAGACAAAAACTCATATTTTCCCTATTTCTACCGACAACATTTGGTCCTATTTACTATGGCCCCCCGTAATAGTAACAGATCACAACTGGCGTACCTGGTACTTGAGTATAAATATCCAGATACATACCTCAGCAGCGAAATCAAACACACGACTTTCCAAGTAATTATAGTACGTGATATCATTGTCGTGGGTAAAATATATACGCACAGCAGTATCAGATAGAGTTGAATTGCTGTAACGTGAACGTGATAGCGAGCCGTGTTGTAGGAACCGCCGTATATATATATATACGAGCGTGTACCCAGGGCCATGAGGGGACACGTGGACACGTGGACACGTCAAGGGGTCGGTTTGAGAATGTACCGGGCAAGGGCGCATCCTGTACTATCAAAAATATGGCAGGTGCGAAGCTTACGCTTTGCTCACTCTCCGAAAAGTGTCTCAGCCGTTCGGTGAGCTGGAAAGCAAACGTGATCACGAGCTACGTCGGTATGTATGTATACAAGCAGTTAGCTATTACGGTCGACCATAGGTAACAGGACCTATGTTATACATAAAAACCTATATAATTAACCATTTTTACTATTAATAACACTATTTGGTCCTATTAACTATAGTCCCCTGTAATAGTAAACAAACGTGATACGAAATAAAATGAAACGCCTCACAATTGGCAAAAACAAATACCAGGTATAACACTACGGTCGTCAATATGAGGACCGTTCAGACGTCAATATGGTCACCAAGTGGTCCTTATATTAACCCCCGAAGGAGTATATACACACTGGTATGATACCTAAATATATACCAGGTACCAGGTATCTACGGTACTGCTATTGTTCCTCTCCGTCCTTGTTCAAGCCGCCCTCTCTTCTCTCCCTTCTTCCCGGTGCTCGTCCGCGCAGTAGCCATACATTCCTCTTCAGCACGTGCGTGTTGTTGTTGTTGTTGTTGTGAGTCTTGCGTCATTCGTACGGTACTACGCTATTCCGTCTCATTCCTGGGTTTTCCTTCTGATTTCCACCCGTCGTCTTTAGGTCCGTCCCTAGTTTGTTTGTTGGCACTTCCCTGCTGTCGTTCTCGGGCCATACATACCTTGCATGTACGTTGTTGGCGTTTGCATCTGCCTATTACCTACTTGCTCCGATTTTCGACTTGTAAATATTAATATTACGGGGGGGCATATTAAATAGGACCTAGGGTAAACACAAAAACATTGATACTTCGCTATTTTTACCAACCATAAATGGTCCTATTCACGATGGTTCCCCGTAAATAGTTTGTTTTTTCTTCGTATGTGACACAACACAATCTGTGACCACATGACCCGTGTCTCTCTAGGATTCAAGGATCAGGACGGGCAATGGATGCGCCGACGGGTTGTAGAAAGTAACGGCGTGAGCCCCTCTGGGGGACACCCGAGGTAAGCGACCCAAAAACAGCGACAACTTTTGGTGCTTCATCAAACCTCCCGGCGAGCAGCGTGTGAGCGACGCGCAAGAAAAAGGGGGGTACCCAAGAGAGTCAAGGGTTGCGCCCGCGCCGTACGAGACCCTTCGCACTCAACCACCGTAACTCGGACACCATGTTATCACCCCCTAAACCATTCACGCAGAGGCCGCAATTGTTGCTGTAGTAATCCCGTCACTTCTGTCAAAATTTTGTCACTCTTCTTCTCCTCTCAAGCCTCAAAGGGTTACAACGTGAAGACCACACGCACACTACACACAGACGCTGTTTGACCGGTTTTTGTACACCATGTTCTGTTGTCGACTCCTACAATTAATACCCACCTTAGGCCCCAGCACGGGCCGCACCATCGACGCCATCAGAAACAGGGTAGGAAGAAGCGTCGAGTGCCCGTTGCCCACGTCGATGTTGTAGCCCGCGGAGCCCGAGTCCGAGTATGCCGGGTCGAACCGGGAGTAGTCTATCCAGATGTTGGCCCAGAAAGAAGGACTGAACATCTCCCCGAACCGCATAAAACGGAACACCACCACGGTGACGGTCTTCGTCTGCAAGGGTTCCATATAGGGAGGAGGCGGCGGGGGGGGGTGGGGTGGGGGGGGGGGGATGGTCTGAGTAAGCCGGGTCGAAGCGGGAGTAGTCTATTCAGATGTTGGCCCAGAAGCAAGGACTGAACAACTCCCCGAACCGCATGAAACGGAATACCTATCACGGCGACGGTCTTCGTTTGCAAGGGTTCCATATAGGGAGGAGGCGGCGGCGGGGGGGAGGGGGGCAGCAATGGGAGTACTATGTAACTACCGCTTGGGTTCCTTACCATACTCACTACGTGATACGATCATTCCCCTTATGTGGAGGAAGGTTCTCCATCCCGCACGCGTGATCTAACTCGACCACCAGCTGTGACCAACCGCCAAAAAACAAACAAACGAAAAAACGGTACCCTGTTTGTTTAGCTAAAGTATTGAGCGGCATGTTTCACGGTGTCATTGCCAACCGGGGGGGGGGGGGGGGGTATTCATGACTACTATCATGCATGGCCGTAGTCGTATGACCATGGACCCTCGCATCCCGGCAATGCCGGGACGGAGCGCGTCGGGTTTTCACCGACCAGGCAGACACTTGCTTTTTTGCACCAAGCGCGAAGCGCCGTGATGTGTTCGGTGAGCCGCATGCAGGGAGAGCTGCATTCTCTACTAAGAATCGCGTGAGACGGACTCGCACATGGATGACAGCTTCGAACGAGCCCTTTTGTTTTCCCAAGAACAGCTTGTTTGTTGCAAATCCCAGATCAGTACCAGGTACTGCACAGCGGAAGTCGTAATTACTGGCACGTCCGTGTAGGCTGATCGAGCGACGTTTTGTTTTTTTTGTTAGCGCAGCATCGTAGGGGTCAGCTTTACGGCCCCTCAACGGAAAATACACTGAAAAAAAAAACAAAAAACTCACGTGAGAAGGCAGCACGGGTAGGAAGGTGCGTACGTACAGAGTGCTACTCCGGTCATTACGTACGTACTGGGGTGCCTACATGCGTACAGCAAGGATCGGTCGTTTACGGCTGATGGACGCGTCCGTCTCTCTGCTCTGCTCGAAGACCGCCTTGTCTATCGTCCCCTGCTGTCTACTTACTGCCTACTGCTGTTAATAGATGCCCGGCACTTGTCACAAGTCTACTACTGTGCACTGTCTACTACCAGGTACCTGGTAAGTGCTACCACTGCTGTCGACCGCGTAATATGAACAGCTGTCGTATTGTTTAACCGGCGGGACTTCTGTCGGGCGATGGGTCTCGCCTTTGGTGAGAGGCCGTTCGTTTCGAAATACTACTCCAAGATGTACCTGGTATCTGGCACCTACTGCCCTGTCATGCGGGTGATAGGGCAAGGTACCCCCTCCTACGATTTTGGAACATGTTTCTATGGAGAGTGCAAACGCCGAGGAGCGATGGGTCTACTATGCCTGTGGGAAGAGCTCAACGAGATGTTTCCAAAGCCGGTCGCCCCGGTGGTTCAAGTGGTTAACCTCGAATTCTACTTGTTTGAGTCCTGGGTTCGAGCCCCAAGTGGGTCGGACTTTGACTTTATTTGCAAAAATAAAAATAAAAAAGGATTCAGTTGTTGAGAGCGCGTTGCAGCGTGGGTAGGCACAATTCGATGCGAGTCGACGAGGGAAGAAAAGGCTGAAATCTTCTCGCGATAAAAACGAAGGCACGTGCCGTAGCGGGAAGGGGGGAGAAGAGCCTGCTATGTGACCCCGGATCTGAGTTACGAGTTGGAAGGAGAGAGAGAAGAAGATGTGCAAGATAATGAATGGGATGAGTAAAAAAAAAAAAAAAAAAAAAAACCCATCTTAGTTGTGTGTTGCCTCCCTCTACTTGATACCAGGTATTAATAGCGCTGGGCACTGGCACAAGTATAGTGATCTACTGGTCGATCCAGCCAGTATATCCGCCAGTGCCTTTTATCTTACGTACGTCCAACGAACCACGTAAAATTACGGCACGGAAACCCACCACATGCGTTTCGAGACCACCACATGCGTTTCGAGAGGAGGGAGGAGAGAGAAGAGACAGCATACTGTTGCAATTCAATATGCGGGTTGGTTTCGACGGCAGCATAATCGACCAACTGACCGAATCGGTCGGTGCCCAGCCCTATTTCGGGGGACCATTGTTAATAGGACCAAACATTGTTGGTAAAAATAGCGATATATATAGTTTTTTGTCTGCACCGTAGGTCCTATTTAATATGGTCCCCCTAAAAATAGCGAAATATTAGGTTTTTGTGTGCACCGTAGGTCCTATTTAATATGGTCCTCCGTGATAGGGGGGGGACAAACTTCGTACCGCAAAAGAAAAGCCTCGGGTTTCGCGCAGGAGTGTGGTCGTCGTTCAGCGGTCGCATCTTTTTTGGTTCTCGAACGACCGGTGGGCAAAGATCTCAGGAGACACGTCAAGCAAAGCTAAAACGTGCGCTGCAAAGGTTGCAGGGCCGAGTGTTCCGCACTAAAACCTACCTTGTACTACGGGGGACCACAGTAAGTAGGACCAATTTTTGTCAGTAACAATAGGTAAACACATAGGTTTTTATGTGTACCACGGGTCCTATTTACTATGGACCCCCCGTGATAGTAGTTTGGCGTCAGTCAAGGCATGCCAAGGCAAATTCGCTATCTCGTCAAGGAGAAAAAATGCTGCCTCCTGACATCTTTGACGGTAAGGGTGCTTAGGCTCATTCTTATCGGAAAGCGTTTTTTCCAAAATTTCTAGAGCTTGGAAATAATTGGAGATATGTATCGATATACGGAGGCGTTCTGTCACTATTCGTGAAATGCTCCGGAAGCAAAAATATCAAGTTCGTTAACCCTTTTAGGACTCCAGTCTCGTTTTGGGGACAATTGGGGACAAACTACTTGGAACTTGACTGGTTTGTCCCCAAAACGGGACTGGAGTTCTCAAAGGACTCCAGTCTCGTTTTGGGGACAATTGGGGACAAACTACTTGGAACTTGACTGGTTTGTCCCCAAAACGGGGCTGGAGTTCTAAAAGGGTTAACATTCCAATATTTGGAAAAAAAACCCAGGAAAATATGCAAGATTGGAAAATTGCGCGGAAAAAATGTCGAAGATTTGGAAAAAAAGCTGTCCGATAAGAATGACCCTTACAGTCGAAAAACTTTCTATTTTTGGAAGGGGCCTCAACCAGATCGTTCCGAAAACACCATTATTCGGTACTACGTTCGCAACCGTCCCGTTCCGGAAAGAAAATCGAGCTGAACCCCTTCAGTACTGCAGTCCCAATTTGGGGACAAATCAGTCTAATTCCAAGTGCTTTGTCCCCAAAACGGGACTGCAGTACCACTGTGAAAGGGTTAACGCTTGTCTTGGCGGTACCTCACCCGAAAGAAGAATATTCTGAGGGGAAGAAAAACATGCAAGCTTATCCTGATGAACCATCCCGTAGCGTGTCGGGATGACTTCATATATCACCAGATCGAGTTTTACATTCCGTTTTTTTCATGTGGCAATGGTGTGCATCGCTCGTTTCAGTCGTATCATCCATATACTTATAATATATACCAGGTATATATAATTATACCTTGGTACATCGGTCGCCCCGGTGGTTCAAGTGGTTAACCTCGAATTCTACTTGTTTGAGTCCTGGGTTCGAGCCCTAGGAGGGTCGGACTTTGACTTTATTTGTAAAAATAAAAAAAGGGATTCAATTGTTGAGAGCGCCTTGCAGCGTGGGTAGGCACAATTCGATGCGAGTCGACGAGGGAAGAAAAGGCTGAAATCTTCTCGCGATAAAAAATGAAGGCACGTACCGCCGTAGCGGGAAGGGGGAGAAGAGCCTGCTATGTGACCCCGGATCTGAGTTACGAGTTGGAAGGAGAGAGAGAAGAAGATGTGCGAAGATAATGAATGGGATGGAAAAAAAAAAAAAAAAAAAAAAAAATATATATATATCTATGTCTATATATATATAATATATATTTATACTGGTATATGAAAGGGAAACCAGAATCCAATGTCTTCGAACATGGAAGATCGGTATCGACCAGACCTGAACGCTTTTGGCAAAAGTGTACACGTACAATACCAAAAGCAATGCGGCCCCCCTCACCCTCACGAACTACTCTACTGGCTCCTCCTGACATGACGAATCATTCATTATTAATAGTAAAACCTAACTACTATTATTACGGGGGACCATAGTTACTAGGACTAAATATTGTAAGTAAAAATGGTGTAATATATAGGTTTTTGTGTATACCATAGGTCCTATTAACAATGGTCCCCCGTAATAATAATGATACTATTGGTACTGTTACTGCCTGTACGTACGTACGTACGAATATCGGGCACTTCAACGATATCGGGTCGCTCTTCACTTCAGTTCAGGGGTCCAGCCTGTCGGTCAGAAATGGTCCATCCACAGCGATCGCCGGATGAAATCGGTCATGAATGTTTTAGGTCAAAATCGGTCAGATTTTTCCAAGTCCAAAAGTGCTACCTTTATTGCAGACGAAATGAAGAGACAGAGCAGAATTGCCATTTTTTCTATTTCATAAATATTCGGTATGAAACTGGTACTGATGGGGACGATATTTTGTATTCCTTGGGGCCATTTTTTGGGACGTTCGTATATGTTACTGAAAAATGTGTGTACTGGTACTTCGAAATGTTCATTATTATTTATTTTTTTCCCGTTTAGTTTGTTTCCACTCCTCTCAGCCAACGCCCCGAAGGGTAAGTTACAATCAATAAAGTAAGATTATCACCAGGATTTCGCACGAAATTCACTACTAGCATCAGTGAATAAATATATACGTACTCGTATCATCTAAAATCAACACTAAAAAGTGTTCGTTTTTTATGAAAACTACTGCTGCTGTATTACCATTACCATTAATAGTAACGTTCGCTCACGGTGGTTCTGTTCTGTAATTTGAATTACGATCAAAGCAATGTTCATTTTCACACCAGTAACGTTAACAGCACCACGTACCAGGTACATGGCAGGTACGATACATGTTCATTTGGCGAAGTACACACCTGGTAGTGTTCAAGCAGTAGACTCCATCATGCGCATGTTCATCTTCCATACCCCCGCCGTGCGGTTAGCTACTACTGTACGTACGACTGCTGTGTGCTACCGGCGCCAGCTTCGTACGACGATGCTGCGAACCACTGCTAAGCTGCTGTTGTTTGGGATGAACGATATTCTGCTGTTTGCGGTGAACTGCTGCTGTTGTAGTGGTAGTTGTTGTTGTCTACCGAGACCTCTAATAATCATACTGATGGTGTTTGCTACAAACTATTGCTGCTGCTGCTGTCGTTGTTCGCTGTGGACTACCAGTACTGCTGCTGCAGCTGCTGCTGCTGCTGCTACTGCTGCTGCTGATGTTTGCTGTCAACTGCTGCTGCTGCTGCTGATGATAATGTTTGCAAATAACCTGTCATCTAGTAAAAAGCAAATAGTGCTACTGGTGCTTGCTTTACTTGCCGTGAATACGGCGTCGTTTGAGTGGGCGGTGGACGACACACCACTGCTGTTTGCTATCGACATACAGCAGCAGTACTGCTGCACATGCTTGGGTACCGACGTATCATGAAGAAAAACGAAACAAAAAACCGAAGTTGTTGTGTACCTGGTATGGTGTTACATACCTGGCGTCTGGTATCTATGAACCATCTATATACCTCAGCACGTTGTCTGTGAATACTCTGCTGCCTGCTGTGAACTTGTTCACACATCGGTCAGATCATGATCTACATGATCTACTGTAGGTTCTACATTTTCCTATATGATGTTCTGTGCAACAGCCGTATCCTACAGATGTCCCCCGGCTAACGTTGTACGTATGAGCCATGTCTACAGCAGTTGTGCTACCCGGCAAACGCGATCAAGATTTTGGCCACCAGGAAGATCATACAGCGGCGAAAGATGTACAGCAGTAGATAATGAAAAGGGGATTTTATCTTGATTTGTTCGATGCGTGGAGCTGTCTTGACCCCTTCAGAACCGCAGCCCCGTTTTGGGGACAAAGTACTCGGAATTTGACTGGTTTGTCCCCAAAAACGGGACCGCGGTTCTAAAAGGGTTAACCTTACAGTAGGAGCGCAGTCCCGTTTTGGGGACACACTACTTGGAATTTGAGCGGTTTGCCCCCCTAAACGGGACTGCGGTTCTAAAAGGTTTGAAAGGGTTATAACCCCTTCGAGGCCGCACTACCGACAAACTATTTGGAATTACACTCAGATACATGCTTGCGTACAACAGCAGTGCAACACTACGAGCTGCCGATACTACGATGGTGCTTTGTACACGAGCCCTTTCCCTTTCGCTGATCGTACGACCAAGGGGGTGGATATTGCAGAGAGGCATCAGCAGCACCAACGTCCAGCCATAACCCCCCCCCTCCGGTGCTCCGTCTCGAAAGGGATGCGTGGTCAACGGTCAAATAACTAATGCAAGCAACAAATGACTACCCTCCCCCGGTGTTCCTTCTCGAAGGGGGTGCGTGCTCAATGGTCAAATACCTAAGGCGAGCAACAAATGAGTACCCCGCCCCCCCCCCGCCCCCCCTCCGATGTCCCCTCTCGAAAGGGATGCGTGGTCAACGGTCAAATGACTAGCGCAAGCAACAAATAAGTACCTACCCCCGACGATGTATGCATACAATAATACAGTCAAGAGCGTTGAGATCGCACAGGCGCGCGATTGTTTTTCGGCGCTCGATTTTCCTTGAGTTTTTTTTGTGCTAATATGTACCGATATCACCCTGTCCCGAAAGATAGGGGTCCTTTATACACCAGTATTCGATACGAACGGTCCTTATATGTGGAGACGGAGTTGCAAGGTGTTTTCTAAACTAAGAGGTGTGTGGTCGACAGCCTTCCGAAAAAATGTGACGCACCTGGTACGACCTTAGCACCCTTACCGTTGTCGAAAAAACGAACACAAAAAAAAAGGCTCCCCCATTCGAACTCAACGCTTTTAACGCCAGTCCTGAACAAACGCCGGCCTTCTCGACATTATCTAGACTGAGGAGTACGCAGCAGCAGCAGCAGCAGCAGAACACTCAACACTACAAAGCAGTACAAGCGTACGTCCGTGCGATTCATATTATGCACCACTTCTCTACTGCAAAGACATCACTACTGCTTCGGGTCGGCACTCTGTCTGTACTCGTAGTGCGGCTTTACTGAGCATGGGCACAGGGGGAAAAAAAAAACAGAACACGCCTGTCAGACGGCAGGCACCGTAGTGTGTCGTGCGCCAACGAGGTAGGACGCCAAGTAATTGCATTCCGATTGCACAGCAGCAGCAAATTAAGCAGTAGCAGCAGCAGAACTGCAGAAGCAGAAACAGTAGTAGTGGCAGTAGCAGAAACAGTAGGGGCAGTAGCAGCAGTAGCGACAGCAAACGCAGCAGCAGCGGCAGGAGCATGACATTATAGTTCCGGTCTTGTGACCACGTATCATATGATTGACGATGAGCCAATGTGACAACAAGAAGCTGCTGGCTACTACCGTTGCTGCTAAACCGTTTCTGCTGCATCACTCATTGACACCCGCAGCTCGCTGCACATCCCAACATATTTAGAGCCGGCGGGCGCCGTAGAAACGCGAAATTACGTCGTAACCCTGAGAATTCTGCTGGATAGCTGGACCAGACACTCGTTTATGTACCTCGAATCTTTTGTACTACTGAAACTGCGATAGGGCAGTTCTCGCCACTGCTGCAGCTGGTGGATCTGCGTAACTATTGAACATCTCGGCTGGATCACCGATCCCCACTGCATCATCTAGATCTTTGAGAGAAAATGGACTCCTGATCTGTATGATTTCGCTCATGTTCCCCCGGGTGGGAGCTGTACACAATGTGCATGAATGTACCAAGCACATACACGTTCCCTGAGTTGGATCGGTACTATACCCGTCCTGCACAGCCTATCACAACGACAGGTTGGGATTTAGATTATCTAGAGTACCGGTCATCGTCTGCCCGACGTGTTGAAAAGTTGTCAAGTGTGTGCGCTGGTGAGACGAATAGAATCTGCGCTGCTGCAGCCTGCCGGTTGCGTCCTGGTCAGACGATGCGTTGCGTCATGACGCCACCCGATCGTTCTCTGTGTGCGCTTGTCTCTTAGGAGCTGTAGGTATCTCGAACTGTCGTCGTGTTGCGAACAATACTTGGCTGCTGATTGGAGCCCTTTTTCCCTCACAAAATCCAGCAAAAAACAGGCAGCCACACATGACACCGCCAGCGAGTCTACCACGTCTGCCCGCCGACGACGGGCGCTTAGAGCGAAGCGTTCCTCTCGCACACGACATAGCGGCTGGTGCTCGATGCCGCGGCCACTGATTGCCGCTGTGGCTTACCAGGTATAGGCCAGACACCCATGGTCGCCTGCCGCTTTGTATATACCAGTCTTCTTCCTGCTTTTTGGATGCTTGTGTTCTTACGAGTTTGCTTTTCGATCCGTGTTCCCACCCGTTGACCTCGAGCCACACAGCTCAGCTTCACTGTCACTGTTAACCCCTTTAGAACCGCGGTCCCGTTTGGGGACAAAACTACTTGAAATTTGACTGGTTTGTCCCCAGAACGGGACTGCGGTTCTAAAAGGGTTAATATCGCGTCGCGCGAATCTACCCTACGTCGCATACGGAGGGCTGCATTCCACGACTTGCGTGGTGGTTCCTTCATGGCAGGTTGCGGATCCGTGGGAAAACATGAAAAAAAAAATACGCTATTGAATACCTGGTCCGTCGCATTCAAGCCAAAGACAAGTGTGCATTATCTGTCTGATACGGTTCAACCAGGGGGGCAAGGGATGATTCGGCCTAGGCCCTACCTAGCCTTTAGCTTTCAGGCATGCGTAGATAGTAGATAGGCACGCTACAGGAGAAAAACATTGAGATAGGAAAAAAGATAGGCATATGCCTGACGTGCCTTAATTTGCCTTAGACATGCCTGCCCGGTATCTATTTAAGGGAATTTGCCTTAAAAAATGCCTGAACAGATGTCTGAAACCTTTTCGGCGACCCAAGATAAACCCTATACCTGGTACTAATTTCGAGTAGGTTTGTGTGAACGGGCAAAATGCCTGAAAAAAATGCCTGAAACTTCTTTAGCGCCCCAACGCAAATCCTATACTAATTTAAAGTAATGTGATTTCAAGATTCAAAATGCCTGAACAGATGCCTGGAAACCTTTTCAGCGCCGCAAGAGAGTTCCGATACTAGAATCAAGTAGTTTGGTTTCAAGCCTTAAATAATGCAGGTAAACGTACGTACAGGGTTGAGAACGGAAATTGAAGAGTGCCTCGGTCGGTTTTACGTTTTATCCCGAAAAAGTCGGTCGGTTTCGGTCGGGTTTTTTAACATATTACGGGGGACCATAGTAAATAGCACCAAATATTGTGAGTAAAAATAGGTAAATATATAGGTTTTTGTTTATACCATAGGTCCTATTAACTATGGTCCCCCGTAATAGCTAAAAAATAACAAACCGAAACCAAACATTTCTCTGTCGATTTCTCGGCCGATTTCTCGTCAAAACCAGCCAATTGGTTAGCAATTCGAAGAGTTCGGTGTGCATGCGTTGGCATAATGTCAGATTATCGTATGGTGTCAAGTGGCCTTCCGGCAGCACCTGCGTCTGCCGCGCCACACGGTACAGGCCGACATACGCTATCATACTGGTACGTCAGACGTGCTCGTAACCCGCAGCAAACAATAACTACAGCTACAGCGGTAACTAAGTTGCTACAATAAAACAAGTTAATAGGATATTGCGAGGGTACTGCGCTGGGTTGTCATAACGTAGATGACATGATGTGTCGTCACGTAGTTACACTATTAACACCTGGTATGTATTTTATGAAGACACAATGCAGCATACAACGCGATGAAATCTACGTTGCTAGAGGGGGGGCTGTGAGAAAGAACACGCGCTGTGTGGCTGCTACGGGCTACGGGGACCCTGCAGAAAAAATATCCCCTTCCCCTCCCCTTCCCCAAGATTTTGGGAGTTCCAGACTAACGGCGTTATTTTTGTATGCCTTAAATGACTGTAAGCGTGCCTGATGCGTGCCTGGAGAAAGATAGGCAAGGTAGGCAAGAAAACAGTAGTTCAGGAATGCCTGTTTCAGAAACAGTAGTTCAGGCATTTTTTCAGGCATGCCTTAAAGGCTACGGCCCAATTCGGCCCAGGCCTACTCTGAATCGTAAACATAAAATAGCGAGGAACCATAGGTCCGCTCCCCGCCCTTAAGTTAGATACTTGCGGTGAATTGCGGAGTTCGTAACTGACTTGGCGCCTTTGTGACTTGGCATGTTGTGTTATTTTTGAAACCACTCGGACAACGACTGCAAACCAGGTATTTGCCGTATCTGCTGCATTGCTGCCACCGCCACCTACAGAAAAACTCAAACTGATCGTTCCTACCAGCAGGTATCAACACACCTGTCCGTCCTTGAGCCGCTTGGCGTGCGTCGACCGAATCAGCTCGTACTTGTAGCACAGGCACAACTCCCAGAGGCACACGACCAAGTTGATGCACAGGAACAGCAGCACGGAATGCACCGCCAGGTTGACCCCTCCATGCGCCGAGTAGTGCCCGTAACCGAGCCACAAGTAGGGACCACCCACCGCCAGGCACACCACCGCTGCCACGGGAATCATCACCATGCCCCCTCTCTTCTCTCTTGGAGTACTCAAGGCAGTCGCCCGTTGACCAAACACGACAGCAACAGCAGGTCAATATCTTGAAATTTAAGTCGGGCTTTGCTTATAAAAAACGGCGACGCTTTGATCTGTTTCGGAGCCAGAGTGCTCACCACTACGCCGGTCGTGTTTCGTGCAAAGATGGGAACAATACCGATCAGAATAAGAAGAAGCAGCAGACCTCTCTTTCGAGACACGGGCGGCGCCTTGTGTTCGATAGAGCAGAGTCTCCTGCTGTCTTCGCTTTCATCCTCCTTGGAACCCAAAACGAACATTAAAGGTTTCAATAAAATATTGTGGATGTCTCTACAGGGGCCATGCCAATTTTAGGGATACGGATGCTTTTGATTGGCTGTCACGGTTGGTCCAGTCAAGTATAATGTGGATTGATTATTTGCCCCATGCGGCTGACATTGGGGATTTTTTTTTCAAGGAGAAAAAACAAAAAAATAAAATAAAATCATCACAGCACCACGCCCTGCCTGGATCAAACAGGTCGTTGTCCAGGTGCGAGTACCGGCAACACGGCGGAAGCGAGTAAAATCGCGGCCCTTCCGCGCGTCTGTCTGCCCGAACCGTGGGCCGCGCCCACCAGCGCGGAAAAGTAACAGCGGAAGGAGGCGGATTCCGGATCGCGGACCATCATAATCCCCTTTGTTGGAAAATATGCCCTCTGTCACTGCTGCACACCCACAGCTTGCAACATCTTTCACATGGGGACAGCAGCTGAAGCAGCACGAGCAGCAGCAGCAGCAGCGGCAGCAGCAGCCGAAAGAGCGTGAGGCTTCTCCGGCCGGGGCGGATTTCAAGCAGAAGAAGAAGGTCAAGAAGAAGAAGAAGGCGCAACCAAAGCAGCAGCCGCAGCAACAGTTTCAGCCGCCGCCGCAGCAGCAGCAGGCACCCATCGCCTCTCCGGGAAGCCACGGTGCGGCGATGCAGGCCCCCAGGCAAAGCCTCAAAATGTCCCCTCCCTCAAGCAATAAGTCTTTGACCCCATCCGTGCCTGGACTTTCTCTGTCAAAGAGGTCCTGGCATAATCATCCCGAGATGCACCTATGGGGCACCTCCGACCGGGGAAAGGGAGGCCCTGGTGCGGCGGAAAGAGAGGGAGATGGAGGGGCCATGCGCCTCCCCCAGCAGTCGCCTGTGCGTCGGGCCGAGTGGTGGAGACGACCACCGTCTCCTCTTGCCGCTCACATGCGTCCCCTCTGGGATTCTCAGTCTGGGTCTGCGATCAGCGGCAGCGGGGACTTTCCCGAGGCGATGAAGAGCATGGCGTCGGGAGAAGGGGAAGCTGCAGCTGGAGGAGACACACGGCGGGGAGGTTCTCAGGTGAGACCGAAAACTGCATGGGTTGTTTATGTGTCGTGGCGTGGGCGGGTGTCTCTAGGCTAGAGCGAGAGGGGTGAGACCGCGCTCGCTCGGTACTCGTCGTGGCAGGATTGGATGCTCTTTTCGCAACTGAACTACCTGGTACACATTATTTTGTGCCTTTTTAAAAATGTTACTTTATTTAAGTCTATCCAACCGAACCGAAAAGTCTCTCGCTTGTTTCAAGTTATTTACCACGCTGGCGCGTACCATTGCGTCAGGCATTACCCCCATAGTCGGGACCATGGCAGGAGGGAGGCCACGCCAGCGAACGGCCGCAGCGCGCGAGATTCTTAGCAGCGGCGCCGCGTTGCGGGACGCAACCGTCCTCAGTTTTCGCTCGATTTTGTTCGCCACTTTTGATATTCTTCCTCTCTTTTTTCGCGAGACGCACGACACAAAAATCACTGACAACGTCGTTCGAATTTTCATTTTCTATCATTATTTGTTTCGTTTTCGTATGCGTTTTAGTGTGGCACTTTTGAAAAGCTACCAAGCTCTCATATTTCGACTTTCGACATACATACGTGGATACAACTGTTGTTGTTGTATGTACGTATCATACATCATACATACAAACTTCCCATAACTTCAAAATAATAGTAATAGCCGTGCGCAGTACACATCGATTTTTTTCGGTGTTTGAGTCCCCCCCCCCAAGTTTTTGAATTCGAATTTGTTCGTTGGGTTCGGCGTTTGATTTGCAGATTTGATCTCAACAGGCGCACAGACGACCCCATATTATTTTGCAGCCTACCTCAGCATCGCCAGCATCCATCCGTCCGTGGGTCGGGCGATTTTTTTTTTTTGACATTTTTATATTTCCAGTCTGCCCTGAGCGACGCGACAAAGCAATGCCCGTTCTTCTGGAGTCTTTTGAGGCTTTTCCTCACCGATTTTCGTATCCTCTTCTTGTAGGAGGACGAAGGAGATATGGATTCTTTGATTCTCCGCCCTCCCCTGGGGAATACTCGTTGTGTACACACCAGTGTACGAGTACACAACGCACGCGCCTGTGTACCCGTGTACAGCAGCAGCTGCCGCAGATATAGGAAGAAGAGAGGACGAGGCATGTAATAACAGAAAGCCCTGGCGTTGAGAGAGAGAGAGACGGGCTTCATTCAGCTTTTTCACGTTGCTTGCTCTGCCTCCTCTCTCTCTCGACGTATTATGATACGTTCATCTCTCTCGCGCTTTTACTAGACCTGTCTTGCGGTGCTTGTTGCTGTGTATTGTTTGTTTGGTGATGTTGACGCTTGAAGCTTCCCATACATATTGCCGTTGTTGCCATCGGCATGCTGCTCTGCTGCTGCTGCTTCGCTGCTACTCGTACATACCGGGTACCTGGTATATGCTACAAGCACCGCAGGAAGTATTCTCACTCGAATGATTTATTTTCGTCGCTCCCGTCATTGTTCTTTTCGTTTGTTCTCTTCTATTTCGATGCTCGAGCACGCGAGCAGTTGTTCGTATGGTATGGCATGTCGAAATACCAAATACCTGGTACCTGGTACTTTTTTTCGGGACGCGGGTTTATCGATGGTATGCATCCCAAAAATCCTAAAATGCACATACTGGTGCAGCAGCAGTATTGCTGACCAGACACCTGACACCAGGTCAGGTCCAGGCATGCCGGTGGTAGCAGCGAGATCGTACGAGTACACCATCCCTTTAAGAACCGCAGTCCTGTTTTGGGGACAAAACACTCAAATTTCAAGTAGTTTGTCCCCAAAACGGGACTGCGGTTCTAAAGGGGAAGGGCTGCGTTCTGACGATAAACGTGTCCACCTATGACCGGCACAATAATCTGTACGTACGTACCATTAGTCCGTACCGTATGCGCTTACATTACAAACGAGTACATTGTGGCGCCTCGTTTCATTTATGGTCCGCGTCCGTATGATGGTCGTCGTATCATATGATATTGATGCTCGCTTTTAAAACTGCAGTCCCCTTTTGGGGGCAAACTACTCAAATTCTTAGTGAGTTGTCCCCACAAGGGGACTAAAGGTGCTCTTAACCCCTTTAGAACCGCAGTCCCGTTTTGGGGACAAACTACTTGAAATTTGACTTGTTTGTCCCCAGATATGGGACTGCGGTTCTAAAAGGGTTAATAAAAGGGTTGAGTGAAGTTGATGCCCACATGCACATACCAGGCATCAACATATCATATCATATATCATACCAGGTACCAGGTATCATATCATGTCACACATGTTCCCCGGAAATGGAAGGGGGGGGGGGGGGGGGGGGGGGGTGTACAATAATTGAAATTAGACTACGCCGGCAGCCGTCCTTCACATTTCCCCCGACGTGATACATACTTTCGAACGAGAGGAGCGAGTGTGCAAGGCCAGCCGGACACCCTTCGCTACTTGTGCTGCGGGGTACCGTGTAGGAACAGCTTCACCGGCGTGGCAATGGCAATGCATCGTGCCACTCGCGGTTGTCGTTTTTGCCTATCTCGCTTGCGTCCTCAGTATATACTGACGTGATTTTTTGTGCCAATCGCCAGACGAGAGAGCTCATTTGCGTCGATCGCGACAGCAGTCAAGATCGGAAGTAGGTGCTCGTTCGTACGTATTCTTTCTTGCCTGCAGGCCGGTCGCGGGTTGTTTGCGTGTGACCGCGACTTTGTCCTCCCTATTCCCTATTCACCGTTTTAGGGCAAAAACTGCAGTCCCGATTTGGGGGTCAACGCACTGGGTTTCTTGTTGATGTGCGCCCCCGAAACGGGACTGCGGTCCTAAAAGGGTTATATCAGCATGAGGAGCGGTAGGCGTACTCCCGGCTCCCTGCCAATGCTCTCGAAAGCATTTATGGCACGCTGTCTGTCTGTGTTTCTTTCGTGGATATGGTACTGTTTTTGTTCATTATCTAACCTTCTTGGGACCTCAGAGAGGGAAATTGATGATACGTACAAAGTGTTGGTTACAACAACAACGGCCACTGCTGGGTGATGGGGGATGACACAAACTGGTCCGAAATACAAGACAAGGACTCGTACGTACGGCACGGGCGTAACGTGACCCTACCTGCCTACCCGTAAGCAGAGCGCTGACGACGCTGCCCCTAGACGATCCTTTTCCCCAAAATTAGAATCATCATTGTGTTGGTCGCTATCATACCTCTCGGGGTCTCGAAGGGATTATCTAGGTTATTACGTCGTACCAGGTACCCTGGTATAATATTACACCCGAGGGTAAGATATTTATGATACAATACAGCAATTCGCCCTTTTAGGTTTTAGGGCACACTGCAGTCCCGTTTTGGGGACAAAGCAGTCAGTTTCCAAGTGGTTCGTCCCCAAACGGGACTGCGGTCTTGAAAGGGTTGAAGCAACGGCTGTCCAGTAGACAAACAGGTACCAATTAATACGGTACAGCAGTAGGGTGTGACGCCATAAGGATGGATTATCGAAAGGATCATACGTACCTCGTACTATTACTATTAATATCAATACTTACAGGAGCCATTGTCATGGGGTCGTTCACGTACAATAGCATATACCTGGTACATTTATTAAATCCAAAGGTATCACAGACGGGTGGGTAATCATAGATGATAAGCCCTGCGGGTCAACAGTCAACAGCTATAAAAACAATAATTTCCACAGATCAGCAGTGGTTGAAACGAAGCGGAGCAGGTGGTTGAAACCGAGCGTACCAATGGTTGAAACGGATCGGAAAGTGCGGGTGACTCCGACTATCCTTCGTGGACCTTTACGTCCTATAGGAACCCAACCAGCAAGTTCTTTCGTCGCGGCTTTTGATCTTTTTATCGAGCGTAAAACATGGAACGTAAAGATTAGAGACGTGGCAGAAAACGCAACAAGGCCCACACACGGACACACGGCCCAGGATGAGTGACGAGAGCGTCGTGATGAATGAGTCATGAAGGGTCGCGAGTTTTGGAGGTGCAGGTGCCGAAGACGGATACGGCATCCCTCGATCTCATCCCTCACGCTGTATGATACCAGCAGTAGATACCAGGTACAATAAGCAATCTATCTTGCCCTGGTCAAAGGCAGATGCAACCTCTCTTGCCTGGTATACATGATATGATGCATGCACCCACTATCAACGCTTTTAGGACTGCAGGCCCGTCTGGGGGACAAACTCGTTATAAATCTGACTGGTTTGCCCCCAAAACGGGACTGCGGTTTCAAACGCCCACCGGGGACGCTGACATTTGTTCCACTTGCTTTACCCAAGAATTTGCGACCAGTTTTTTGTTTCGTTTTTGTCTGTCCCAGTCTGTGGCCATAGCATTACTTTAAATATCTCTCTAGGATGAGGGATCAGGACGGACACTGGGTGTACTGATGAGGCTGGGTAGAAAGAACGGTTTGATGCGAAGACAACACCCACCCACCCACCCACCCACGTTGATAATGTATCGACGTCTTGTACTTGCAATTTGCGTGGGCTAAGTTAGACAGGAGTATACTAAGTACCACAGCAGTTAGTACCTTGGGTATTACAGACCTGGTAACTCGTCCTGCAGAAACCTTTCGGTATTACTTTTACCTCCCCAATCACTTCGGGTACGCCCCCACAACGCGGCTGTAGTACTTAAATAAGAGGAAGTGCTTAAATATGCCGCGCTGCTCGTCTTCCAGTAAGCCCTGTCCTACGCTTGTCCTCTTCCTATACCGGGACCATAGTAATCTAGACCCATCATACACACAAAAAACTATACATACCGGTATTTGCACCAAGCATATTTGGTCCTGATTTCCATGTCCCCCCGTGTTAGCTGGGGTTGAAGCCACGCCATCCAACACCCAACAATTGTGCACAGTGTACATACATACACATAATACTGCTGTACTGCTGCTGTACCAGGGTAGTTCGCATACGGTATCTTTTGAGCAACCCAATGGTTGCTTCCGCCCAGGACACCGCCGTATAAGCCGAGCGTAGGCGCAGCCGCTAACGAGCGATGGCGTCCTTTTCACGAACGACGGAATTTTTGGAAAATCAATAATTGCTACGGTTCCGTACACGAATATACAGGGCCCTGAGCTTGTACTGAATGAGGGGGATCAGACGGTCAGACCGACGGACAATTGACGTATTTTTGTTGTTATAAACAGAGATAGATTCAGTAAACTGGTAGCCCATACGTCGTAAACATAGACAGGCCAGGCAGACGGGACGAGAGAACTATTGTTGTAGTAGAAACCCCGAGCAAACGGGGGAGTATTGGTTGGCCTTGACACATCAGAGGGGCGGTTGTGTTCTCCTCGTGGGATTTGGCACTGGTCCGACTACCGCATCACACTATCACACGGGTGATAAGATACACACCCCCTGGATCGGTTTTCCAAGCGGATTCTATCCAAAAACGTAGGGGGAACAAATAACAGAAAGAAAAACGGTGGCTTCGCAGACATCTATCTCGTCGAGATATTTCCATAGAGATATTTCCATGAATATATTTCCATAGACACGGACGTGCTCGGGCGTCTGCACTCTCCATGTTCTGGAGAAAACCCGCTGTGGAATTGGTCAGAGCGGTTGTTTTCTCTATATCACCCGAGCGATACGATAAGTACACCACCGGGGGAGAACTTGCACGTCAAGACTATGTACTGTAAACGTAAAGTAAGCACCTGTTTCTTCACCTGGCACCCCGTTCCGGAGGCCCACCTGGCACCCTGATTCCATGTGGTACCATGTAGGCCGTACATATCTACAACTCCTGCTACGCATAAGATTTTGGTGCAAATCCTGAAGTATAGCCTTGAACGCACGTGCAAATTCTCCGCCGCCGATACTTTGGTCACTACCTAAGTACTATGTCTATAAGTACAGCTGTGACTTTGCAAAGTGCGGTGAATTATAACTCCTGAGCCAAACCTCCCATCTCTTGTCTTGCTTACCTCGGTTATATGACCTGAGGAGGGCAGGCAGAAAATAGCGGCCAAAAGAGATACCGGTATCGATTTGAGCAGCGCTGTCTGGACGAAGCAGCTCGGACTGGCGAGGAAGAGAACCTGGGGTATTGGTATAACACTCTTGTCCCTATATAGAAATACCGTTTGTATACTATTAATTGTATTCGATCAAACCGGTCCTTTTATATTTATAGACACTAATAGACCCTGGTATCACTCTGTTTCGAAACATAAGGGCCGTTTGTATATCAAAAATCAACACATTTGGTCCTTATATTGCGGTACAGAGTGGTGCCTGGTATATCCTTTGCATGAAACTCAACAAAACGCGGACACCACACAGCTGTTACATATTTTTGTGCTCTTCCCGCTGCGGTCTCCGTGAAGACAGGCAGGCAGCATGAATATATCGACGGTTGACGAGGAGGCCGCTCTTTGCTGACGTGCTCGAGGTGTACGTGAAGTACGTGAATACTACTACCTACGGTTGAGGTTGAGGGTTCTCGAGTCTCCGTGCTGTATCGTGTGGGTAGGCACAACAACTATTAATTGACGCGAACCGACCAGGGAAAAAAGCGCTGAACTCCTCTCGCGGTGAAAGAAAGCAAGGCACGTACCGTCATAACGGGGAGCGGGGATCAGAGCCGGCTCTGTGACCCCGGATCTGAGTTACGACTACGAGCACAGCAGTAGGAGGGAGCAGAGCCTACAAGGCAGGGCAAAGATGAGAAGTGGAACGGGAAAACAAAATAAAATATCGCAATGTATATATTGCTGTACCACAGGTACTCATGGAACATGGGAAGTATGATACTTTCCGATTTTTTTCCCCCCGGTAACTCGTTTGGTTGAATCCTACTGCCGTAGCCAGGACTACGATGGGTGCTGTCTCCTCCCGATTACCGAGCGCCCTCCAAACAATGCAAAGAGTGGGCACGACCTTCCGCTCGCGGCATGACTCGCTATTCAGCATTTTTCTCGTGTCGCTGCTGCTGCTGCTGTATTGCATGATGTGTGCTCAACCTCTTTGCATTTGGTGTTCGTCCTGCTGAGCGCTCACGCCATCATACCACAGCAGCAGTAGTGGTACGGTAGGTACTCTCCCCACTTTTTCGTGGTCGCACTGCGTACGTACCTACCACTCTGTCGATAATATAAGGGCCGGTTGTTGACTAATTGTTAAACCAAGCAGTGCTTATATTTCCGGTCGGAGTGGTACAAAATGTATGCACCCTCTGGTTCCCTCAGCCTGAAGGCCATGTGTGCGTTGTCTCCGCACCAACATTAAACCATTCTTTTTGCCCAACCACGACTACGCCGGTACAACCAGGGTCGCGCCCTGATTCCTTGTCCTATTGATGGAGATACTAAGAATGTACCGCAAGGATGATCAAAACTATTATTAATACCACACCACTGCCTTGTAGCGGTCACACCACCGCCATGTAGCGGTTTATCAACAACATAAAAACGGATTTATACGAACGAGTCCATCCACAGCAGAACACAGCGCCCGAGCTCGAACCGCTGCACGACTCCGTGGTCGCAGGCAGACTGCTGTGAGACGGAGATGTGCGTATTGGACGGTGCGGAGTTTGGTTCGAGCTTGGGCGCTGTGTTCAGTACCCTGGTACCCGGTATATGTTTTGATGTTTAGATCCACGGCTACACGGCAGTACCAGGCATGATGTGTTGATCCTTATAGTGAAGTTTAGAGGGAAGACCGATACGACGGCTGGCACCTACCTGTACATGATGTGCCTGTGGTACGAATGTATGCCTGGCATTCTAGACGTCCATGCGACTAGTAATAGTCCTTGCATACTATCCATAGCTGTGGTACGAGTAGGTTTCTGTTTGTTTCTTGTTGAGTAGTTATTTGGGGGGGGCGCGACAGCGGCAGTAGAGACACTCGGCGCCGCCATTGACGAGAGTTGAAAGGAGACGGCAGACGGTGTGGCAACGTTCATTTTTTTGGTTCCAGAGACGGGAATCCATGTTGCTATCACCGCCTGGAGGACGATTTTCTCTGTCCTCTCTTCTCTCTGACTTTTCCCCTTGTTTCTCTCTGTGTTTCCACTCCCCCCGCCGTCCTTAACCCCTTTAGAACCGCAGTCCCGTTTGGGGACAAAAGTACTTGAAATTTGACTGGATTGTCCCCAGAACGGGACTGCGGTTCTAAAAGGGTTAAGCCGTTATCTTCCTCTCCTTCGAGTTGCCTCGTGCGTGCAGCAGTTATCTTTTCCCCTTAACATGTACCATGGTACCTGATAGTGATTTTCTTCTCGTAATAGCGTTTCTGATATATTTGCGTCACTTGGATTATGTTTCATTCCGGAGTCATGTTTTTCTTCTTTATTGTCTTTTTGTCCTTGATTCTCTGGTCCGGCCTGTGTTGCTACTGGGCTGTGTCCTTGTACCCGGTACGTTGGCATTTCACTTGTTCTGCTAATTCATTTTCGCTAATTTTGTGTATTGGATCTTTCACTAGCTGTCTCAACGAGGACGGATATTGGGTGTATTGGTGTATTATACTGGTGTCGTTATACTCGTGTCGGGTAGAAATAATAATATTAATAGTGTAATGTGAAGACCACACATATCATACACATGAAACCGTTGTCGGCGTATGCTCATGTTGCTTTCTCTATATGCACAGCAGCAGCCGTAGCCTATTTGCTGTATATAGTATTCACTGTACAGTATTCACTGCTGCTATTTAGTATGTAGCCGGTCGTACGAGTACAAACGTATTGCTAAGTTTGTTGTCTGTGTAGACTGGTCTTGGAGCAAAAAATGATCGTGAGTGACCTGCCGTCGCTCGGAAGACTTTTGGCGCGCCGGGGCCTCCTGAGGGTTGAGGTATCCAGAACTGTTCGCCTTTTTTCAACCATTTGTGGCTTACCGGTCATTTCGTCAACCATCTTGCTGTTCGAGTGTCCCTCTTATTATCATCAATCAAAGAGATCGCGTGAAAACATGGATCAAGTTGGTGATACACGCGGGTCGTACGAACGAGTGCCAAATGCCGAGTGCCACGTGCTGCCGTTACGAACGTATATACCCGTGTACGTAGACCGAGGGTATATCGTGATGCTGAGGCCTGACGAGGGCGGAGAACGGACGAGTAAACCCTTTTAGAACCGCAGTCCCGTTTTGGGGACAAATTACTTAGTATTTGAGCAGGTTGTCCCCAAAACGGGACTGCGGTTCTAAAGGGGTTAATACTCATATTCAATACGTAGCGCCCCATTATTCGTAATCTGTACCTGGCAAGGCAGATTTTACGATTTTTCCTCCTGGGCACGCGCCTAAATCTCCTTTTCGCGTGTTGTGTTATGCGATCCAATTTTTTTCTGTGTTTCTGTTTATGGTTTCTACCACGGGCCTGGTTTCTTCCTCTCTCAGGAAAATAATCAGCGCGGGCCTTTGTTCTGCGGGGTGGCTCTGGTCGGTATTATGTGTGTGTTATTTGTACAGCCAGTACCGGTGAACATCCAGCACAGCTGGTATCCGTCCCGTTTTTTCGGCCTACATTAACTATTAATAAAGAAAAAAATCGTGTGGTCACAACTTACGACGAGATACGATGTACTCGTACATCGATACCTCGCACCAGGTACCTGGTGCACCGCGGATGCAATTCGTACGTGAGGCGATTAGACAAAGAAGGAAGGCAATGCCGTGCCAACGTAGTTTTTGGAACGAAAAACACACACCGGAGGGTGTGTTGTCTTTTAACATGGTATGCCTGGATACCTGATATATTCGTGACACAGGCCCGCAAACCAGACATAAATTAGGGTGTACCAGGTATTAAACTTTATTTAACGGTTTTCCCGTGTTGGGACGCAGAAGAGATGTAAACAGGAAGCAGCCACCGACTTGAGAGGTGCGTTCCATCATCAACCGCGAAGTGTGAGCGCTCAGCAGCACACGGGGTATCGTGGTATCTGGTATTTGAACATGTTACTCATACTCGTATAGCATACGCGCCGCGCGCTGTAGCCGTATATCAGCATGTGTCGGTATACACCAGTATCTGGTATAGGATCATGATACGTACAGCTCATTTTTTGCTGTTAATGGCGTGTGCAGCTCCTCATGTAGTTGTCGTACAGCTCCTTATCGTTGTTATCGTGCAGCTCCTTGGGTAGTTGTCGTATATCACAGCTCCTTAATGCTGTTGTCGTACAACTCCTTAAGTAGTTGTCGTACACTTTGCCTTAAGTGTTGTTACTGTTTTTTAGCTCACGTTAACTCGAATACTCTCGTATTCGAGATAAACACTGCGGCGGTTGCAATCGTGGGGTTGGATCAGCTCCGTGATCACTGCGCCAACAGTCAGCGCTGATTTTTAGCTCAGTGGTTCACGTTTTTCTCTAATCATGTCAAGAGTAAACTCGTTGTCGTATGCTAGCCCGCTGCGAAGAAAACCCACATGGATTACGAGCGTAGTGTGTAGATGAAATATATTCTAGACCAGGTGTACTGCTGTAGGTAGGAAACACACTCCCAACCAACTTTCAGCCGGGGTACATACAGCGCGCGGTTGAACTCCTTCACAGATCCTTCATAGCTCCTCTGCACCTCCTTATTGTTGTTACTGTCTTCACATGAAGTCAGTAGCTCATGGTCATCATCTAGGGCGCGGTCGCGAAAAGGCACACGAAGAGTCGGGGTGAATGAAGACCAGGAGGACAGCCGGTTCCACGACCTCTCGCACGTACATACATAATTTGTGCCAGCACTCGAAAACAAAATTAGTTGTACTCGTACCTGGTGCATATTTAAAGGAGTGGGGTACCCTTGTGACACCGATCTGCCCCGAGATTAGGACAACGTCCGTTTGGATTGACAACTCATCTAGAAACGGTGCGTTTCTTTTTTGGGATAAAGTGGTACAGCCCGAGTTGATTGTTGTGGGCAGTGTCTTTATCGTCAGGTGCTTTTCGTCACTACCACTATGGCCAGGAATATAGGCGCCTTTTGGACTTTGATATGACCTTCAAACGGATCTTATATTCCCGTTCAAAGTATATACCTGGTAGTGTTTGGGTCCCGGCGGGGATTCATGATACGGTGGAAGACAGAAGACAACATGCAACATGGAACACAACACCAGATTCGTTTTTGTTCAGTAATTCATATCGCAAAGACACCTCAGCTTGTGAGAGGCTAGGAACTTTCCTCGAAACGAGAGTTTGCAAGCTTTTACGTACGCGACGTGTATGTATCATACGTACGTACAGTGCGAGGATGGGTCGAATCTACCGTTCTAATATTTGTATACGTCGGAATGGGGGCGGGAAGGTTCCAACATGCACGATGTGTGAATGATGAGCACAAACACGATCTGTGTGCACATGATACGACACAGGACGAGTTACCAAAAGTGGCAAGTCAAGTTGCTGTCTTCGCGTGTTCTCTTTCACGCAAAACATGTTCGCCCAAAACAACCTTCAGCAGTATACACCTTGGCGAGGCCATATACCCCTCCCTGTACGTTCGTGTGGACGTTCATAGCACGCCCGATCGAAGCGCCACCGACAGGTTACGTACAACATAATAGTTTGGACGGAATTTCGATCTCGCAGCTAAAAACGCGTCCTGTCGACGCACGTGACACGCTGCAAAAAGACAAGGACTACAACAAGTTGGTGCAGCCCACACCAGGTATTAAAAGTCGATAGAGGTGTAGTATACGTGCGCAAACGAGCGATCGTGCAAGTATCGTTGTTACTGCTGTGATGCAAGGTCTTGCCACTATTAATATTAATAGTAAGGTTGCTACTGCCCGTATTCATACATACACTTACCTGTAGTACTACTGTATAGGTGTATGTATATGCGGGAGGCGCGTTGTTTTGTTGCGTGTTGTGGCGTGCGTGCCGCTCAAAACGTCGGATGTGGTGCGTTGCGTGCGTGGTTGAGTGTGTTGGGCCTCCGCTGGCCCTGCCGTGACCCTCTCGTGTGGCCGTTGAGGCTCTGCGCGACGACGCCAACAAAAAAGATCAACGAATCAATGAAGAGATACATGCTTCGATATCACCAACCAAGAGGCCAACCGATCAATCAGTGCATTGTTGTTATTGAATCGTTCGTTTAATCAAAACTTCAATCAATCAACGGTATCACGGACCTTTAGTACGACGTGATTGAAGAGATACGACGAGCCTACCATGATAATATTATACCACTGCTGTACTACAAACAAGTACTACTGTTGCTGTGACGTTAGAGAATGTTCGATTCGAGTCGGAATGGAACATGTATGTATGCCAGTGTCAGTAATGGTAGGATACATTGTAAAATTGTAGGAGGGGAAAATAAAGAATACCAGTATGATAAACCTCAGCAGTGGCACCCCCGCTACGGAGCCGAAATAAGCGCCCTTGACTACACATCGGTCTTTATCTCTATTTTTAATAGTGGGGAGTACCAGTATGTTGCTGGTAGATTTTTTGTCATACCAATCGTATAGGCGGGACGATGCCGATTTGACCATTTGGAACTGCATCCAACATTTTGGGCTCATACAACTAACTGCTGTAGCGTTCAACACTACACTTTTTTTTCTGGTGTAAAGTCAAAGGGTCAACTCCCGAATTATCTCACGTTGGGTTTAGAACCGCGGTCCCGTTTTGGGGACAAACCAGTCAATTTTCAAGTAGGTTGTTCCCAAAGGGGGACTGCGGTTCTGAAGGGGTTAATTCGGGGCAGCCACCACTGCTGTATATGCAAAGGTACACGAAGAAAAAATAAATCGAAACCTCCCAAAAAAAATTGGAGTCCCTTACAGCGGGGGGTGTTCTAAAATCAAGTATAAAAATACTGCTAAAAAAACATGTTTCCAATTCCTGACCAATATCCCAACCCGGCACTAGTACGGGGGACCATAGTAAATAGGACCAAATATTGTTAGTAAAAATAGCGAAAAATATAGGTTTTTGTGTGTACCGTAGGTCCTATTTAATATGGTCCCTCGTAAATAGTGGTTACCTGGTAGTTTTGAATTCCAACAAGGTCGCGGGTGTGACTCCGTTTCCCTTTCTTTTTTTTCTTCACTTACCCCTGCTCTTCCACGTGTTGTCTTCACGTAAAACGTGCCCGCACAAAACGACCGGGTACACCCGCGCGACGTCTGGCCCAGAGTGGTGTTCTAACCATTATATACCGTGTACACAGCACCCGAAAAAACAAAAAAACGAAAAACACCGCCTCGGACGGGTTTCCAGGCTGATTTTCTCGCCAGCCGGTCGAGTGTAAACGATAAGCGATGCGCTTACGGAAAGCTCTCGATAGTATCTCACGAATGCTTCTTGGTATTTGAGAGGGGAATAGTGGCGGTATGCGCGAGCCAACAGTACCGGCAAAATAGCGGCAACCCGGCACTACTCCGCACCAATGAATCCCATCTGTGCCGAGCGATACCACAGGCAGTATAGCGGGCAGCGAGCACTATAGAGGGGCCACTCCTACTGCTGTAAGTGCAAAACGAGGGCACGCGTATTGTGACACGCTCCTGTAGTAAATAAGACCTCCGGTGTACACAAAACCTATATGTTCACCTATTTTTACCAACAGTTGTTTGGTCTATTTACTATGGTTCCCCGTAGTACTGCCGTAACCCTCTTGGGGACTTTGAGAGGGGAAAATGGCCGACATCACGTGACGACTGCAGCCCCGGCGACTTGCGTTGTTTGGGGGATACTGCAGTTTTGTGTCCCGAGGTACGATGCAAGAGGAGAGGAGTCGCACGGCACACGGGCGCGCCATGATCCTAGACGTACTGGTCGGGCGCTCACGCTCACGCTGCTTCTGGTAAAACACCATGGTTGGCGAATTTTTAGGGGTCCGTCTCCGAAGGTTTTAACACCTCAGCTTGATCGTGATGTAGATCATGTTTGTTTTTTTTTTTTTTTTTTTTTTTTATCCTCCGACGGATTGGTAAAAATAAAGCTTAAGCTCACCACACTTCCACGTTCGTGTCGTGTGTCAATTTAGCCCAGTTGGGCACGTTGACCCGACCTGACCCCCGAGAGGAGCAGGTGCGGTGGAGATAGCCACCCGGGAGAGTCATCTCTCCCGGGTAGTGTGGGTCGTTTCTCACCTCGCGTACGTTGTGAGAGGTTGTGCAGAGGATCTGCTTGTTTAGTGCGGATCCAACCCGGGAAAACGTGCGCTACTGTGAGTAGATCGTTCAGATCGTACGGGTCCCACCCGGCAACATGAGCTAGATCATGCATAGGATATCGGGGATAGATAAGATTAATATATCTGCCTTGAAAGGTCTAGATCATCCAGGGTCTAGATCATCCAGTGGGAATGATCTGTAGGTGATCTGTAGATGATCTCTCTGAGGTTTGAAATATTGATGTTGAGATCCACAATTATCGTGACTATCGGAGCACAGGAGTTCACTGCAAGGACGGCAAAACGACACAAACACTCCATAACAGGTCGAAGGATAAGAAGCAAAACCAGTTGGGGTGGGGATTTTCTGAACGAAATGAAGTCACGTGAATCACTTTTTGTCCGTGTTTTTAGCTTTTATTCCGCCTGGTGTTTGTACCTATCCCCCCCTCCTGAATGGGTCTCGGAAGGCGGGTATACGGTGGTGCCGGTCCCTCTATGTAGTGTCGATATGCGCCAGGCAACAATACCGGCACTATAGCGGCAACCAACCGGCACCAACTACTCCGCACATCGCCACACTGGTTGATCCCATCTGTGCCAAGCGGGCAACCGGCACTATAGAGCCACCACTAACGTAGGTGGGGGGGGGAGTGCTGATGTCGGATGCTTTTTTTGTTTGTTTGGGGTGCGCCCCTGACCAATGGTGATCATTGGAAAAACTCGAACCTCCGCTTGACTTTTTGTAGCAGTCGATTGACTAACCGAAGGCAGCAATCACCAAGCCGAAAGCTCGGGAGACATCGTTACACACGTGGACGGTGAATATGTGCGGAGGTTGCGTGCTCGGTGCCTGAGGCCCACCGTCCGAGCCTAGCCCTAACCCGAACTCGGACCCTTTACCAGTGTAGTCTTGACATGCTGTGCTTGGTTAGACTCCAGATCGATTCGGCCGGCTTTGGATGCTGTGCTTGGAAATATTTTTTCGATTGATTCGGCCGGCTCGGAATAGTGTGGGCTGGAAATACTCTCTTCGGTAGGTTGGTTGAACCGCTTAAAATATACCCCTTGGCCAACCAGAGTGCGCAAATAGTTGTCTATCGTTACACCCCAGAAAGATCCTCTCAATATTTTTCAATATGAAACCCTAGTATTTTATACTGAAGACTCGAGTGAAGATGATGAAAGTGGTTGTTGCTCATGATATGGTTGCCGCCGTTGCCGCCGTTACAGATTGTAGTGGTTGTCAGCTGGTCGTTGTTGTCGTGCGTTGATCTGGTTGGTCGTTTTAGCAGTGGTTGGTCTCTTTTTGCAACCGCCACCAACAACTGACCGTTACGCAATGTATTTTTTTCCCCTTCCAAGTCAGTGTGATGAAGATCGGGATCGAGATCGCCGAGTTTTATATCGCGATATCGCGATCGAAGATTTTGCGGTGACGGTCTCGACCCACCGTCCACCTAGGATTCACTGCCTGGTACCCAACTATCCACACCTCGGACAGGTCGTGATCTATGTGATCTATCTATCTACAGATCATCTAGATCATCTAGTTCCTCACCTGCGGTTGTGATTGGCTATCTCAGGATTTGTGCATATTAATAGTATTGATCCAACCAAGGAAACATACGCTAGATCATGGGAGATTACGCGGCCCCCACTAGGCCCCACGAGCTACCTCTGTAGATACTAAAAAGTCTGGAATGTAGCTGGCCTATTTTTTTTTTCAAGATCATACATCCAGTGGGAGTCGATGATTCGTCCGAGGCGTGCAACTGTCCAACGACCGATGTCCAGCATTTTGGTGCGTCTTTTTGCTGTGCGTTACCTCGGGTAGGCCTTTGTACGTGCTGCCGAACTGGTTCTCTTTCCTCGAAAAAGCAAAGGGTATCTCGTGGTGATGAGTGTACTCTTAAGTTATCGTGGGAGCTACTGCTGTATCTGGCATGGAAGAAAAACAATATAACAATTTTTCAAGTACGTCAGTTGTTCCTCTGTAGCAGCGCCGGCCGTGTAGTGCCGGCCGCCGGCTAGAGATATAACGCCTGTGACCTACAGCGGAAAGTCACTTGGCGATTAATCGGTGTGTGCGAGTAGTGCCGGCTGCCGCTATAATGCTGGTATTGTTGGCACTGTTCAGGGGCTGGCACTACTGCTGTATGGGCCCTAGGCACAAGAACCCTGATGTCAGGCTTCAGGCTGACTTTTTTTGTTGCTGGGGGCGAGCGAGCACAGCAGGCTCTCGTCTGGAGGTTGTTTTTTGTCCCCATCTCGTGCTGCCAGAGGAAACGGGTCGACTTTCGTAAATATTGTACACGTCGGACAAATCTTACATCCCTCTCCTACAAGTAAGTCGTACAGAACTTTGTAGGATGGATCTTCCGGTAGACTCTTTTTTTTTTTTTTTCTTCTTTTGTTTTTCTTTTTTTTTTTGCCATCCCATTAATTATTTTCGCCCTTCTTGCTCCTGCCTCCTCCTACGTAGTCGCGACTCAGATCCGGGGTCCACATATATAGCCGTTTTTTTTTTTCTTAATCCCTCCAGGGGTTATTAACAGCAGAAGCGTTTCTCCCCCCTCCCCCCTACGGTACGCGCGCCTTGCATTTTTTTATCGCGAGAAGGGTCCAGCCCTTCCTTCCCTCGTCGCCTCGCGTCTAATGCTACATGCCGCGCCTATCCTACAGATCACGACGTGGACGCATTCACAGATCGCACAGATCCACACAGATCGTACGAGGTCAGCGTACAGTTAGTGTGCTATCAAACCCGGGGACACGCGTGATAACATGTCCACACCCTGGTGATTTCGGCGACGTACGCACTGCGGGATCATGTACAGATCACCGACGCCCTGCAGATGAGCCGCATGGAAGTTGTACAGAAGACGCAGATCCGTCAGGATGGTCTGCGTTGATCTGTGGTGATGATGTTCTCACATTATCGATAGCATATTTTCCTGTAACCCTGCAAATGGTCACAAAACAGGCTGAAACAAAATGCTTCTCTCGGTGGGAGAAAACTTATACCTGGTAGGAAATAAGGCGCCCGGCAGTACCAGTACGTACAGGAACGGTACCAACGAGCTGTGGTGTACCATCCCGTGTCACTTGCAACCAAATGCTACGACGAACATATCCATGGTATTATATATATATATATATATTTTAATAATCACTTTTACTTTCCAGCTAACTCGTACCAGGTAGGAGGTTTTTACCCTCAACGAGCTTCTGGACAAGCCGTGGTCACAGGTGTCCACCCTTCTCCCCCCCGGTGCGTGCCTTTATTTTTTGTCGCGCATAGGGTTCAGCATTCCCACTGCTCGTCGATTTCCATCGAATGTAGCTAACTCACGCTCTCGCGCTTTCCGCTTATCAATTTTCTTATGCAAGAAAAAGGCCCGAGCATGAACTCGGTGGGGATTGAACCCACGAAATTGATCTTGATAGGCACGTGGACCACCTACCAAGCCACCTGTCCTCCATACAAGAAATAGTTGAGAAAAAGGTATGGAAGGGTAAAAAAAACAAAAACGAACAACAAAAATAAGAGGATGGAAAAACAAGAGAAGCAAACTATATACCAGGTACCAGGTATAGATTTTGATCATACAATGAAACAAATATCCGCCGAGGGCGCAGGTGGGAGTCATGGGGGGGTAAGGTTGTTGTTTGCTGGTACGATCAGTGTCATGATAGGTCAGCGATCTGATGTGACCAACGTGTGAAGTGCGGAGTGCTGGACAGCGCCCAGGCTGTACGCTTTTACTTTGTGTTCAATCACGTACCAGGCAGGGTGTAATAGGCTTGCTTTTCTTGTGAGTCTATGACACGTACGTACGTACGTACGTCGACGTCGTTTTGACGGAACAGCAGAGTCGTCGTACGGCAGCGATTCTGCTGGCCCTTTTAGCTCTTAATGGGCATGATTATGTCGCACACCTAGCACTGCTGCGCTTGCATAAAAATGTGCGTTGTTTTTGTGGTTGTTGCTGTTGCTGCTGTTGTTGTTGCTGCTTGTGCTGTCGCTGCTGCTATCGTTTGTTACTTGCTGACGGTAAACTTCCGTCGCCACAACGATCAAGTCCTGTGTCGGCTACCGAGGTCGAATAGTTCTCGACATGAAACTTGAAAACAGAAGAGAAAACACATCACATACCGGTATATCAGATACCAGGTACCACGTACCAGGTACCAGTTATAATATATAATATGTGTGAAGTGTCCCAAAGCAACGACGACACGGCCACGCAAGGAAAACAATACCCCGGGGTACCGCGTACTGTAGGAGAGAGAAGGCCGACTCGAGTAGACTTTGGCTACGCTAATGCAGCAATTTCGAGCGGAGCGAATACGAGTGCCTGAGATTTTGGTTTCCCCGACGCCAACGCCCTTCTGAAACGGCGACCCCCTCCGAGATTGCTGAACCGAGATTGCTGAAACGACCGGCCCACCGACCGACCGGGATGTACCAACGCACACAAGTTGACTACAGTTGCAAATAGCCTGGTGCGCGAGTTCCCTAGGGAAAGCTATTATTAGTATTAATAACACGTACACGGACTGTATTTCCTGCATGAGGCCATATAAAACCCGTACACAGATGGGACAATAAAAAAATGGTCGATTGCAGCGAACGCCCTCGAAAGTAGAAAAAGCCGGGCACTGCTGGGTGAAGGAGGAGACTTTTCGCCGGAGAAATTGCGCGTACGTGTAAAGCTGTTGAGATTAGCACTTACAAAGCGATTGCATGTGTAGCGGGAGTTGTCGAAGATATGCACGGCCTATCTGGTACATGGTACCAAATGGGGTCGGGGTGCCAGGTGGGCCTCCGGCGGCTGCTCCTGCGCGGGGCTTGGTATGTTTCTCCACCACGAAGTGGCAGCAGGGTGCCCAATGGGATGGGCCCACTGCTAGGGCAGAGTACCAAATGGGAAGGAGCGTTGGAAACAAACACGTGCAAATTTCACAAGTAACAGCCTTGCGCGTACGTGCAAGGTCGCCGGTGATGGGGAGCCATTATTGATGGCTATATACGGGACCACGCTAACAATGCATCATATAAATACGACACGCTGGCTGTATGGGGCCTGATACCTGGTGCTATATCGCCGTGCTAGGGACGGCTGGTCCTAATTATTCGGTGGTGTTTGCCTGGACCCGCAAAGGGCTGTCTGTGCCGGCACACTATATAAACTGCACGCGCATACAACGTTTTACATGCGCAATTAGAAAAATAGAAGAACAACTTTGAGCTCCGTAGCTGTGTGAGGTCTAGGATGCCAAGTCCGTCGAAACTCAGCGTTGCGAAGCTGCGTGCGATACCCTCCAAGCGCGCGTATGTGCTACCTGGTGTTTCACTTTGGGAAATAAAATGAGCTCTTGAGACCGAATATTTTCGTCTCAACTCGTCTTTGCAAGCTTTTGGTGTGATACTGCTCGATCGTGCGTGCCTGGTACGTTGTTGATGACTTCATGAAGGACGTGTATCTCCCTTTGGTGAGGGGAACAATAATCTGAATCTGACAGCTGTACGAGCTACAGTGGTAGCTATTAATGGGGGGGGTATGGCATGTACAAATGGCGTTGAATTTCCCGGGGGGTGAAGCCCTACCTTACCTTAACTCTAACCCTCAATACCCCTATAACCATAACGCCTATTAACCTGAAACCCCAAACAATTAGTACTTTCCAAGCCAGAAGAGTAGAGTGTAACCTGTGATGTAGTCCCACCAGTCTTGGGGACCAGTCTTGGGGGGCGTAGCCCTAGAGCCTACCCCCCAATGACCATAGCCGTAGCTCTTAACCCTCAATACCGCAGTAAAACCGGTATACTTGTGTGTGGTCGGTGAAAATCTTTCAGTGACTGGAGCTTACAATTTGTCTCTCAACACCGATTTACGCACATAACATTTTCGTTGCGTCGTGCCATACTTCTTCGGCAAGACTCCCCCTATTCGTTTAGTTTGTACCTGGTACATAATAGGGTGAACTTCAATATTTTGTTCTTTTATTATTGATCCTGGTAGTGATGTAAAGCTGCTACTGCTGCTGCTACTGCTACTACTGCTGTTGCTGCGCCTGTGCTGCTGCTGTGCGCTCATGCTGGTTTTTAAGATGTCCCCTGGCATGTACGTACATACGATGTGATGCGATACATATTCGATGCCGACATACAGCCAAGAAACAATCAAGAACAGAAGAGAAGGAAAGAAAGATGCGTGAGTTGTTGAAACGTCATAATCTACGATCAACGTTTTTTCTTAGCACCACAGAGTGTTATTGGCGCTGTTCGGAACGTTAACCCGTTTAGATCTGCAGTCCCGTTTCGGGGACGAACCACTCTAATTTCAAGCGTTTAGTACCCAAAACGGGACTGCAGTCCTACAAGGGTTAACTGTTCTCTCCGAAGGATGTGAAGAAAAATGATGAACCGAAGCTGTGAGATGGAAGCATTCTTCAAAAGTCATATTTACAAGGTCGGTGCGATACTGCCGTAGCGATGATTCGACCTCGCCTTCTACGGGGAATGTTGCTTTTGAGAGAAGTCTGTAAATTCTCGAAGCTTTTTTAAGTAACGAATTCGCTACCCACCAAGTATTTAGTAGAACGGATTCTACTTCCGACGTCTGACTTCTGGAGCTTGTTTTGCTGCAGCAACCAGGGCTGCCACGTCCAGTTTTTCAACGTTTTTTGCAAAGAGCCTCAATCAAGCCTGTGTCTTAACCCTTTTGGTTTCTGACGGAACACACGACGAAAAAAAATGCAACGACCGCAGCAGTAACGGCAGGACACAAGACCGGGTCCGATAACTCTTGGAGTGGGACACTAGCTTTGGGCGTGATGTCTCGGTCCCAGGCCACTCAGAGGACGGGGTGGGCTTTCTCCAGAAGACTGGGCAACTCCCAGCCGCCTGGACATTTTTCTTTCATGCTCTCGAAATGTGGAACCGTGATTTTTCTGGTGGGCTGGCTTCTTTGCGAGGGGACCGGTATATGCCGGGCTGCTTTTGCTGCACGCCGTTGTTTCCCAACTAGACCTGGTCGCTCTTAACCCTTTTAGTATTGATAGTACTGCAGTCCCGTTTTGGGGTCGAAACCACTCATATTCTGAGTAGTTTGTCCCCTAAACGGGACTGCGGTCCTAAAAGGGGTTAAGAACAAAAGCTGTGAGTTGGCTTAACTTCACGGCTGCAGTATCAGTGTAGGCTTAGGCGTGGGCAACTAAAGCCAACTAGACCGACTTTTTTTGTTCCTTTATGTTATAGCCGGAGAAAAGCGCAAGCCGAGCCACAAACCTGCCGGTCGGGTACATATTTGGCTGTGCATCAGACAAAAGACGCTGCACTCCGCAAACTACCGAACGCAAATACATGCAGCAGTACCCGCAATACTTGTATACATACCAGGTACCTGGTACCTGGTATATAAAATATGCTTTCATGCATAATGTGTACTGGTAGCCAACTGACAACTATTAATAGCACGGTGTCAGGACCAATGTAGTAATCAGGACCAACTAGGGTTTGTAAAGACGGGGAGAGGCGTGTTTTTTTGGAGCCATCGTGAGTTCTGATTACCACCCCCCCCTCCCCTCCCCCCCCCACCCCCCTTTTCCCGCAATCGTCGGCGACGTGTGTAATAGTCCGGCGACTTATGAAATAGTCCGCCAACTCACAGCCGTACGGAATTTGCCTTGGGGGCCCAGGTTTAGCGGCGACAGCAATGGCGACTTGACCCTCTTAACCGTTTGAGGACCCCAGTCCCGTTTTGGGGGCAAGCTGCTTATAATTTGAGTGTTTCGTCCCCACTTATGGGAGTGCGGTGCTGGGGGGCCTTGGTTGTTTGTTGTTTGTTGTTCTCACATTAACTCTCTGATGAAGGAGTCCGTGGTCACACAAAGGTGCTGGAGCCCTAGGAAGATCCGAAAAACAAAAAAAAATAATCGAAAATTCGGCTGCCTCAAAATACACGAGACGAAGAAAGCGCACACGAGCTAAACCCAATTTTCAAACTGAACTAACACGGCCGCGAGTGTATCCTCTCAACTATAACATAGAGTACCGTTCCCACCACGAACCAACTCGTGGCTGCTGACTACAGCGGATGCTGTCTGAAGTGCTGCCTGCACCGTACGAAACGCGTATATAGGACCAGATATTGTCAGTAAAATAGGGAAATACATACCAGGTAACTGGTACCAGGTATGTTTTTGTGTGTACCGTAGGCCCTATTTGATACGAGTACGTATGGTTTCCCCGTAATACTTCCGCACTCCTGGGCATGCACCTAAATATTGCTCTAATTCCGAGGTTTTTGTGCCCACGACGGAACCACAGGCAGTGTACCTACTACAGGGGTTTGAGTTATCGGATCGACGTATTATATCATACGTACGCACATTATTACGGGGGACCATAGTTAATAGGACCAAATATTATTAGTAGAAATGGTTAAATATGTAGGTTTTTATGTATACCACAGGTCCTATTAACTATGGCCCTCCGTAATAGTCACGCGTCAGAGGTGATAATAGCTTTTGCGCCGCCGCTTTTTCTGCGCGAAGGCGTGTTTGCTGCAACGGCCAGCGGGCGCTTGTGCATAGGATGCCGCTCTGAGGTGGAGAACAAGCTCCGTATGGTGTTGATATCAGTCTAAACGTGGCTTGGATTCCCGGTCAGCGTGGTATATACCAGGTTCCCGCAAGGGTAGGATGATGCCGCCTTTGCCTCTGGGAGTGCGTGTACCTTTCAGGGGACAACGCGCGTGGAGGAGTCTGAGTGGGGTGTCTGGCAGCAGTAAAGAGTTGAGTTTTTGCTCGAAATGTCTTTTTGTTTTTTTTGCCCCGTCCGCTGGAGGATTAGAAACGTTCGTAACTTTTTTTGCTGCTGTTTGTTGTTGTTGTTGTTGTTGTTGTTGTTGTTGTTGTTGTTGTTGTTGTTGTTGTTGTTGTTGTTGTTGTTGTTGTTGTTGTTGTTGTTGTTGTTGTTGTTGTTGTTGATGTTGCTGCTTGGTGGTGGTGGTGGTGGTGGTGGTGGTGTTGCTGTTGTTGTTTTACCGAGATATGGACCCATCCATCCCTGTGAAGGCGCAGCAGCGCTACTATGATAAACACTACTACCGCACCAGGTATGCCTATTAATAGTAGTATGTACGTGCCAGGTGTCTACAGTAGTATGTTGCTGCTGCTCTCTCGGTCTCCCAACACTTCTTGGACTTGAGTTCGGACGCTACTACTAGCCGGGCTGCCCCGTGCGGTCGTCTTCGCTGTTGCCGTGGTCGTGGTTCGTTTTCGTCATTTCTCAAGCAAGAAGGGCTAAGGTGAAGGCTGAAAAACAAGGAAGGTGCTTTTCATTCGGCACCTACCAGTGTCCTTGTGTACGTGCGACGTTGCGTACTGATAATTCTTCCTGGATAAATATACCAGTATCGTACTGGTATACAGCCAGAAGTGGTCCCTCCATACTGCCGGTATGTGCCCGAGGCCATACACCGGCATTAATACGCACACTATCACACAACAGCAGTAGTAGTTATAGTCCCATTTGTGTGCCAAGCGATTTCATCGACAATATCTTGTGCATCGGCATTATAGAGGGGCCCCTGTTGCTATGGTTGTATGCATACCTGGGCTCCCGTCCGGGACATGCCTGCTGGATGAGTGGCGCAATAACGGTTTTAGTAACTGACAAAGCGTCCAACATCTGACTGAAGAATACTTGTAAAATTAAAGCACAACAACTACGTACAGGTATGAGATCTAGGATTTCGTCGAAACTCATCTTTGCAAGCTGTGTGATACTTCGAATGTGCGTACTCGTAAAACGGGGTTTTTGTGGCCTCATCCAGAGTACAAATCCCGCTTGATGAGAAGACAAAATTTATATATTTACGTCCTCACAAACTACAGACACACGCAAAGAAGTTGTGTCGCTTTGCCTGCTGGCCGGGAATAGAAAATCCGTGTTGGAGTCCGACGCAAATACCGCATGGACCACTGTCCCAGCTACGTATAAATATTAGCGGGCAAAGTGGTACCGAGTGGCATAGCGTCAGATGTTCATGCGACGGTCAAACTTTGTGTACGATTATCGGGTTACTGATTTACTATTGTAATGTTCGTGCGTGACGATTATCAGGTTATACTGATTTACTGTTGTAATATTTGTGCGTGACGATTATCGGGTCACTGATTTACTATTAAATATTGTAATAAGTTTGTGCGTGACTTCGTATTCTACTATACATATCATACATGAATATTACCTACTAATATGTACTTCAGTATTGCTGCTTCATACCAGTTACCAAGTACAGCCGTAAGTAGTACTGGTACGTGAGAAGTGACTGCTGTGCAATGACCGGGGAAAAAGCCTGGCGTGTTTTTTTGCTATTACGGGGGACAATATTAAATAGGACCTACGATCGAGACAAAAACCTACGAGGTATATATTTACTTTTTTTACTATTTAAAAAAGAAAAAAAAAACAATATTTGGTCCTACTTACTATGGTCCCCCGTAATACTTGTACAACAACTGCCGTAATGGTCTCTCTGCAGAGCAGTGCCGGCTGATTTCTTCCGGTTGCCCGCTATTATGCTGTGAAATCGCTTGGCACAGATGGATTCAACGAGTGTGGCAATGTGCGGAGTAATTAATGCCGGTTGGTTGCCGCTATAGTGCCGGTATTGTTGGCTGGCGCATATTCACCGGCACTATTTAGGGACCAACTCTGTCGTGCAGCATTACATACGTACGCGACAGGTCAAGAAATGAGGAGAAAACGTTTCTTCCGGCCCTTTTTTTGTTTTTTTTGCGACACCCGTGTGAGCACGCAGCATATGCATGTATCTAGCAGTATATACTTTTAATTACGGCAGTGGAACTATAAAGGGGGGCCATACTACTGTAGTTTATAGGAACACATCTTGTGAGCAAAAGTAGCGCAGCATACAGCTGTTTGTGTGTACCTTAGGTCCTATTCAATATGGTCCCCCGTAATAGCGTACGACACGCCCTGCCAGACGAAACGACCTGAAAGCGGCAAAAAAAAACAGGAGTGCTCCGTGTGGGACCATCCATGTATTGCGGCCCGAGAGCGATGAGTGTGTTGCCATCGTAAACGTTTATTTACAGGATCAGCGTGCAAGCAGTACGAGTATCACAAATGCCGCGCGCGTCATCTCGTACGATGTTTCCTTCCGTTGCAGTTCGGGCTAGTTTTAGTTTTGGATGTCAGATATCGACATTGGAATCGAGCTCGATACGATACGGATAAACAAAAACTCGTAATCGATGCTATTTCGATATTTGATACCTGCATCGAAAGCTTCGGTTCGTGTCAGCATAAAAAGATCGAGCATACCAAAATCGGGGATCCCACAGCGGAGGATGGAGAAAAAAACACGTTCGATAAATATAGGATATATCGGAGGTTCGATGTTTTCGATATAGTTCGTATCGACGCACGACATAGCACAAGCCCGATATTTCGACACATCGAAATTTTCGACATTCAGATAGATCGAATTTTCCGAAACGATATATCGCAAGGTCGATATTTAGATACATCGAAACTTGATCGATACGATATTCGACACTGCTTGGAACGCATCCTCTACGGCACCTCCCAGCAGCACTGACTGCTTCGTTGTGTGGTCGATGCTGTAATTGCGAAACGCTTTCGACACTTTGCTTCCCGCGGAAATCCGACACGGGTGTGTGTATACCTGGTAGCTACTGATAGCGTGGTTTAGTGCTCTGAGGAGTGAGTGTTCACGTCAGGTGCTTGGCGCACACCGAGGCTGCTGGCCGGGGTACAGGGTTTGCGAAAAGTTTTAGAGCCCGAAGAAGCAACGTCGCGTGGAGAAAGCGCGCGCATGCCGTGTGGCTTACTCTCACGTTTGCTGAGCGCTCGTGCTACTACGCCTTCTGCACCGAATGAAACGGTTGGCAAGATGACCCACCCTGGCTTGTTTTTTTTTTCTACGTGTTTCGTCGGCATACTTTTGAAAAGCCAGGGGTACGAGACCCGGGGTCACAAGCCTTCCGCTGTGTGACCCGCGGAACAAGGCGTGCACAAGTAAGTTTGAGGACGGTGTGCAGGAAGGACACTTTGGGTCTATGGTTGTGATGGATGTCGTTCGTATTTTGCTATACGTGGTACATGGTAGGGAAATAGGGGGAAATATCAATTTTGTGTGAATGAAACTACCACTGTATTAAGAGTGTGCAACATAAAGCTTACCCCTCTTGATGGAAACCCCAAGCAGCATGCTCCCGACGACGGGGAGGGACTTTGAGGACAAACCACAGGACTAAACTGGATAACCAACGAAAAGAGTAACCCAGAGTCTTTTTCCTGAGTGTTCCTCCTCTAGAGATGCGCTTTCTGTGGTGGCAGCATGTGAGACAAGACTCCCAAGTAATTGCCAGTGAATCAAGGCGAGCAAATGAGGCGCCGACGTACCGAGCACGAAAGCACAACAAAACAAGACGAACATGACCTTAATTTGTTGCTGTTCGCTGGTTTTTGTTGTTCTTCCGGCCCCGATACGTCGGTATCCTATTTGTCATACACCTCGTCTGCTTCGTGATGCAGCCTTTTTGGATCATCAGTTCGCGATCATTTTGGTGCCCTCTTTTTGTCAGTTTCGTGGCCACATACGCGAACCTCTTGCTACACAAGATGGGTAATGAGGACCCGAGCGCTGGGTGTACTGCTTTCGTTGGCTCAAAATAGCGAAAACAACTGTTGAAGCCTTGTAGGGCCGCAGTTCCTTTTGGGGGCGAACTACTGAGAATTTGAGTGTTTCGTCACCAAAACGGGACTGCACTTCTAAAAGGGTTAAATGCGAACACGACGGCAACAACAACAACAACAACAACATGAGCAACAGAGTAACACCGCTGTCTTATCCGTTACTCCGTTACAACTGAATGGACAAGTATCGAGCTACACCGTTGATCGCCCGCGCCCCAACGAAGGGGAGGACGGAAAGTGTGGCCGCCGCATGAACGACGTCGTGGTCCTTGACTGTTTGAAGATAACCTTGGTACTTAGTTCCAGGGTTTTTACTGGTACTTATCGGAGCGTTTCTGCGATCATTGCACCGAGGGGGGAGAGAGGAAGACACCTGTGGCCAAGTTGGCTTGTCCGGAAGATCGCCAAGCGTAAAAACCTCCTACGAGTTGTGAAAGTATAAGGAATGATAATAGTAAGGAAGTACCTGGTGTATTTGCGGAAGTACCTGGTATATTTGCGGTGTTTTTGTTGCTGTTGTTGTTGTTGATGTTGTTGTTGTTGTGCGGGTCTCAGGCGCAGTCCATTGTGGTTTGGACCAGTGTTGGGATATCGATATCGGAATCGAGGTCGATACGATGCCGAAAAGCAAAAAAAAAAATCCACCAGGTATACGATTTTGATATTTTGATCTCGAAGATTTCGTCCAGTATCTGCATTAAGACACGGGGATGCCAGGGGATGAAGGGCAAAATGCGTTTGATCTTACGATAAATCGAAAGTTCGATTATTCGATATATCGGAAAGTTCGATACGATATCCAACACGATATATCGATAGTTCGATATTTCCATGTGTCGGAGAATTCAAGACGACATTCAACACGATATATCAAAAGTTCGATATTTCGATATCTCGGAAAATTCGAAACGATATCCAACACTAGTTTGGACACACAATTTCTCGGTCGTTACTCCCTTTTAGAACCGCAGCCCCGTTTTGGGGACAGACGACTCAATTTTCAAGTGGTTTGCCCCCAAAACGGGGCTGCGGCTCTAAAGGGGTCAACCCAGCCAAATACATGGCAGCCAGGGCGGTCGTACAGCTCGTTGCGTTGTGGTCCGCACACGGTGTTTGTCGTTCGTTATCCCAGCCAGCACACCAGCCCGGGCTGGACTGCTGTTTCAAAAAGTTGCGAGCTATAGATTGTGTTTGCTGTGTATTCGTCATTTTGTCAGCTTTGTGTCTGTTCTTTCGTTTTTCGTCAGTTTTTCCGCCGGAAATTCTCTGAACAATTCATGTGTTGGTTGTTCCTCTAATACATCCTACCTTGTACATGATTACCTGAGGGTATCAGGTACCCGATATGCACCATATTGAGACGGATTTGAAGCTCACCCACCCACATATACATCGATAGATTGATCATCAGAAGTGCGGTCTCATCATGGTTTGAGCGTGCATGCAAGCATACGATAGTGTAGAACTCCTTTCATTGGGGTCCAATATTTAACGCACCATCCCCTAATTTATACAGCGGCCCCGCGTTGCTTTGTTTGGTTGGTGTGTTCAATCAGTATTCGCCGCTTTTGCCATTAATACTCGGATATGCATGAGGTTCGTAGCCATTTTTGCTTTGCCTTCCGATGGTCCGGCCGGGCGTCTCCCGCACCCGACGACATATTTTATGGACACGATGTATACAGGGTACGTTTTTTACGTTCCGTAACGCCCGCAAGCCCAACATTACGGGCGTATTTATTCTTCACGCGCAGCAGTAGCGATGGTACCAGCGATGCCAGCGGCAACATATTCAGCCATGACATCGCAGCAGCACCAGCGGCAGCAGCATAAGCAGCAGCTGCTGCCGCAGCAGCCGCAGCAGCAGCAGCAGCAGCCGTAGCCGCAGCAGGAGCCGCATGAGATCAGCAGCAGCAGCGGCGGTAGCAGCAGCAGCGGCAGCAGCAGCAGCAGCAGCAGCGGCAGCAGCAGCAGCAGCAGCAGCTGCCGCCTTTTGAAAATTTTACGCACAGCTACATAATTTTTGTACGTCCTCGTACTATATTTACATATCAATAGCCCACTACGGTACGTTTTTTTATGCCTGCAGTAGGGGTATCTTGGTTGGTGTCATTTGGTGTTGGTTCGGTATTGTTTTGGTGTTATTGCACTTCGCTTCCTTCCTTGTCGGGGTCTCTGTAAGGAGTAGAAACGGTGCTCCGTTTCGAAAGAGATGCGTTACCAACGGTCAAATGACTTACCACAAGCAGCAAATGAGTACGACGCCCCCCCCTCCGCTCCCTGGGTGTTGGACTTTTACGTATATCACCGGTGTTGAGGGTTCGTAGAGCGGCGATGGCAGCGGTGTTCTCGGACTTTTGTTTTGTTTTGTCGTCTCGCTCGGTTTCCCATGACGTTGTATGATATCACGCTGGCCGATAATATTGTCCCTGTTCGGACTTTGACGCGAACATCAAACGTGTCATGTATCGCCGGCCGTAGCGATGGTGGCGAAATCGTCGCCCGCCCTGTCGGCGATCCCGATCTGCTGCGAACGGTGCGCTTCTGCTCTACGTCGAGAGGTTGTTGGCATGGTGTGCGTATGTCTTGACCTTTTGACAAGACACCCAGCGACGAGTTTGGTTTAGTCGAGAGACTGATCCGCGATGTGGAATTGAAAAAAGCAAACAAGAGGCGTTCTACGATGGAGGTTCACCCTAATTTTTCTTGGGCCCCTCACTTGAGGAGCTCCACACCTCACCCGAAAACTGACTTCAGCGGAAAATCAAATTGCATCCCGATGGATAGTCCCATGGCCCAAGTATACAGTGGCGTCTTTTTTCGAAACAAGATTGGCATTCTGACGGCTTTGGGTTAAGAGTCCCGTCATTCAGAAAACATTTTAGCGGAAATGTGCTACCCCTATCGTAGAATGCGTCACAAAATCATAATTCAACGGAACGACTCGATCTTTCGCCCCCCCCTTTTGCCTCGTGCTGGCGCGCCTTATTTTGCTCCCCACGCTTTCGGCAACAAACTACTTGAGAATTTCTGGGTAGGAATGTTTTGTCCAGTGGTCTGTAAGTAAAGCCTCGGCGCGTTAAACTCTTGGGCTATAGTCGCGCCTCACCGCCAGTAAGAAAGCGCTATTAGCAATTGCTTCTTCTATTTTTTTATGAGCCTATTTGCACGACTATTAATAGCGCAACACCAACCATCTCTTCACCCGCCTGACCGCGAGTTTGACTATAGCGCTCAATGCTCAGCCTCTTTTAACGAGCTAAATGCTCCGCCTCTTTCAACGCGCCCATTGCACATACTAACGACCCCCCCTCTCCCGTTTCCCTCCCCCCTCCCTATCCCCTCCTTCCCCTCCCCTCCTCCTTTCTACTCGCCCCCTCCCCTCCCCCCCCCCCCAATCCTTTGCCCGAACGGTTTGCCCGGTGCATGACGGTGTCTCCATTTTGCTCCCTAGAGCGCGGCAGGAGCAGCGGCGGTAGCGGCGACATCTAAACAATCGTCGTCCACCTCAGCAGCAGCGGCAGCAGCAGCAGCAGCAGCAGCGGCGGCGGCAGCTACAACAGGGGGGGGAGGAGGAGGAGGAGGAGGAGGAGGAGCAGGGATTGATACGCCCCCGTCCACCCGCCGCTCCCAAGGTTCGGCCTTCTTTAAGCGCGCCGCTGGGGGTTGGTCTCTCTCGGCCACCTCTGGCGCGCCTCCCCCTCCTACTACTACCGCACCGACGAAGGCGACGTTAGCGGCGGCGGCGGCGGCGGCGGCGTCTACCGCCGCGTCAGCAGCGGCAGCCGAGGCGGCAGCGGCGGCGACAGCCTTTTCCGGACACTCTTCCGCCACTGAGCGACCCAAAAGAGAAGGAGGAGGAGGAAGAGGAGGAGAAGCGCGAGGAAAAGGGGGAGGAGGATTGGGAGCGGGGGTGCGGTTGCTAACCCCGGCTGCTGCGGCTGCCGCTGCTGCTGTTGCTGGTCGTTCTTCTTCTTCTTGTTCGTCCGCTGCGGATTCCGCCAGCCAGCGACCATCTGGAGGCCCTCCCTCCGGCGGCCACTCTGGTCGCGGCGGGGGCGACCCTAAGAGTGGTGTCGTTGTTGAGACGCCCCCGCACTCCCCACCCCGTCCTCCTCGAGGGCCGGCAGCGGCAGCGGCAGCGGCAGCGGCAGCAGTAGGAGTAGCAGCAGCGGCTGGCGATTATAGTCCCGCCCTGCAGCAGCAGCAGCAGCAGCAGAAGAAGGCGCAGCACTCCCGGAAGAAAAGTCACCCGCCCGCCCAGTTTTACCCATCGCCGGCGACCACGGTTGCGCTTTCTCCGGCTTCTGAAGAGGGCGCGGGGGCGGGAGCGCGGTCGGGGTTAGGCAGGTTGGCGGAGGGGAGCAGGCGCGGGGGTCGACCGCGTGGAAGCGTTGGCGGCCTGGGCAGCGCCGGTGGGGTTAGCGGTGTGAAGGGGGGTAGCGGTGGCGGTGGCGCTGGTGAAAGCGGAGGAGGCGTTCTTGGCCGTGGTGGAGGAGTTAGGGTTTCGGTGGAGGGACGAACGAGAGCGAAAAAGGGAGCCGGTGAGTCTGCTGGCGTTTAATATGTACCAGGTATAAAAAAACAGTTACTGCTGTAGTAAATACTTTCGGTCGGGTTTCGACGATTTTTGGACGCACACTTACTCCAACGCGGGGTTGCAACGCACTGCCTCTGTTGAATTGGGTTGGGCTGGGTTGGGTTGGGTTGGGTTTGGTCCCTCTATCGACACGACGACATACTGCTCTTGTGTGTGTTCTAGTCCGTGTGTTTTATGTGTGTGTATTTTTTCTCCTCCTCCATCGGACGGGTGATATTCTCATGCTCCTTTTTTTAGTAATCTGAGCATCCTACGCTACACTGCAGTAGTTGCAATTGCAGTAGTGGTTTGTACCCGAAAACGTGATTGGAGCTCTCGAAGGGAAAGGGATATATATATATATATATATATATATACAGTATTTACTGATGTAACCCTTTTTCGTTTAGGTCCGTAAGAGTACTGTACTGGGAAGAAATGCTCCAGAAATTCCAAGAACCTTACTTGTACCTTTTATTTCTCTGCTGCAAATAGGTCCCATACCACAGAACGTAATTCCGAGTAGTGCCCCCCCCCCCCCGCCCCCCCCCTCCCCCCCTCCCGAAGGTGGGTGCAAAGCGAAAAGGGTTATACACATCCCTTATTTGTGCCGGCCGCACTGTGCATGAACCTAAATTTGACTCTAATTCCAAGTAATTTGTTCGCACAACAAGAGTGTAGTCCTAACGGGGATAAGTTTGCGCTTCCGTATTTGTGCCGCGTGTTGACTTACCTCAGTTGTTCGAGCTGTCGTATGAATACGAAACGGTCCTTATTTTGCCGCCGAGAGAGTGGCACGCACAACGTAGCGGTACTGCTGTCGTTGGTGCGTGTGACCTTGGTCTGCTGATGTGCTGACTGTTGCCCGTGCTGTTGGGGTTCGTGTCGACCCTGATATGCTGGTGCGGCGACTGTGCTATTGTTGGTGCTTGTGCCGATGCTGATATATATATGCGGACGCTGACGTGCGGATAGGATGGCTGTGCTGTGGGAACTTGTGCTGGCGCTGATATTTATACTGATGCGATGGCTGTGCTGTTGGCCTTTGGTTTACTCCCATATGCTGATGTGCTGATGGATGCCTGCGCTGGTCATATCGCTGATGTTGTTTGTATTGCGGATTCTGTTTGCTGATGGTTCGTGTTGATCATGATCAAGTGGTGCTTAATTGTGGTGACGTTTCGAATACTTACCAACCAGTATCGCTTACCAGGCACCACTTAGGAACCAGTGCCCCCTACCAAAGGCACCAGGTATGTCTTTTGAATGCGTGGCACTCGATGCTTAGTGAGGTATGACGGGGTGGTGCGGTGGCTCGGGTGCGCGTTAGCAAGCGTGTTGCCTACCTGTCTGCGTTTGTTTCGCGCGACGTTTGTGTGTGTGTATTTTTTCTTGTGTTTTGTTTTCACGTGTCAGCTTTTTACTTTCTCTTTTCGCTCTTCTTTTTTTGCTTCAGCTTTAGATTTCACGCTCGGCGTTCGCTTTCGCTTTTTCTGTCAAAAAAACTGCTTCTGCTTTTTGCTGTTGCTTGTTGCTTATCGCTTTTTTTTTTTTTCTTTTTTGTTCTTGGCTCCTTGCTTTTAGAACCGCAGTCCCCTTTTGGGGGCAAACTACTTGGAGTTTGAGTGGTTTGTCCTCAAAACGGGACTGCGGTTCTAAACGAGTTAGTAAGGCATCTATCGCAATCTCGTTGTCAAGTCAGTGACTGAGATGGTGCGCTCTCAGCCAGAACCTGGACGAAAACCATCGAATGACGTACTCGCTCGTGGTTTGTCGGCAGCGGCAGCAGCAGCAGCGCATTTGTCGCTGTGTATTTGACCCCAAAGCTCTCCGGCAAAGAATTGGTGAAAATCGTTGGTGACGTAATTTGTCGTACTTTTACCTGCAGTAGCAGCAACAACAGCAGCGGCAACAGTGGTGCGGCGGCAGCAGCAGCAGCAGCAGCAGCAGCAGCAGCAGCAGCAGCAGCAGCAGTAGCAGCTGTGGCAGCTGTGGTAGCGGTTGCAGAACAAAAAAAACTCTCAGCCGCAGAAGCTGCAGCAGTTCGTAGAGCAGCGGCAGCAGTAGCAGCTGTAGCAGCTGTAGCAGCGGTTGCAGAAGAAGTCTCAGCCGCAGAAGCTGCAGCAGTTCGTAGCAGGATCAGCAGCAGCGTTCGCAGCAGCAGCTGCAGCTGCAGCAGCAGTAGCAGCAACAAAACCAGCAGCAACGATAACGGCTGCAGCAGTGGCGACGGCAGCAGCAGCAGCAGCAGCAGACAACAGTAACAGCACCGTTTAGTGGTCTGCAGTCTGCAGTCCGCTTGTCTTCTCTCGGTTCGGTCAGACTGTTTTTTTTTTTCGTGCAAGTTATTCTTTTGGCTTTTCGTTTTCCCCCCTGATCCTGGTTTTGCCGCTGTTGCTTGTGCTGCAACAAGCTGCGCGTGAAATGGCTGTTGTTGCTCTTCTCTGTTCCTTTTGAGCCGCTCCGTTCTTCCCACCGCCTTGTGGCTGTTCCCCCCCCCCCCATTTTTTTTACTACTGCAAGAATTATCCGACACAAACTCCAAGTATTTTTACCCCAGTCTCGTGAGTGCCGTTCGAAAGGGGTTACGTGTTGAGTCCATGTAGTCTACACTATGACCGGAAATATAAGAAACGCTTCGACATAGAGATGGAGACTAAACAGTCCTTAAATTTGATATCTAGAGTAGTGCCAGGTACATCTTGATATTACTTTTTTTCTTGTATCATACCAGGTACTGATGAACATGTCATCACATTTCCCCCCCCTCCTTTGCGTACACAACAAACATCGCTTCTCGTGTGTTCCGTAGCAGTACCAGCCGTCGCGGTCCCCGCTGCTGAGCAGTCTTTGCTGTCGCGGCGGGAAAGCTTGGAGCGGAAGCTCGGTAAGGACTTGGGAGCGGCGGCGGCGGCGTCGGCGGGGTCGGCGGTGCTTTGCGCTCCGCAAATCTTGAGGTCGGTTAGCACCGGCGACGTGGAACAGCAGACCGAGTCGGAGGTGAGAGGCAACGGAGGGAAATATTTAATAGTTCACACCCTCAGATAGATCACGATCTGTCTGTGGATCAGATAGATCCTAACCTGCCGTCATGAGGTGTTTGTGCAGGATATGTACTGTACAGGCCCAAGCCAGGACGCATGTGCTGCTGTAGACCATGAGGATTGTTTCGAGTCCCACTCGGCGGCATGAGCTTCTGTAAAAACCGTCTACAGATCAGGAGCAGATTATCTATCTGCTGTGAAGTATCTGGATGGTGAGGTGGGAATCGATGATCCGTCTGGCGCCGTGAGGTGGCCTAGCTGCCGTCAAATTTTTTGGCGAATTATGAAGAGCTGCCTTCGCCTTTTTATGCCTCGTCTACATGGAACATCTGCCGTTACCAATGCCGAAAGCAACCGGGGGGGGCTGGCAAGGGAAGACACATACAGCGCGACATCAACACAAGCATAAGATCGACATTCACGCAACACATCAATTGCGCGCTAAGTACAACAACAGCAGCAGCAGCAACAACAGAGTGTTTAGTTTTGAGGATAACGCCGATGGGAGAGTATTAGAGCAGCAGCAGTGCAGCAGCAGCACAGTCTCCATCGACTCTGCTGCCACTGCTGCTGCTGCGGGCTGTCGGTGTTGTGTTACTCTGCTGTTACGCTGCATGCTTTGGTGTTCCAAAAATCTGATATTGTCTGACGTATCGCACATGAGCATCACATGGCCGATTGCAGAGATACCCTGTACCCACCGTTATTAAAAAGGAACAGCTGTGACTTTTTGATGACATGGGACAAGAAATGAAAAGCTTACCAGCTATTGAAATTTTGAGGTTTATTGTCCAACACAAAATGAAAGGCCCACCAGCCGAAGCCTGTACGGGCCAAAGCAACGAAAAACACAGCAGCCAGCCACACTGAAACGGTGCATGTATGTATACTTGGCAGGATAAAGCACCTACCGGTGTACACCCCCCCCTCATACCGCCTCTTTTGCCTTCCCCCCCCCCCCTATCAATACCGCCACGACAGTCGAATCTCTTGAAAGGTGCCTTAGACCGGCCGTTCCTGACGGTTCCCTGCGCCGGACCCGACGGAGGGGGAGGTGGCATCAGCGGCGGCGTTGCAGGCGGCGGAGGTGGTTCTGGGGGGGGTGAGGGAGGCGCGAGCGGGGGTCTGCGCTCGGCGAAGTCAGGGCGTAGTAACCGGTACCGCTCCCGCGGTTCTAGCGTGCGCTTCTCGACTCCGATGCAAAACCCGGCGATGTCCGCCCAGTCGGGCTTCAACAGCGCTACTTCCGGCGATGACGACCAAGAGAGGAGAAGGCCGCGCCCGAAGCCGCGCCCGCCCCCGACGACGGGGTCAACGGTAGTGGCGGGGGGCGGGAGGGGGAGGCAGGGGGGTCCTACGGGGGGCAGTTCGGTTGCCTCACCGGTGGGTGGCGGTGGGGGGGGGCCCGCGGCGGTGGTGCTGTCAAAGAAAAAGGCTAGGAGGGGGTCGAGCTTTGAGAAGTCGGTGTCGACTGGTCTGGCCGTGGCGATCGCTGAGATGGAGAGGCGCGCGGTGCCTGCGGGGGCTGGTGCGGGGGACGGGAGGGGGACGGGAGGGGTGACGCCGGCGGAGGCGGGGGGTGGTGACGGGGGCGGCGGTGGTGGTGGCGGTGGCGGTGATAGTGGTGGTGGTGGCGATGGCGGTGGTCGTGGTGGCGATATAGTTGGCCGAGGGAGTCGGACCTCGGGGGGTAAAGCCGCTGATCTCGTGAGTGTCTCCTCTGTGAAGGCTGGGCGCGATGACCCTACTGTTCTTCAAGGGAAGGGGGACGTAACGGGGGGCGGGGACGGGGGCGGAGGAGCGTTAGGAGCTCTGGGGAAACAGCACGCGTATCACGTTGCGTACCTGTCTGACGGCTCCTCCGTGTTTAACTCGTCTGGGCACGATGTGCCGGTGACGACGGCCACGTTGACATCTTTCTCGAGCGTTCCGATGTCGTCGGCGACGGCGGTACCGGTGGCGGGGACGGGGAGGGGGAGAGGGGTGTCGATCTCGAAGGTATCCCGCCAGGTTTCCCGGCACAGCTCCGAGTCGCCGTCGAAGCGCCTTTCTCGGCTGGACACGGCCGGGGTCGGCGTTGTCGGCGGGGCAAGGGCCGACGGCGGCGAGAGCACCTGTAGCAGCAGCAGCAGCGGGGGGAGCAGGAGCAGCAACAGCAGCGGCACCAGCCGCAGCAGCTTCATGACAATGGCGTCCGTGTCCACCGCGGCTACCAGCGTGTCGGCCCTGAACACCAAGCGGATCGTGCTCAACCTCGGCGACCCAGCTGCCGCTGCCGCGGCCGCGGAGGCTTCCATCCGCGGCGGGAAAGGTGGCGGGGGAGCGGTCGGCGCCGGGGCCAACATGGTGCCGATGTCACCCACGTCTTCTTTTCAGGGCGTGAACTTTCCGTTCGCGCTTACCCCCGGCAAGGGAAACGTGGGAGGCGATGACGGAAAGGGGAGCGTGGCTCCGCCCTCTCCAACTTCTTCTCAGGCGTCTTCCTCGTTTGCTACGTCCATGCGGACGAGGTCGCGCAGGCGGCGGCGTGGCGAGGCGAGCGGTAAGGGCACCCGACCGGAGCGAGAGTCCAGCGTTAACGGGAGGCAGGGGAGCCACAGGTATGGCGGCGGTGGTGGTTGGGGATACTCCGGCGGTGGCGACGGAGGCAGTGGAGGTGGTGACAGCAACAATAATCACCATCACCATCACCACCACCGGTCTTCATCGTCGAGACGACGAGCTTCGCCGCCGTCTGCCGAGTCTCCGCTAAGCGTCGGCGCTGTCGGCGTGCGCACGGTAGCCAGCCGACGTCGGCCGAGGGCTACCTCCAGTTCTAACGCCTCCGCCGCCGGCCTGACTGGCCAAGGCACCACTGGTGGACGCGGAAGAGGAGGAGTAGGGGGCGCGGAAGAGCACGGTCGGCGAGGTTTGAGGCAGAGGGGGGCGGGGGTCGACGCGGGGCAGGGGTCTGCTGGGTTTGGCGGCGGCGGCGGCGGCGGCGGTGAGGGAGGTGCCGGTGGTGGTGGTGGTGGCGGCCGCGGCATGAACGGGGGCGGTTTGGGGAGCGGAGGGCTGGGGATCGGGCCGTACGGGCCGCCCGTGCGGCGTCTTTCGTCCTCGGACGACGGGATGGAGCATCACTACGTCAACCCGATGAACGTGAGGCGCTTTTATTTGAAATCTCTCACGGCTGTTTTTCAATGTCTCTGTTGTCCGGCCGCGCCCTTGCCCCTGCCCCTCCTCCTCCATCTCCGCCGGTTTCCTCGAGTGCGATAGATTGACGACCCCCAGTCTTGGAAGTTGCCTTGCGCGCTCAATGTTGCTATAAACGTGTTACGGATATGGTGGTCTCTTTATAGTGCCGGTACCATATGCGCCAGCCAACAATACCGGCACTATATACATCGGCAACGAACCGGCACTAATTACTCCGCACACTGCCATATACAGCGGCAACCAAACGGCACTAAATACTCCGCACACTGCCTCACTGGGTAATCCCAGCTGTGCCAAGCGAATTCACCGGTACTATTATATTCAGCGAGCAGCCGGCACTAGTCGACCGGCACTATAGAGGGACCACGATTCTGGAAGGGTTAGGTAACTTCGCAGAAGGTTTTGTCCACTCCAGGCTCACTCGAGACGCTGTTGTAGCGAGGGCATTTGCACGCGGATTGTCTCAGGACAGCAAATTATAACAATCATGCATGTGTTCTGTCTTGTCGTTTTTTGTCCTGTGTCCTGTCCTTCCCTGCCCTGTCTTGTCTTGTGTTGTTTTGTCTTGTCTTGTCTTGTCTTGAGTGTCTTGTTTTGTCTTGTCTTGTCTTGTCTTGTCTTGTCTTGTCTTGCCTGTCGTGCCCTGTCCTCACGTGTTCTGTTATGTCCTGTCCTGTTCTGTCCTGCCCTATCTTTGCAGGCTGACACTAGCAGCGTTGGCGCCAGGCTGCCGGTGGCTCCGACGACAACTTCCCGCATTTCAAAAGCAGGGGGCGAGGGGAAGGGTAGCGGCTTGCCCAAGGAAACATCCAAGGGGGTGAGACATTCAGTAGGCCTAGTGTGTAGACATCCAGTAGACCTGCTGTATGTCTGATACCACCGTGTAGACGTCCGGTAGACCTACTCTATGTCTGCTGTTGATACGTACAACGATGTATCAACGGTACCCTCTTCTCGCTTGACCTAGACGGCTGTAGCCTACCGTAACTGTGCTAGCCCTAAGCCAGCAAGTAGCCTGGCCGCTGTGATTTCTGTACTACATCCCGAAGCCAGTAGAGCGTACTGTAATCGTTCTGCTAACCTTGAGCGAGTTTTATCAGTTGTTGTGTTGCGTTTTTTCCTCCCCCGTTTTGTGTTGTGTCACGTTATTCTGTGAGCTTTCTTCTTGTTTTTTCCTGGACTTATTTTTTGTACTAACAGGGGTGGAGGGGGCAGCAGGGCGAGCGGGGTGGTGTGGGGTGAGAATGCCATGCTGCACGGCATCGGGGATGTGCGTCATGTACTGTAGATCCTAAGCTGTCGCTATCGGGTGGGGTGGAAGGTCTGTGTCGTACTCCAGATCTCACCCAGGGAAAAGGTGTCGGATCATGCAGATTATGTGACTCCCACCCGGCATCATGAGATATAAGCAGTGCACGCCTGGGCTGTGTCCGCCCTGAGGGTCTATTTAGACCATGAGGTGGGGATCAGCGATGGTCTTCCCGTTAGGTGGGACGTCGAGCGTGTCTTGAGTAGGGTTACATTCGTCGCCGCCGCGACGGAACACCACCCGCCAACCGTGGACACCCTCCCCACAAACTCAAGTAGTTTCCCGCCATCACATTATTCCACGCAGAGAGAGACGGGAACGATGTATACGTTAAAACGTACTGCCACCTATTTCACAAAAGAGAGAGAGAGAGCGAGCGAAATCTATATATACTGGTATATATTTTCAGCGCACTCATCGCGCCCCCCCCCTTTCCCTTTCCCCGACGCTTTTTCGTGTTTTGGTGTGATGTTGTGCTGTCGTTGTCGTGTGCTGGGTGTTGTTTTTTTTACCTACGGCAGGCGTTCGCCAAGCTGCTGCGAAGGTTCGCCGTTCTCAGAAGGCGCTGGAGGCAGAGCCGTCGCGATAAAGACCCGAAGGACTCTCGCGGCGGCGGCGGCGGCGGCGGCGGCGGCGGCGGCGGCGGTGGCGGCGGCAGCGGCAGTGTCAGTGGCAGCGGCAGTGGCGGCAGAAGCAGTGGGAGCGGCAACACGACCGCTGGTCACAGTAGGCCTGTCAGCGGGGCCTCCTGGCCGGACAACAGCGACGGGCAGGAGTTCTTAACTGTGAACGGCCACGCGGAGGGAGGGGGGAGGCCGGGTGCAGGCGCTGGGGTAGGAGATGAGATGGGGGCGGGGGGGGGGGGGGGACGAGGGAGTGGGGGAGAACACGACTGACAGCAACGAGCTCGAGATGGCGTGCAGGTGGGGAATGGCGTATAACGGGAAGGTGCCACGGGGGTACGATTGTTCGATTGTTAGTAACGTCGCTGCTTTTTTTGCGACTCGCTCCTTGTTTCTTTTTTTCATGTTTCGTTCCGGTTTTGTTTTTTAATTGTACTCTCTGCGCATCGTTAAACAAACAAAAACATCGCTGTCGTCACCTGCTCCGCTTCCCCTCCCCCCGTCCCTCCCTCCCGCCGGTCTTTGATTGTCTCTCTCGCTCTGTCTTCCCACGGTGCGCCGTTTTTTTTTTTTTTTTTGTCAACGTCCTTTGTATCTTCTTTTGTACCCGTCTGCTCCGCTCTGTCCCCCCCCCCGCTCTTTGACTCCCTCCTCCTCGTCCCTTCCTCCTCCCCCCCCCCCTCCTTCCTCTCCCCCTTTTCCTGCCTGCCCCCCCCCCCCCCCCCCCCCCGCCCACACACATTTCGTATTCTCTCTCTACTCCCGCGCCTCCCCGCTATTTTCGCTTCTTCACCAGGCGTCTCCTTGATGCTCTCTGGGTGTCTGCCAAACGGGGCTCGGAAACCCTTCCTCTGTCGGTCACAGACGGCCGAGAGCTCCTGACCGGGCTCGTGGCGGCCGACTGCAACAAGAGGCCGGGGGTAGATCTCGGCATTCCCCTCCCTAGAGCGACATCGACGAATGCCTCGAGCAGTAAGAAACCCCTTCGACCCGTCCTTGGCGGCGCTAGCGGGCCCTTCGCGAGGGCGGCCAGGGGCGGCAGCGGGAGCTTCAACGCTAAGGATCGTAATAGGTGTGTGGAGGAAGAGACGGGGGGATAGTGGGCGGGGGGGGGGGGCAGGGTGTCGAGTCTGGGGGGGGGGGGGGGTGCTCGTTTCATGCGTGCCCGTCGTCGTTCGTGACCATAGACCCTCGGGGGGGGGGCAGGGAGAGATCGTGAGATATGTTTGTGGTGGTTGTAGGCGTAGTGGTATATAGTAGTTGCGGGAATGATGCGGGAGGGGGGGGAAGGGGGGGTTGTACTCGATAGGAGATATGTCCTCGATCTCATGCATGGCCGTAGTCGTATGACCGTAGACCCTCGCATCCCTACAATGCCGGGACGGAGCATGTTTGGTTTCCACCGACCAGGCAGGCATTGCTTGCACCAAGCGGGGGTGAGAAGGGGGGGCGAGGGGTTGTGCGGGGGGAAGGAGGGCCAGGGAGAGAGGGCGGGAGAATAGGAAGGTGGCAGTGGAAGTAATTGTACCGTTCTCCTCGCGATGGGCGGGGGGAACAGAGGAAAAACGGGCAAAAAAGAGCCCGGCAGAGGCAGAGAGGGAGAAACAAATGCGCCCGAGATAAACGTGGTATTGCACTCGTAGCGTTAACGGTAGCCACAATGGTAGCGGTAGCGGTTCTATTAACGATGGCGGTACACCCGAGAGGGGGATGCTGGTTGTGGACCGCCTTGTGGGGTGCCGCGATCAGCAGTTGCCATCGCCCAGCAGGGGCGTCGTCGGTTTTTTTTTGGGGGGTTTGGAAATCAACTTGCTCCGCGTGGCGTAACATCACTTCCTCTTTACGTTCCTTTCCCCTTTGCTTTCCCTCCGTTTCTCTTTTCGCCATTTTCCCTTCCCTTTCAACTTGCTCCTCGTGGCGTAACATCACCCCCTCTTTACGTTCCGTTCCTCATGCTTTCCCTTGCTTTCTCTTTTCGCCATTTCCCTTCGCTTATTTCCTGTCCTGTCCGTGGTCGTCGTTATCGCCGTCCGCGTTTGCGCTCGATGTTGTATCATTTGTTGTTGTTGCCTGTAACTTTTCGCGGACGACGTCTGGAGCAGCTTCGGAGGTAGCGGGGCCGGTAGCAGGCGGGAGCAAGCCGCCCTTCAGCGCGCGATGGAGCTTGCGATGGGAGTTGCACCGAAAGGAGGCGATGTCAACCACCGACGGGTCACGGCGACAACAGTTATGGACGAGGTGAGGGTGGGTCACTTTTCACCCAGTACCGCAAGAGTAGCGTCGAGCACGCTATAAAGAGGGTGCGATCGTCTTTTCTTCGAGCTCGATTTTTTCTACTTTTGTTTTTTGCTATAAACGCGAAAGGTTGAATAAAGGTCACCTGCCAAAACCGAACGGGGTGTTTGTAGAGATGTGGTCCGGAGAAGGCCCTCTCCAATTTTTTTTTAGGAATGTTCGACGTGAGCAAGCACCCTTTTTCTATTGTTCAGGGAAAAGGACCGCTGGAAAAGGATGGCACGTACCTCTCTGCAAGCTCAACGCTTATTGCGATATGCCATAATATGAAACTGGGTAGTTTTGGGCGCATACATCATGGCCTCTTTAGGTCGAGGCCTCTTTTGGCCTTTCCCCCTTTTCAGTACAGACGGTAAGGCTCTGGTGTGCCTGAGAGCAGTATGACCGCCGTGTTGGGGGTAAGCCGCCTTATATTTTTCAATTCGGGTTATGAGTGCTATTCTCCGGCCAGTCGCGCCAATCGCATTGTGACCGCCTTATATCGGGTTTCCGCCTCACTCAGACCGCCTTATACCGGGACACCGCCTCACTTAGACCGCCTTGTATCGGGTGACCGGCTCACTATGACCGCCTTGTATCGGGACACCGTCTCACTCGGACCGCCTCATGGGGAGACTTAGACCCCTGCTCGTACTGCACTGTACAAAGTATAGCTAACTTTAATTTCGAGTAAGAAGCCCCCGATACGGGAGTGCAGTCCGAAGAGAGGGGGGGTTATGACGTGCTACCACTCCTTGGTCGCGAATGTAAGGCCCGTGTGCTATTCAATTCAGAACACGAAAGGGGGTTTGGCCGATCGTGGTACACTGCTGTACTTCCGATGACTTTCACCAACAAAAAAAAAACAAAAAAACATGCCGTTGACGATGAAACGGGTCGTTCTGGAAGCGTATCCCCATGTCGACTTGTCCCCTCGCCATGTTGACCCATCCCATCGTATCCCACCCGATCGTATCCCATCCCAACCGGACCCCACCCGACCCTAGCCCCACCTCACCCCATCCCGTCCAATTCCGCATCCACTCATCCCGTGCTGCCCCCCTTCCCCCTCCCCACCGCCGCCGCCCCCGGTACCCCCCCCCCCCCCCACTCTCTCTCTCTCCCACTCTCTCTCTCCCAGAGCAACAAGGCCAACGGGAAGGATGCGTTAGGCGATTGGTTCACCTCCCCTTACCAGCCCGCCCCCTCAAGCTTCAGGCAGAAGGGTAGGCAGGCCCAGTCCCGCGCGAACCTACACCACGAGCTCCGCAACGCTAGCGCGGCGGTGGGTCTGACCGTGGGACGCGGTCACGTTCGCGGCAGCGGTAGCGGTGGTAGTGGCGGTAGTGGAGCCGGTGGGGGCGGCAGCATGGGCAGTGGCGGTAGCGGCGGCGGCGGCGGCGGGGGTGGTAGCGGTGGAAAGCCTAAGCTTGTGCGTATCTCGTCTTCTCGGAGCGGCGGCTCTGCTTCCCCTTCGACTGCTGCGCGTAACGCGAACGGACATGCTGCGGCTAACGGTCACGGGAGCGGTCACGGTAACGGTCACGGTAACGGTCACAGTAGCGGTCGCGGTAACGCTTCCGCTGGCACCGCCGACAGCGGCTTCCGCGGCGGCGGGAGCGGGAGGGGAGACGCGGGAGCGGGTACTGGCGCCGGCGACGTCATTGTCGGGCATCGTAGAGGAGGTAGCGGCAGCCGAGGCGGTAGTGGAGGTGGGAGCGGGATCGGGGGAGTCGCCGCGGGGAAGTCAGGCGGTAGCGGAGCAGCCGGTGGGGGTGGAGGGGTAGAAGGGAGCGTCGGAGGGAGCCAGAGCGGCAGCGAGCCTCGGCGAAGGCGCAGGTCGGGGGGAAGCGCGGAATCGCTCCTCAGCAGCGGCGGCAGCGAAAAGCGTCATGAGCGACGGCGCAGCAATGGCCGCGGCGGCACTGCCGCCGCGCGCCTGGACGACTGACGGTGGGCGGGATCCGCAAGAACTCTCGGGATGAACTGGCGCTATTAGTGGTGGGACGAGGGGTGGGTAAGGATGGGTGTGGGTAGGGCGTGGCGTGGAAAGTGTGTAGGGTTGGCGGTGGGTTAACAGTGGGGGTGGGATGAAGGCATTGAGTGGCAGGAGGGTTGAGGATTTGGACGCGTAGAGAGGGGGACCGGTGCCCGAGCGCGGCGGGAGGAATCGACTCGACTCGTCGGGTTCGAGGGTCGTGGCGAGTGGGCTTTCGTCTGCGATGGTGGTAGAAGGGGCGGGAATGGTTTTGGTACCGTACGGTATAGGAGAGTACGGTATAGGGAACAGACAGTAAGGTGAAGTATATGGTACGGAACGGGTTTTGATATGGTGCGGGATGGGACAGTATGTGAAAAAGTGCCAGACGGTACAGGACGGGCACGGAATGGAACGGGACGAATCGGGACATTGCGGGCTGGGACGCTACGGGACGGACCGGGTGGTACGGAGTGGATGTGGAAGTAGAGGCGGAACGGATGAAACGAGGAAAGAGAGAAGGAAGGACCGAAGAAACGGAGTGCGGTAAGAAATAGAGAACATCGGGAAGGTGGGGCAGGAAGAGAGGGAGGAAGGAAGCGCGGTATTCGCCGCGACATGAGGAGGATATATAAAAAAACGACGTGGACACCAGGCCAGGTCGCGGTCAGCAGTATCTCGGCTCAAACTGGTCCCTGCTCTTGGGGCTCGGGCTGGCTGCCAAGGCTCTGCGCGAGGTCTGTCGGGCTATAGCAGCCGCAGTCGAAAAGGCGGCCGCCGCCGTAACCACCGCCGGGGAAACGGATTGCTCCCGCTTCCTGAACTGATGTTTGTTCCAGGGGCATGGCGTGGTTGAGTTGTGCGTTGTGGTCTGACAGGTCGTCTAGGCACATTTTTTTTTTTTTTTTCTTGTATGTCGGGCTTCGGGCCTAGCGTCGTTTTAGCTGCCTTATTTTCATAGCCTAGGTGGGGAGGGGGGGGGGGCGGGGGGCGGGGGCTTGTGGGTCCCTTGTGGTCCTTCTCTACCCTCGTGGGTCTTGGTGGGCCCTTGCGGTCATTTGTTGTGCACGCGCACATCGCACGCTACATGTCTCGACCTACGTGTAGTCTCAAGCAACGTTTTATCTCGAGCTGAGTGGGTGTTGCATTGAGCTCCGTGGTTTCTCGAGCTGCACGTTGTCCCGAAATGCGTGTTGTCCTGAAGTACGTTTTTTTTTTCGAGCTGAATCGAACTGTGTCAATGGAGCCGCGTGTTGCCCTGAGCCACGTTCATCGAGCTGGGGTGTGGTTCCGAGCTACGTTTTTGGCTCGAGCTGAGTGTTGTCTTGAGCTGCTTGTTTCGAACCAGGTTTGCCGCTAGTGTTGTCTTGAACTCTGTGGTGTCTCGAGCTGCGCTCTGTCTCGACGTATGTTTGGCCTCGAGCCTGCTTGAATACCTCGGCCTGCGCGTTGCCTCGAACTACGGTTTGTCTAGAGCTGAGTGTTGCGCCTTGAGCTGCGTTGTGTCTCGAGCCGCTTGATTTTTCGAGCCGTCGCTCTCTCGTGCTACGTAGCTGCGTGTTTTTTTTTTCGAGCTGCGTGAGGGTCTCGAGCTGCGTGTTGTCTCGAGCTGCTTGAGCAGCGTGCACGGAGTGCCTTCGGACTGCCTTTTGCGTTTTTGCTGTGCCTGTGCTGTGCTAATGCCGTGGCGCGCGTGCGAAGCCGTCGCTATGCTCACCATGGCCAGACTACACGACCATCTCTGACTCTGGCGAATCTTTTTGCCCTAACGTGGCAGTTGTTTTGTACCCACTTCCACCCATGGGAAGTTCCCGTGGGACCTCGCTTGGATGCAATGGGATCTAGTTCTCCCATGGGTGCGGTGGAGAGGGTGACTGTCAAGCAGTACGTGTAATAGCTTCTGCTTTTTCTGTCTGGGATTTTTTTTTCTTCAACTTTTCTATGTTTTATTTTTGTTTCGTCCCGTTGTCGTTGTCTTGCTCCTTTTCCGTTCCTTTTCCTTTTTCCGGTTTCCTTCCTTCCTTTTTTCTCTCTTTTTTTTCTTCAATCTTTCCTTTTCTTTCCCTTGCTCCTTCTCCTTTCCCGTTTTCTTTTCGGTGCCGTTTTGGTTTTGTTTTTCACGTTTTTGTTTTCTTTTACTCTTTTCCTCGGCTTTGTCGAGTTTCACGATTATTTTTGACTTTATATAAAAAAACAGCTTTTTGTTTCTGTTGAATGTTTTATTCCTGTTGTTCAATGTCAGTCAAGTCTCTCGAGAGGAAAGGAGCGGGGGGGAGGTGGGGTGGTTAGGTTCACGGGTTGCGAACGTTGAAACATGTGACGAATGCTGCACGGTCTTGTTATATAGGTAGCAGGTGGGCTAGTGGTGGTTGTGGCTTGAGACGAGAGGCGGGGTAGGTTAGGGTTGTGCGCGAGATGGGTTGTGCCCGTGCGTGCGTGGTGGGGTAGGGCTGGGTGGTGTAGGTCGGGTGGGGTCAGGCAGGGGGTGATGCGCGTAGCCTGTAAAGGCTGCCTTTCGCGAGTTTCGATAGTTTTCTTTTTCCGTTATCATCATCACCACCATCATCATCACCATTCTTCCTTTGATCGTTTTTTTTTTTTTTTCTTTTCCTTTCTGGGGGCACGGCCTGACACGGCGCGCCCCTCGACAAGTAGCCGTGTGTTTTTTTGTGGCACTGATCGCTTTCGGCGACTCGGGGGATTTTTGTGTTGCTTGTGATTATTTTTACGTTTTTGGAGGGGGAGATGGGGTCGGGTGAATATACAGCCAGAGGGGGCATATAGAGAGAGGGTGAGGGTGGGGGTGGGACGATGTGAGAGAAGCGGGCGACGGGGTTTTAGGGGGCGGGAAAAGCAGGGTGTGTGAAAGAGAGCAAGGGTTGGAGAGCGTGGAGGGAAAATGAAGTGTTCCATGTCACGCATGGCCGCGCGCAGTCGCCTGATCATAGACCCTAGCATCCCTGTAATGCGGGGACGGAACACAGCGGGTTCTCGCCGACCAAGCAGGCGCTGTGTTCTCCAAGCGCTAAACGCCGTGCTGTGTTCGAGGGGGGATGACAAAAGTGAGACGAAACGTTCATGGCGTTGTTAGGGTTGACGACTATTCTTCAACATCCTCACCGAGTGTTTCGTTCTTTCGCGATCGGTCGCTGTCGAGCTGGTCATTACCCCCTTACTCCCTCCCCCCTCCCCTCTTCCGTTGTCTCCTTTCGTGTCGTACCACGCCACCCCCACATGTGTTCTTTTTAAGCTTTTCCCTTCGTTTCAAAATTAATAGTCGAGAGATGCAGGTGCAGGGATTGTTTGCCTTTTGCTCTCTTTGGGATGACGATGGGAACCCCCTGAGACGATAGGTGGGAGGATGGAGGGGTTATAGCGGGGACGGGATTGGACCTCACATAGTTGTTCGAAGGTTTTGTCCGTGCTATCGTCCTTGAGTGCTTGGGACTTGATTCGTGGGATTGGTGAAATCTTTGCCCAGAGGCTTGTTGTGTACGAGACTTACAGCCGTAAGACGCAGTAGCCAGAAAGGCGAGTCGTGCGACGTCTATTGAGACTTGCACTCAAGTTGTGGCGAGCGTACGGTGTGAAGTAGGCGCCTTTTAGGCTTTACGGCAGCTACAGTAAATAGCTGCTGCAGGGCTTTTGACAAGGCCAGCTCGGCGGTAGTTGCGAGAGTGGCGGGGGGCGGTCGGGAAGGGAAACTGAAACTTTCAGTGCGAAAACGGGCCTGTCTATCGGTTGTCGGATGCTCTACGTAGTAATATGTATGCGGCTCGCTTGTCATCGATATATAGGGCGTTATTGCTTTGCGGTTGGTTGGGTGGCGACCTTAACCCCCCCCCCCTCCGCCGATGCCCCGTCTCGAAGGAGATGCGTGGTCAATCGTCAAATGACTCAGGCAATCACCAAATATGTACCCCCCCCCCCCCCCCCCCCCCCCAGCGCGCGCGCCTAGTAGCTATCTTTGCTCTTCCTCGTGAATTTTCATTTTTCTCATTTATTTGTTTTTCTTCTCTCCTCCGTGCACCTCTTCCTCTTCGGAAAAAAGTGGCAGTAGTTTTCTTGAAATAACCACATTTTTCATATTTTTAATATATGTGGGCCAGTCGGAAAGTGGCGGGTGCGCGGGCTTCTTTTCTCCGCCCTTCCCGCTATAGATGTAGTTCATTGGTCGTAGGTAGCGTCGTAACGTATACCTGGTATATATACGTTCAATAGTGGTCCCTCTATAGTGCCGGTTGCCTGCTATGACGCCTGTGGAATCGTGTTAGGCACAGGTGGAATTTGCCAGTCGGTATGGCAGTGTGCGGAGAGTGCCGGTTACCGCTATATTATCATATACTGGTAGTTAGTGCAGTTATTATTATTGTTGGCTGGCGCATGCAGGCGTCAGCCAACAGAAGGTATAGCTGGTTGTTCTTGTTTCCTCGGCCGCGCGTCACCTACCTGTTGTACGTTGGTTGAGCCGAGCGGTGTGGGCCGCTTGGCGTACGTCCCTGTGTTTGTAGGGGGTAAGGGAATGATGGGCCAGGCTGTGATGCGATAAGCCAAACCACCCCCTCTCCCTGTCGGTCCTAGATGGCTTTACATTACGTTGATTGATTGATTGATGGATTGATTGATTGCTTCAGCGGTCCAATTAATTTGACCGTTTTTTGGTTCAAGTATCTTCGTCTGTTTCTCGTGTATAGCAGGGCGGTGTTTTTTTTGTCGGTCTTTCGTCGACGTCTGAACGGGGCTTGAAAATAAATGGGCTGGCGATTGCAGTGCCGTATAGTTCCAATAGTGGAGGGCTGCGTTTTCCTGCCTTTCGGTTTATGGCCGAATAGCGTACGCCGCGCAACGGCGACGCTGATGATAAAATATTTTTTCTTGTTACTTCCGGGGTGGCACGGAGAGAGAGAGCACGGGTGAACGCTTCCTTCTGGGATATAAGATTGTTCCCGTGTGTTTTTTGCCTACGTACGTACGTATATACCTGGTACCTGGTACATGTTATATATATATAATATGGCGTCGCTTGTGTTCTGCTCTCCTTCGTATTCTTCGACTGCTGACACTTGATGTCCGTGTTTGTTCGTAGGCGGTGCGCTGTTACCATCGCACTGCTGCTCTTGTGGTGTTGGTGGTGCTGGTGCTTCGAGTGCCACTTCCCTGGTACCTCTTTTGGGTCTCTATTTTTTTCGACCTCAAACCCTGGCTCATGCTACGATAGAGGTATTACAGCATTTTTTGGCGATTTTTGTTTCTGACGTTTCTTCTCATTTTTTGCTTTGGTTTTGTTTGGAGCGACGCCTACGAAAGGCCGAGCTTCAATAAGAAGCGCCCGTCGTTTTTTGTCAAAGAACAGTTTTTTTGGGAGAGATATAGAGTGCCCAGCGTTAGGAGCCTCGGAAACGATTGGTGCCTACTTTACCTCTACGGTACTGTAGCACACGGCCCCCCTCAGAACTACTACTACGAGAAATAAATGCATCGCCCACGTTTTGAGAATACTGCTGCTGTATGTACGCTACGTAATGCGCTCCAAGTACGCACTTGCTTTTGAATTGACAGGAGTATGAGGTTATTTTTGCCGTGGTGATCCGTCAGAAAAGTGTTCCCGATTTTATATATACTGGTAAACCTCTTTGGGGCTTCAAGATGGGGGGATCAAAACGCCGAAAAACGCCGTGCGCTATATACGCTACCAGTATAATATAGGGGTCGTCGATTTTTTTGGCCGAAATATTTCCGATGCCCGGGGGGTGCGCTCCTTGTTGTCCCTTTTGGGACTGCAGTCTCGTTTTGGGGAGCACACCCGTCAAATTCCAAGTAATTTGCCACTCGAACGGGGCACACCAGTCTAAATCCAAGTAATTTGCCCCTCGAACGGGGCTGCAGTCCTGAGCGGGTTATTATATATATATAACCCAGGAGCTCTACGTACGAGTACTCATTATTATTGGAGCAAAACCACCAGCAAATTTGACGACAACTCAAAGTATCGTATTTACACAAGATAGTAAGGCATAGCTTGTATAGCTATAGCTACTATTACTGTGTATATGGTGGCGCCCTATCAAGAGTTTTTTTTTTTTTCAAAGAAAACCAGAGTCAGTGTAAAAAACGAAGTTGGACACAGGTCAACGTACGCACGCCATGGTTGAATCCATGGTCGATCATGGACGGGCGTGTGGTCGACAATGGTCGACCATGATGACGTACACCATGATGTTCGGTACCATGGACTAGTGGACAGCGCCATGGACGATTCTACAACCATGGCCGATCCTGGCTCCGCCCATGGACGCCACGGGCGCGTTCGTGGACGAAGCCATGACCGGTCGGGTATGGGTTCGTCCATGAACGGGCCCATGGACGCATCCATGGTGGTGGGCTCGTTCATGGATGTGAGCCCATGGTCAACCGTCTGTCGATCACATGGATTCGTCCATGGACTGGCCGGGCCCATGAATACATCCATCTATGGCGGCGTCCATCGGCAAAGCCATGACCGACCCCACTGTAACTCTACAACCCAAGAGCCATCGTACAACGCCGCAATGTATTTGACTCCATGGGCCCGTTCATGGACCAAACCAACCATGGCTGACACTTACTTGGTTGACCATGATGGGGGCCGTGGACGACCACGGTCGACCATGGGGGCGTTGATGACCGTTCGTGGTAGACCATATGGCATAGACCATGGGCCCGTCATGGACGGTTCCAACTATTGAAGATTAATCCTTATTGGTTGTTTTGTGGATGAATGCGGGATGTAGCAATCCGAAGAAGTGAGGGGCCTGGGGGGAAAAAGTAGGTGCACCGTCGTTGTGGTAGCAGGCACCGGTGCCCATTGATGTTATTATAATATTTTTGATAAGAAGGTGTAAGTAAATCGTTCCTTGTATTTACGGACAGAGTAGTACCGGTGCGTGTCAATGGAGGAGCTCGAACGACACGCGCGCAGCACATAGTGGTAGTGCATGTACCCGTACTTCTACTGCTTCTGCCGCGCTTTTCTCGCCGGCCGGCGGGCGGGTTCTGAGATCCGTGCTGCTCGATTTTTGGGTCGCTAAATCTCGGCCCCAAAGGAGTTAACAAAAGGTGAGCCAGTTCGTATTTTAGTATAAGTTTTTGGTCAGCGTGTCGTCACACTATAATAGGAACTTGTTTGAAGTCTCACGGGTCGGGTCGAGTCGGGTCTAGCCTGGTCGGATGAGGAGTTTCTCAAACTCCCACGCGAGTCGGGTTGGGTCGGGCCGGGTCACCCTTCTTATCCGACCCAATCCGACCTGACCCGCGGAGTTTTTACTCGAGATCCGTCAACATGCCTAATAAAAAGCATGCTGCTGCTGCTGCTGCTGCTGCTGCTCCGCACCCACTCCCCACTAGGCAGCAACGAAACAACAAAGAGCTCAGTTGGAGCAGACGGATCGTAAGAAAGTGTACGCCATTCACTTTTTCTGCTTGTCGGCTGTTTGTTGCGGTGTCACGGTACCCCCGGGTCGGACGTAGAAGGGGGACATTGTCAAAACACCACTCTCTGTTGTAGTTCTTTCTGCCCGTCCCCCTGCTCCGCGCCTTTTTTTTATTTCTTTATTTTTGAGTGTTTGTGCAGTAGTTTTGATCGGTTGCCTCGATACTGATCAGGACGATGCTGTAGTGAAAATGTAGGGTCGAGACTATTGCAAGGACCCCTTATCCGGTATGTATTAGTATTACTACAGCAGTAATAGCTTCAAAACAGTACACATCAACTGCTCGTTGTCTGCTCTCATCTATTTGGCCTTTGACATTCCAAAACAGGTTCGGTTGCCTTTTTTTTTTTTTTTTTTCCGTTCCATTTTTCGTCCTCGCCCTACTCTCCCGCTCTCTCCCAGTAGTATATATCACAATCGGGGGTCACGTAGCGAGCGCTCCTCCCCCCTCCCTAATACGGTTTGGATCTTGGTTCATTTACAGCATAATCTATTATGTGCCACTATAAATAATACTAGCCCATACAGTATATTCTTACGCTCGTTTCACCCGTCTCCCGCCGTCTTTGGGTCTCCCCAAATATTTTAGTGGGCGTTTGTTTAGTCGGGTCATGCACGTCATGCAGCTTCGGGCGGGCCGCGGGGCAGATCGGGTGAGGGCGGTGTACTCGTGTTGCGCATGGCCGTGGGCGTATGGCCATAGACCCTCGCATCTCTACAATGCCGGGATGGAGCGCGTCGGCTTTTCACCCGCCAAGCAGACATTGCTCCATCTAGCGCAAAGCGCCATGAGGTGTCCGGCGAGTGGAATGCAGGGTGAGCGAGTTGGCGGGGAGGGGGGGGGGGGGGGGGGGGGGGGCGCTGGGGGGGTTATCTGTCGGCACATGCAGACAATTAGTTGGACGACAAAGCTGACCACAGGTTTTTGTCGTTGTTGATTTGTCGTGGTGCAGTCAACAATAGTTGGTCGTTGTCGCTGCGGGCAGTTTATCACCATTAAAATTTATATCATATACCGGCAAGCATCTCCTTTCTGTTTTTCTTCCTTGTGGTATGTATCATTCATATATAAGACATGTACAAACCTGTACTGGTATACATATTAGTATCGATGTAGTCGGCTCGTTGGGTGTGTGCATGCTTGTGATTTTTTGTGTCTGGTTTGTGGTAGTGGTGGACGTTTACCTTATTTCGCGAGGAAGTACAGTTTTGCTGTAGTTCTCCGTATGTTGCTGCTTTTGGCAACCTCAACGCGCGTCGTCAGTACGGTGGAGAATGTTGCCGCCGCGGTTTTCGTGGGCACGCGTGGGTGCCGGGCGGGAATTAAACCTTTAAGGACTGCAGTCCCGTTTTGGGGACACATTACTGATAATTTGACTGGTTTGCCCCCAAAACGGGACTGCGGTTCTAGAAGGGTTAAGTGTCAGGGTGGCTGGCCTCGCGCCTACACACGGAACTCGAAGACAGGTCTTTGGCTGTTTCAGCTGAACAGGTGGCCGGGACCCCCCCCCCCCCCCCCCCCCTGCACAAGGTGGGCGTGAAGCAATCCTTGAGGAGGCATTGAGCAATGTCGCTAAGCCCCATACGATTGTCGAAAATATCTCAACTCGGTATGGCTAGGGGTGTGCTACATTGTTCAATGTCTCCGCAAGGATTGATTTACGTCCACGTTCTGCCGGGGCGGGGTCCCGACCACCTGTAAGGCGTAAAATCTGCGTTTCTTCGCGTGTTCTCGATAATTTAGGACTCCTTCACGTCGAGTCGTCACACGAGCGTTACAAGGCTCGGTGGCGCCAGCATACGAAGCGCGAGGGACCTCCTTGAGACAGTGACGGCGGCAGGCTTCGTCCCGATCCAATCGAGAGAGCAATCTGCAAGGGGGCAAATATCTAGAATATGCGTATAGTTTGAGTGCTGTACTTTTGAGGGGAGGGCCTGTAAGATAGCTTCTGTTATAATGATTGCCCTGGGCTGCGTAGTCGATCGATCTTTTACCCATGTAGCTCAGGAGATAACGCGTTCACATTTGACGTCGTCGAGGACACGGGTTCGAATCTCACTTCGAGTTTTTGTTTTACAGAAGTGCTTGCGCGTGGGTCCCTGAACATACATGTCTGCCTGGTTCCCCAGGTATTGAAACGGAGTGGGTAGGTCAGCGTACGGCTTTAAACGGTACCGACGCCCTAAACATCCCGCCTTTCAGAGGGGAGGAGAGTGTCACAAAGATTACCCTGGGCTGGGTATTCGATCGACCATTTACCCCTTCAGCTCAGTAGGTAGCACCTTCACAGCTTTACCAAGTACATTATTAAACCCAAGAAAGTTTAGCGACTAGGTCCGATATTTTTGTCGAATTGTATATATACACATTTCGCACAACTCAACAAGCGCTGGTGTATAGTCTTCTCATACTTCGTGTGTTGCCTCCCGGAGGCGTTCTACGATAGAGGTATCGCATTTGGGAAAACCGTTCCGAGCTACCACGGCGTCTTTGCCGGGCGCCTCAAGTTCCGGACCTGGATAGGAACTGACCGCATACGAGTGAGTAACTTGTGCCTTCATCGTTGGGCGTAAATGCGTACGTGCACGTACGAGACGCGTTTAGCGTCCTTCGTATCAGCATGTTTGTCCCCGTTAAATTCCGTATTTTACCTTGGGGGGGCACAGAAGCCTCATAAAATGTAGGGTGAACCTCTATGGGGGAACGCCTCTCCGGTCTGGAGTCTTGAATGATCCCGGAGCTTTCGGGGAGTGTTTTGATCTTGCCGTTATCCCCCAAGCTGGCGGTGGTGGTGGCGGTAGTGGTGCTGGCGGGGGCGGCGGTGGCGGCGACGGTGGTGGTGGAGGTGGTGATGGTGCCAAGTAACTAGTTTGAATCGGTGGTCCCTCCTTGTTTCTTGCCATCACATTCCTCATTCGCACCGAGTATACGAGGCTCACAACCTGTTGTTACACCAAGTATACGGGGCTCATAACCTTTTTAAACAGATGGTGTGAATTGATTGTACGATTTTACCTGGGATACATCGTGGCCTATGATACAACGGACAGGATCCAGAGTAACAGAAGAGAAAGTGCTGTACGGCTTACTACGGCATTAGAGGATATTCGATCCAAGTTGGACTGGAACGTGTACGATGGCAAAAACAATGATCATCATTTTCGAGGGAGAGATACAGCAAGAGGAAGAGAGAGAAAGAGAGGGAGAGAAAGAAGCGGGTATAAGGGCCCGCAAGAGAGGGATGTTCTAAATTTGGGGACGACCATCATTTCGCACACTATCTTTAGCCAAACAGCAATAGAAATATATATTTTCAAGCTGTAAATTGCGCTCAACACTCTTGCCAGTCACCCAACCATGTCTACATATCGCCCTATAGTGGGATGATATAAAGGGGAAATGCACCAGAGAAGGGGGTATTTGTGTATTTCTATAGAGTGAGTATTATAGAGAGTGGGCGAGAGAGGGGGCTAGAGAAAGAGAGAGAAAATGGGGAAGATGGAGAGTTTGGGAGATAGGCAAAGTATGGATGTGCCACTGCTATCGAGGTAGTCAGACAGAGGCCATATCGCGATAAACCCCACTCAGGTATAGTTACACTACGGGTCGGTCTATAATACGTAGTAGCAGCGGCGGGAGTGAGACACCCCATTGGAAGGAGGCAAGCCACGCGTGGCTGTACGCCTCTGGCGCCGCGGGGCTGCAGTGGCTTCACGGCGGCGACGGCACCGAGTGGGCGACACCGACTATGGGGAGGTACACTAAGATTGAGGGAGTAGTGTTTTACGGGCAATAATCGGGAGAGGTGTAGCCGTGCCGGAACATACATCTTAACACAGGAAGAGGGATTGAGGAGCGGCATGTCGGGGGTGGAGCGGCGGGTGGGGTAGAGGAAGGGTGGCGAATGGAAGTATAAGGGACGATGGCGAGAGGGGGAGGGGGACGAAGGGGATATAGGAGTGACCTCGGTATCCGGGGAAGAGGCGGAGGAGGGGGGATGGACGGAGAGCGTCAGGGATAGGAGAGAGACTGAGGAGAGCGGTAGGGAGCAGAGGCGGAAGGGGTAGAAGGGGCGGAGAAATAGGGAAAGGGAACCGGGGGGTGGGAGGGGCGGGTGGACGGGACGAGGGGCAGGGAGTGGGGGGCGAATTGGCGGACAACACGGGAGAGGAGGGAGGAGGGATGCCAGGAGAAAGGGAAGAGAGAAGAAGAGCGGAGTGATAGCGGGAAGGGCGCTGGAAAGCAGGGATAAAGGGACAAGGAGAAGAGAGAGGAAGAGCGGAGTAGCAGGGGGAAGGGCGGCCGACGGAAATCAGTGTAAGGAGGGGGGCGCACTGAACTCTGCACGCTGTTGGACCCATGGCAGGTGAACGATGGTATTAGCGGTGAGACCCCAGGCAGGTCCCACCACCCGTACTCCCCTGCCGGGTGGCTCTATCCAGCAGTTTTGCGTTTCTGGCCGCCTGTGATAGAAGAGGCAGACGAATCACCTTTGCAGACGTCGGGCAGCAGAACAGCGCGGGGAGCTGTGAAAGACCAATCGAGGAGCGGAACGACCGGCGCACCAACAATATCCCTCGAGGCGGCTGTACCGCAAGTGGGTCGAGGGCGGCACACGACTGCGCCGGCGTGGCTCAGCGCGGGGATAAGGATTGCCACACCCGCGCCGGGGAGGTGTTCTACGATAGAGGTTCACCCTAATGTTTCTAAGGCTCCTCACTTGAGGAGCTCCATATACCTCACCCAAAACCTGACGTCAGCAAAAATCTAATTGCACCCCGATGAGCAATCCCATTGCCCAAGCATTCCGACGATTTTGGATTAAGGAGCCGCGTCGTTCAGAAAACATTTTTAGCGGAATGTGCTACCTCTATCGTAGAACGCGTCAGGGGAAGAGGTAGAGACGGTAGGTGCCAATGAGACTGGCTACACCAGCGTCGTAGATGAATGGTCTCCTTTAACACCATCATCGGCGGAGACGGGACCAAGGTCGAGACCCTCCGCGCACAGGGGATGGGGGGGAAATACACACAGGCGGACGCCCGACTGAAGTGGAGAGCGTGGAGGTAGTCTCGAGGGGGGAGCTCCAACGAAGACCGCTCAGCGCTCCGAATTAACGCCTCAAAGAGGAAGAGGGCTAACGCCCATGAACGTGAACAGAGACGGAGCGCTCTAAATATGGTTGGGCGGCCTAGGTATCTCTGGGGGCGAAGTCGCGACCGCTTGGGTCGGGGTGGGGCCTCCGGGGAAGGTGACGGGGGAGAAAATGCGCTGGCCGATCAGGACCGATGGCGCCCCGCAGTCAACTTCTTCTCTCTTCTTTACCACGAGGTGCAACACCGGGATTTCAAGATGCCCACCGCGGAGCATGTGTCAACGCGGAGGTTTTTCCCTTTAGATAACCTACGCCCGCGGTGCATGGGGGGTCTACGTACGGTAGAGGGGGAAGACGGGGTGGCGAGCGGGAGGGTGGTGGCCAATCCGGCATCAGTACAACTCCCGGAAGGAGATCTACGCGGGGAACAGCGCCACAAGACCACTCGCAGCCGAGCGAGTGGCAAGTGTTCTGTTTGCGGAGGATATCAACGAGAGAGCCTGTCGAAAGGTGTATCTCCGCTAGAGCAAGGGCGCATACACAGGAGATAGCAGGGGGGGAAAAACCTCGAATAAAAGCGGGGAGCGGGGGCCTGCTCATAGGGGACGATCATCGCCAAGTCGCCTCCTCTTCCGGCGGTGTCGTGGCTGCTGCCTTCAGAACCAAGAACGAGGACGGTCTTGACGCAGTCGTCGACGTCCGATGAGCCGCCAGGGGGGATGCCGCCGCTTCAGAGGAATCGCCGGCCTCCATCGGGTACACCCGTCCCATCACCCTTGTCGCTGATTCCACAGTCGTTAGGAGAAGGAGTGGCCGCGACCGCAGCATCACCTTCGCCGCCGGCGGTAGCCTTGATGGCCGCAAATAGAGCTTCGGAAGCTTGGCCGCCTGCCACGTTGACGGGCACCGCATAGACGGTTGCGCAGCACCTTACACGGCCTGTGCAGGGAGAGGGGTCACTAATGTCATCGCCGCAATCATCGCCATCACACCAGCAACATATTTCGGAAAGGTGTTTGCACACTCAAACTTAGAGAGGGATATCACCGCTACCTCTTGGTGCGTCACCGTCATGCCAGTCACCTCCACCGTCACCGCAGGAGCTGCTCTTGATCCTGAGAGCCGTTTGCCCCCCATCGTTTTTCCTGACTTCGGAGCTGCTGGTTCTGGCGCCTAGACTGTCCCAGTCGAGCCAGTTGTTCATCTGCCTCAGGCGCGGCCACTGGCACTGCTGCAGGTACCGCCGTTGGTTCCGACACAGGCACCTTCGCTGACGACGTGGCCGGTAAGTCTCGCCGACCCTGCTGCCGGTGTCGTTGCCGACCTCTTTGACCGCGCCGTCATCGATCCGGCTGATGAGATTGTTGCCGAGGCGTTCTACGATAGAGGTTCACCCTAAATTTTCTGAGGCTCCTCACTTAAAGGAGCTCCATAGCTCATCCGAAAACTGACTTGAGCAAAAATCAAAATACATCGCGGCAAATAATCCCATGCCCCAAGTCTACAAAAGGGTTTTTTGTTCGAGATCAAGATTGGCATCCCGACGATTTGGGGGTCAAGGAACCCCGTCTTTCAGAAACGAAATAGCGGAAATGTGCTACCTCTATCGTAGAACGGGTCTGGCCGACACCCCCGCCATGGCCATCGCTGCCTCGGACACCAGTGATGCAGACAGGCGTGGAAACCGCACGTGCGGCCGCATCGGCGCAGTCGCCACTCCGACCATCATCGTCTCCACCACCAGGTTGAGGAAGCGGAGGTACATTGCAGCGTGTGCCACGAAGCGTTAGGTGACCCACAGGTGCACCCCCGATTGCTGTACTTACAGTCTTCACCTGTCGTGGTGTTCTGCTCTATGAGTTAGGGCTGAAGCTGACGTGAGGTGCCCCACGTGTCGCGCGACCGCAACGGTAGACCAGTCCGACTAACGAGCGCTGAAGTAGCACAGTGACGGGGTGATGCCAGCGGCGATAACAACAACCCGACGATGAATGCCGAGACGGGAGGAGAGGACGGCACGAAGGGCAGAGTCTCTCGTAGGAGGGGATGGAGCGAGAGGTGGCCGTGATACCTGTGGCATATGGAACGGATTGGTGGCGGGTTGGACCTATAAGTATATGCGGGTGGGCTACTCATGTCGCTTGCGTTTCCGCTGTGCGCTTGGACTCGTGGAAGACTCAGCTCGTGGCGGAACCGGATCGACTAGGAGCATATGTCCGAACCCCGCCACACACTCGGGGCGGCAACACATTACTGTGGGTCTCTTCGCGCCCCTTATAAGCATCACTTTGAATGCTTCAAGCCCGGAGGATAGAGTTATCGTGACCATATGGGTTCCACAAGCTCAAACACTCTTTCCGGGAGGGGCTACGGTACAGGGAGTGGTAGACTTGGCACGAGTTGCAACGACGCGAGGGCAGGCGAATGCGAATGCGGACGAGGACAAGCGCGGTGCGTTCACTCCGCAACAGAACACTCGAATGCCATGTGGGGTATATGCTGAAAACCTGGAGATCCGTGTCAGGCTCGCCTTCTCGGGCTGGGCCGCCCATCCAAGGTTGCGCACTGAACACTGCTGAAGGGGCGGATAGATGCGGGTCAGGACATGTTCGGGATTAAAGGGGTTGGGGAGGCCGGACGGCCCAGGCGGGCCGCAGTTTCCTTGGCGAAATTCCTTACGCGGGTTCATACGAGGGAGCCGCCAATGCAGGCGTCGGTCAACCGCTCTGCATAGCGAGGCTTTGGGAGGACGCGCCGTCGGGGGCAGGTGGCGAGGGGAACGCACGAAATGGAGGATGGCGATTACGAGGAAGACCGGCAACGCAGGTGGACGACAAGTCATGCTCTCACTGCGGACGGGTCCTGGATGACCCAATTGGGCGGCATGAATGCACTGGCTCGGGTAATATGCGACCATGGAGGACGCCAATACGGTCACGGCATGCTGGAACGCGCAGATCGTATCGCACTGGAGCGTAGACCCGCGGCTTAGCTTCGCGTGTTAGTCGGGTTGACCGTTGGGGCGACGATCTCCCCGCGGAACTTGCCCGAGAAATAGTCGGGATAAAAGAATAAGACGGGAGATGGCCGAGGACGTTCGAGGCCATACGGATATCGGCGATAGTTGGTCGGGAACCCTCGAATCTGGATCATACGGAATACCAAAGCACCGGTCTATACAACACGTTCGAGGACTTATGGCAGGCCAAGGGCCCCTGCGAAACAGGCTCGTTCCTCCTGTGTACCCTGAGTTTTGATACCCTAGGTTTACTTTCAGGGGCTTCCATCACAAGTCGTTTAGACCACTACCGCCAACTAATCCGTGCATACAGCGTCCTTCCCCAAGACGTTTTTTGCGCCTTCAAGAAAGACGACTGTATGCCGGCCCTCACGTGCAAGACTTCCTTGAAAACCTGGACACTGTTTGAGTTGAGCGCTCGACGAGATGATGTATATATATAATATATATATATATATATAAATATATATATTATCGACTTACGAGAAAACGCTGAGCACAAAGAGGGCACTTCCTTGGTTCCCGGTCGCCGAACCTTCCCGGCAGGAAGCCCCCCCTCGAGTTGAGCAGCAGCTCCGTTGGGGAATGCCATCGGGACCAAGGAAGGCATTCAACACACCGGCAAGGAGGGGGATGCGCAGTTGAAGGTATGGAGAGGAGGGGTTACCTAGGCGCGACTAGGGGTCACCCCCCCCAGCATCGACAACTACGGTTTCTGCGTCAGACGGGGAAGGTGGGGGAAGGTGACTGGGAGTGGAAGACGAAGTAGACCACCGGCGCAAGGATGAGGGCGGCATGAGCTGCAACTTCCGCAAGAGGTAGCAGAAGGGGCGCGAAACACAGCGTGCGCGCGCGCGCGAAGGGGGGGGCAGCGCGCCGCTCCCAACGGCCGGCAACCTGGGCCCGCAGAGGAGCGGACGCGGAGGAAGAGCTCCCGCAGGGAAACACAGCGGGTCTGACCCCCCCGACGGGGAACCACTAGGTGGAAGGGTACGTGGGGGGGCTGCATAGACTCAGGGGGGAAGAGCGTGGCGGCGGGCCTCCCTGGGCGGGGAAATATGGATGCCTAACGTGCGAGGTCTGCTCAGCAGCGACCAGGGACATCGCATGCTAAGGTTCCAGTGCAGGGACGGAAATCGCATCATCCGCGCGAGGTGCGTGCTGGTGGAAGCCAGGAGCGGTGGGGCACGAAGGGTGACACAGGCGCCACTCATCTACAGCGAGCGTGGTTACGTGGCCCGCCACGGGAGACGGGAGGCCCTCGGTGCCGTTGTAGAAGCCGACCCCGGCGTTGAAACGCAGCCGTTTCCCACGGAAGGAGGCCCGAAAAGGACAATGAGGGACACCGCCTAGGCCTCTACTATCCCTGCGACCGAAATGGTTTTGGAGTGGCATATCCCTTAGACAGAGTATCGTTGAACGGACTCCAACACGTTTCATCACCGCAATCAAAGTGCAGCCGAAACTGGCAACAACTCAAGCGAAGCTTACCACCCATTGGCCCGGTCTCGTCAATCACGCTTGGGATCGAACTGACCGAGCGGAGGCCCACGCACACCGAACGCCCTTTTGAGTGCGCTCACTCTGTGGGACATTCTCCCAGCCTTGTACAGCACTTCCAATGCGGGAGAATAGGTCGGACGATGAGGTTCAAATTTGCCGAGCGCGGGGACCTGACCACCAATGGCTTATGCAGTTCGAAGGCATGGCGATACGTCTCCGGGGGCCGGCACACGAAGCAACCGACGCGACCAAGTGGGCCACGCCAGGGTGCCGGCACCCAAGGCGGATACCAGTAGCAGCTCGTGGCGTTGTACCGGAACTGCGCGCGCTCGTCAATCAGGCTACATGGACAACAGTGAAGGCAACATTCCGGGAAGAAACCCGAAACCCCGACCAGGAAGCAGCGGTGACAGCTAGAGTGGCAAGTGATACCGAATCAGAGGAAAGGGGTAACCCCACGTGGCGCCCGGAAGGAGAATTTAACCCTAAGATGGCTTTGGACGTCGTCAACTCTTGCAACGCACTATCAGGAGCGAGGAGTGACGATCTGTGCTTTTCGCAACTACAGCCCACCATCAGGACCCAATTTGGCCTATAACACTTAACGACGGCATTGAAGCCATCTGGAGGAAGATGCCGGATGAACCCGTTGCTTTCCCGCCGGAGTTCTGGGAGCTCTTCCTTTGGTAAAACCGCACGCCTCTGGGGGAAAAACTGCTACCCTGTTTGTGCGGAGATGACGTGGAGGCGCCTGATTGCGACAGTGACTGTGAGGCAGTGGATACCGCACACGGGGGAGCTCAATCTCGAAGCAAGGCAGTATGGGGTTGGGACGTCGGGCAGGGTGGAGCATGTACTTTGTTTTGGGTCCGACAACACTGTGGGAAGGCAACTGGATCATCCAGACCGGCGCATCTGATGAGATGAACTCGGTCCTACGGAATCCGATGCTCGAGCAAATGACCGCTTGCGCGCCAGCGCTTTCGGGATTTGTCGCCAAGTGGTATGGTGAGAGGCCCGTCTCAGACTTCTTTCAGATGCACTCGGAAATAAGGATTAAGCTCGAAAGCTCCCGTAGAATAAATAAAAGAAACGCTGTGGGACCGGCTCTGTTCTGCCTGCCGTTACGACTGGTGCTCATGAGGTTTCGGGAGAAAACAAGTCGCAGGGGGTCGAAGCCTAAGCGTACCTCGACTGGTGACATCACTATCACTGCCCGCGCGATATCACCCGGAACGGCGGGAGTGGTGCCCCCCCTAGGGTGAGAGTTGAAAGCGAGGCGGATAGACTTCGACCTTGGTATGACGGTTGCCTTGGATCCGAAGGGGCAAGGGCCCACACCGGGACAGAGATCACCTTTGGTAGGAGTTGGTGTTCGTACCGCGGACGAGGGAGGGATAAAGGTGTGTGGGGTACCTGTCGGCACTGACGACGTTGTGGTAGAGGGCTCCATAGTGATCGTGCGAGATGAGGAGCGGAAACAATCACGCGGATACTGCCTGGAATGACGGATAAGCAAGCTGCGGATCTCACAGCCATCGAGGCTACGGTGCAGCGAACGGCGTATGTCGGGCGGGCGATAGACCCAAAGTTATCCCTGCCAACTTGTCGACGGGCAGGTAGTGGCGCAATGTGGATGCTCGAAAGCCTCGAGCTTCCTGGAACGGCGGACGATTCGTCTTCCTCCGAGGAGGGGTACATGGCGGAAAGGCTTACACTGCTACCCCACCAACGGGCGCAGGCTAGCTCGACAACGGGGGGCATGGAGGTTCGGAATTTCGCCGGCATAAGCGAGAAGGACGCCCGCATCGATAGGGAGCTTGGTGTCTACGCTACCCGCAGTCCTGGCTGACCTCTTAGGCAGTCTGGGGAAAAGAGTACAGATTAATCTACTATGTTCAAATGGTGCCGTGGTGCTGGACGAACAGGGCAGCCCGCCCAAAGAGCTAAGCGCATCCGGGGAACTGAGATAGAGAGGTGTTGGCAGCACACGACGCTGAGAACCCCAACTCCCACAAATCCCAGAAAACCCCAGGAAGAAGAAAGATAAACCGGGTGTGGTACTACCGGCACGCCCCGTTTCTGGACGGACTCCCCATTCATGCGCGCCCATCGGACGGGAGGTCGGTCTTGTCGGCGAAAGCGGACCCCCCGAATGCGCGAAACCCAGGCAATGGAGCCAGGCAGGACCAGGAGCTGCCACGGGATCACGAGGGAGGCCGGTGGGCGCCCAACGCGCGATACCAGACAAAGCGTTTCTGTATGCAGAGAGGTGAAATCTAGGGCTTGGGGAGAACGTGGCGGTGACGTGCCCCGCCCGTGGAGCGGCGGACGCCAACACGGGACATGCGCGTTAGTGCCCCTACACAAGGCGCGTAGGTACACCAACACCAGCCGTTCGTCCACTTGACCTCCCACTTCCTGAAGGGGATGTCCGCCCACCATCATGTGGAAAGCTGCGCGCCCTTTAACGCCGACAGGGACCTACGTATCGACATCGCTATCGAGGGAGCCGGCCTCCGAGGCGCTTCGGCATCGGATTTCCGACAAGAAAGTATACTCATACTGACGTCACCGAAGCGGATCCCCGAGCCGAGGCCCACCTGCGTGCCGGAAGTGGTGACCAAGATGGACCAGCTGCTTCAACTTCTGAGGCGCGAAATCGCAACCACTACGCCCGCGTTTGGGCATGCTGTTGTGTCCTTCGACGAGCGGAGCCATATTGCTGGCCTCATTGCGGTGGTAGGCTTTGAGTGTGTTGGAAGGGAAGGAGGTGAACGCATCGATCAGCTGGCGACGAGCGTTCTTGGAGGAAGAGATGGGGCGGCCATGTCCAAGAAGCATCTGCAAAAAACGGCTTCAGCAGAGAGCTCCAGTGACATCTCAGCTTGTGATCTCACGCTGAGTTCACCGGCACAAGCTCGCATTACAAGACCGTCGAGCGACTAGAGGGAGGAGGGGAGAGGAGGGCGGGCCGATGCCGATGGCGTGGGGTTGCTACATATTTGCCGAGTATAGGGAACTATAAGAGCTGGACGTAAGAAGGCCAGTAAAGGGTTGGAGATATTCAGCCTAGAGTGGGGGAGGAAATACCTTTTGAGGATTCATTGGGGATGTTGTGGGCAGATCGTGGCGAAGCATCTACGTTTATGTGACGAGGGTGTCGATCTTTTCATGGGGGGAGCACAATTTGGATGAAGTCGTCACTTGGATAGATTTGATCGGTAAGGCATACGTAAATGTCACCCTTTCAGATATGTTTGGTGAAGCGTCGGGTAGGAGTCAGTAGGGTCACTCCGAAGGGGGATTGCACAATTGGTAATTGTTTGTGAAGTATTCATATCTGATTCATAGCACCTTCCATGTTTTAAGTACTTGTGTTCTACTATTACGGAGGCCCACGGTCGCCCCGATGGTTCAAGTGGTCAACCTCGAATTCTACTTGTGTTTGAGTCTTGGGTTCGAGCCCCAGGTGGGTCGGACTTTTGATTTTATTTGCAAAAATTAAAATCAAAAGTATTCAATTGTTGAGAGCGCCTTGCAGCGTGGGTAGGTACAATTCGATGCGAGTCGACGAGGGAAGAGACGGCTGAAATCTTCTCGCGATAAAAATGAAGGCATGTACCGTAGCGGGAAGGGGGGAGAAGAGCCTGCTATGTGACCCCGGATCTGAGTTACGAGTTGGAAGGAGAGAGAGAAGAAGATGGGCGAAGATAATAAATGAGATGAGCAAAAAATAAAATAAAAAAGTATTTAGGCCCACGTATGGGCTTTTTCAATTTCAGAATTTTGTTTTTGAGGGCAATTTGTTTGTTTTTTCCCATCTTGTTCTTCAGGAAAATATTTGCATGTGACTATATCAGCAGCCGCACAGACCCACAGAGACGCACGATATACTCGTCGATACAACCGGTGGAAAGCCGAGGATTTCAGCTTTCCAACGATACTACTTGTAGCCGTAGGTATATGGTTGAAGACGAGAGGGGAGATGATAAAAATAGGTAGTGAAAACATTGCTATTTTTAACGGGGGGAGATGGTTAGACCGGAGATCACCTCGGAATTGTGCGTATTGAGCATCTGTGGAAAGCTTGGAGTACTGGCCGCAGAATTGTGCTTTCCGTTTTGCGCGAGTCCTGATCGTTCGTGAGATACGTGCGTCTAAATATTGGCACCCTTACCCTCGTTCCCTACCTCTGGCGCGTCCGCAACATCTTATTTTCGGCTAGAAGTAGCCTCGTTGGAAAGCTGAAGTCCTCAGCTTGCCGTTGATACTAACTGCTGTTTTGTAGCTCTCCTGTGTGTCGCGGTATACACGAAACCTAGTCCAGACGCAGATAGCTTCGTCGAAAAAATGAGGTAAAAAAATGACCTGAAAAAAAACAATCCCGGAAAAATCCAAAAAAATGTAAACCCGCTGGGCCTAAATACTATGGGCCTCCGTAATAGAGAGTAGTTACCCCTTTTTTATAATATATATGTGAAAGCTACAACAAACTGGAATGAACGCTGCACATTGCCTGACGACATGTTTAAAAAATAACAGTCGTACAATTTTTCCAGATTATATTCAAGATTTCAGCGTATTCGGTTCTTTTTCACACAACCGAAGTACGCGCACAAAAATAGTGGTGAACGTACACGCACTCTGCTGCACATATATTACGGGGGACCATAGTTAATAGCACCAAATATTGTTAGTAAAAATGGTGTAATATATAGGTTTTTATGTATACCATAGGTCCTATTAACTATGGTCCCCCGTAATAATATACCTGGTATATATTAGTGGATGTGCAGAAGAAATCTACCAATATATATCAGTGCCTTGTAGACTCGCACATGCATCTATGCATAATATTATACGTGGAAACCCGCTGACCGCGGAGGAGCGTGCTGTCACCAGCAGCCCCCCCTATTATAATTACTACTGTTCGTAGTACCAGGTAGGTACTCTCGTACCACAGGTTTTGGATCCGCACCCCCGCTCCTCTTTATATTCTGTTCGATCGAGCATATATATAAGATGTATACCAGGTATTACCTGAGTACGTAGTATTGTATTTCTATTAAAATGTATATTATATTGCAAATCACCAAGAAGTTATTATTTCGTCTCCCCGAATTCGGAAAATAAATAAATATTCGTACACATGTACGCTTCGATCTACAACTACTTACTGCAGTAAACCAGTATCTGAATACCAGGTACTGTTTTGGTTATACACGTAGTGTGCTAAACACACCTCGAAATTTGTACCTGGTATGCATTTCTTTGTGTCTTGTATTTAGAGCTGAAGGTCGACAACATGCGGGAACAGCAACAACAACGCCAACAACAACATAGGCAACAGCTAGCTGCAGCAGCAGCGGCGGTAGACACTGACTCAAAGCTGTCTACAACAGCAACAACGCGAACGACGTCTGCTTACACAACAAAATCAGCATCAGGGACGATATTTCGATTCATTCCGGTGTGGGGTACTCGAGAGCGACCCGGCCTTCCACTCTCTCAGGCCTTCCCGCGGTCAACCGTTGATTGATTGGTTGTTGCTTGTGTAGCTATGGTACTATAACCCTTACCCTCATATATATCGCGTTAGCACGCCCCTTGATAACACAACCCTTATATCACCCCCCTTTGTTGTCATCCCCCCCCCCTCCCTGGCCATACGACTACGGTCATGCATGACAAGGAGTATAACCCCCCCCCCCCCCAGCACGCAATCCGCGCAATCCGGCGGGGTCTGTTCACACTCCTGGGCAATCCAAGACACCGCTCTTGCACGCCCCGTCGTTATCCGTCCCCCTGTCATCTGGCCGAGTCAGTTCGCATTCGTTCGAAAACGATTGTCTGTCATGTCATCCTCCCGCTATCACACCCCCTCGTTAGCACACGCACCCCAGCTGTATGAGGGGCTCCCGTGCATGGTGCTGATCACCGCGGGTGCGTTCGGTCGCACACACCCCTACCAAAGAGGCGTTCTACGATTGAGGTCCACCCTAACTTTTCTGAGGCTCCTCACTTAAGGAGCTCCATACCTCTCCGAAAACTGACTCCGGCAGAAAAAAAATAAAATGCATTGCGGCGAATAATCCCATGGCCCGAGTCTACAAAACGTTTTTTTTCGAAGTCAAGATTGAACTCCGACGATTTGGGTTCTCAAGGAACCCCGTCTTTCAGAAACAAAATAGCGGAAATGTGCTACCTCTCTCTATCGTAGAACGGGTCAAAAGCACACCCGGTGACACTATGTTCCGTTCGAAGGTGGAAAAATCTATCATCGGGGTGTGCTTCAATACATCACGTGTTACCCGGTATGTGCAATAAATTGTCACAGCGCTTATCCCAATCATAACCACATCCACGTATAGCCTGATGTAACCGGGAAACTATTCTACGGGTACTGTAGAAGAGGCGTTGTACGATAGAGGCCCACCCTAATAATGCTTCTGAGGCTCCTTACGTGAGGAGCTCCATATATATCTCACCCGACAACTGACTCCAGTAAAATATAAAATTGCATCCCGATGAAGAATCTCTCGGCCCCAAGTAAGTATACAAAAACGCCACCGTTCGAAACAAAAGCGGCATTTCGACGATTTTGGGTTAAGGAACCCCGTCATTCACAAAAACATTATTAGCGGAAGTGTGCTACCTCTATCTATCGTAGAACGCGTCAGAATCCAACTTCCAACATGGAAGGTGCCATCAATCAGACCTGAATACTCTAGAATATTTGGCATTTTTTTTAACGCTATAATATATTACGAAACCGTAATAATAACGTAGGAATACTAGAATTGCACCCCATCGTCTCAAGCTTGAGCATAGACGAACGTATGGCGCGAAAAGGATAGAGGAAAGAGCAACAAGTGGAGTAGGGCCGCAGTCCCCTTTCGGGGACAAACCACTCTAATTCTGAGTAGTTTGTCCCCAAGACGGGACCGCAGTTTGCCCTAAGAGGGTCACCCCTCGGGGACCCCGAGATAGCGACCAAAACAAGCAACGATAACTTTCACACCTCGGTCGGGCAGATAGATGATGCTCTATCTGATCTATCTGCTGTAGATAACCTAGATGTATCCTCTCCTCCTCCTGCAGTTCTAAGGTGTTGTTGTGCAGGGCCTGCCAAGCACAGCTCCAGACCAGGAAACATGTATGCGCTGGATCATCCGTCATGCCGATTCTACGGGTCACAACCTCCTATATATATGAGCTCTACTATTATTATCAAGGAAGGGTACTATTATACGAGGTCGGGAATGTATCTATTAGCCTCGAAATATCTCGACCACGAACTGGGAATTGATGATGATCAGTGCCCGAGGCGTGATAACTTTGTTAGGCGCTATACCAACAAAATTTTAGTCTAGGAGGGGCGCGTGAGCGCCCAACAGCACGGGTGGGACCTCGTTACGCCGCTCGTGTCGGTTGACTCCTTTTTTTGCGTATTACGGGGAACCATAGTTAGTAGGACCTATGGTATACATAAAAACCTATATATGTATCCATTTTTACTAACAATATTTGGCCCTATTAACTATGGTCCCCCGTAGTAGTATATTCTCGGGCATTATTACTGCTGTGTGTCACCCCCCAATCACGTAGTGTGGACGTTGAGCTGTAACGGTCAATTTGTAGTTGTTGTCAATTTTCCCCCTCTAAAGGCAAGACATCGTAGCCGGAAAGTATATAGATAGATGTCGACTGGAGCTACCAGGTACCTGGTATACGGTGGGAGTACCACTCTGTGGGCGTAAATATAAGGACCGCTTGGTGTTCATATTATTCTCTCAACGGTCCTTATACATCTCAGCTCAGAGTGTTATATACCTGGTATATATAGTATTAGTAGTAGCATCATAGGCTTGCCCAACAGGTATTATTTCCTAGTTTTTTGTGGTTTTAACAGACAAATCGGAAAAAAGGGAACGAAACAAGAAAAAATGAGAACGGACGTTTTTTTTTAGAAAGCAAACCAATTGTGTACAACTCCAAGAAAAAAAGTTGACAGTCCTGTGGGGCTGTACAGCAGCCTTCGAATGAGCTGTCGCTCAGGCTGGAAGTCCTCGGCATCGCCGCGGTAGCCAGCATCTAGAGAAATCACAATAGAGCCAGCGTATATCGCTTTTTGCGCCCACCCGAAGGGACGAGATGGAGCATGACCGTTCTGACGAGCTCCTCTCACAGGGCTGGCCAAGGGGTTTCGCAGGAACATTTTGGTTATCTGATACACCACATACATGGTTCTTCTGGAGATACACGGCTTGGTTCTCATTTTAGGCTTCGTTCCCATTTTTCCGATTTGTCTGTTTTTTCCTGTCCCTGTCTGTTGTTGTGGGCTCACTACTTCGTTCTTCTGCCTGCTGTTTGTGGGTGATCGGCCTCATCGCCAGAGATCGGTCGGCGGGCTGCTGTAGACTGCTGCGAGTCATGGTCATATCTGATGTTACACATACACACATAACAACAACAACCACACAAACAACAACACGAGAACTATATACAGCAGTAACTGCTGTAGTACATAGTAATATTAATAGTAGGCAGCACATACATTGGAATTGCCATTTATTTATCTGAGGAGGTACTACTACTACTTACTACTGTTGTTACCCGTAGTACTTCCCGATCCCGTGATCTATTGAGTAACCTTTCTGCGGTGATTGCTGCTGTTTGTTGTTGTCGTTTTTGTCGGTGTTTGGGTTTTTAGTTTTTTTATTTACAGCACTGCATTATTATCTTTTTACGAAACATATATACATGCTGAAGAAGAACACCCACAGCCAGAGAGCCGTCGACGTAAAGTCAACTACCTGAGGATTGTATAAAATTATGAAATACCGTCAGCTGTGAGTTCGACTGATTATATATTAATTATGAATAGTTGATACTCAACTTTGCAAGCTGCGTAATATGTCTCGTCTATATCCCATTTTTACTTAATTTCCAAATTTTATGATTAATTAGCCGTTCGCGCGTATTCTATACCAGGTATGTATTTCCTTGTCAAGGATATAGGCCAGTGACTCCCCTGGATGCTGCCCGGATCAACAAAGGACAATATGTACATAATCATTTTGCGCACTGATACTCTTATTATTATAAAATGATGAAATACGTCAGCTGTGAGTTCGACTGACTAAATAGTTGATACTAAGCTCTGCAAGCTGCGTATCACGTCTTGACAATAACCGGATGGGCGGCAATGATCGAGAAAACACCACCAATCCTAGATTTTAGGCCAGAAAGCAACTCCTCCGGGGGATACGAACAAATTTCACCAGGATCAACAGGCGCAAATGCAAGGAAAATATGTGCCGAAACTGTATCCATTAATTGTTCTTTTTATGGGGACGTGAAACGCTACTATAAACTTCTCTGACCAGTTCCCCCCTCTCCCCTCTTCTTTTGCGGCGGCTACGTGATTTTCGAAGACCGAACATTCACCGTGGTCCGCACCACAACCGGCGGATACCAAACAAGTTCCCGTACCTACCTGTACGTGGTATTACCAGAACCCAGCACCATCACTCGAAGGGGGCGTTCGGATAAATATGGCTTTACACAAAAATTGAAAACTATACATATATATTGGTAGCGGGCCATTCGTTTGCTCCGCTCGTATGCGATAATAGTAGCAGCACCACGTACACACAGCAGCAGCAGCAGCAGCAGCAAGCAGCGTGCGGGTGCAGACACCGTTTTTTACTGGCTACATTAAGAGCGACAAACCCATCATCGTCCCGATCACCAGCTCGGCTCGAGGGGGAGCTCCGTAACGCGGGATTGAGGAGGTGGGTGCGGCGGACGGCTAGATAGTCAATATCATCACCCACAGCTATTATATATACAGAGCTATACATAGATGGTATGTATAGTAGCTTGAGGTTAACACCTGGCACAACAACGAATGCCAAATGTTTTTCTTTTGATGTCGTCGATGGCGCATAGCAGGCATGGCTGACATCGGTCTGTGTTCGGGGTAAATATTTTACTTATGACACACACGCACATACCAGGTATTGCATAGTGTATAGAGCGCTTCAAGCGCGCTCGCGACTGGAGTATAGCGTGGTATGTACCTGGTACAAGGTTTTGGGGGGTGTCAAGCTGAGACAAGGACTCGGGTATAACTACTGCTGTTGTTGTTCCGCCGATTAGATAACGATGATATGCGCCGTATGCGCCACACCATTGCCACACCTTTCGTAGCTACTACCGCGTGCGGCGTCGCCCAGCCCCGCGTCGTCGTTACCTTCTGACTATCCAAATAATGCTCTCTTGTGATCGAGGGCAGAGAACACGCATCCCTTTCTATACCTTGACTTTTTTTCGTCGGTGGCATACACCCGTCCGTCTGCCCCTACTATGTTTACAACTAACTACAGCAGTACTCTGTTTTTATTGCTATATATTTTTTACATCCAGCTATCCTTACATACCTGGTATATATATTCCCATGTTTACAACAATTCTGCTCTAATTCTCCGTGCCACAGACAGGCAACGTCTGGGCCCGAATATCATATTGCATACCTGGTAAACCTCAAACCTATCGCGTTCGCGCCCGTCCCTGTGCTTAGAACCTCCTATCTCTGCCCTTTCTCCTGGTGCCGCGTGCCTCTGGGCCAGAACGCCAAGCTCTACCCCGACGCATGCACGCCCGTCCGTCCCTGTGTGTTGCAACCACCTCGTCTGCTCTTCTTCGTGAAATTCGGCCGCCCCTCCCTATAGGTCTACGATAACCATTCCGCTATTCTTCTCGGTGCCACAGACTACTTCGGCGCCAGAAAGCCAGACACGTCACTGTATCAGTATACTTGTAGTACTTCACCGAAAAAACACACACACACACACACACACATGATAGGCTGCTGCAGAAGGCGCGTGGCAAGAGCATGGTGGGCTACTTTCGTGCTCGGGCACCTTCTTCTCTTCTTCTCTTCTTCGGTGGCCGCGAAAACGAAGATAATAGAGCCTGCCGAGGCGTGCGTGGACTTTGCGTCGGGTGGGGGCTACCCAGAATCGGCGTGGACGCTGGACGACTGCATGGAGGTTTGGACGCAATTCGGCGACACCATGCCACAAGGTCAACATCGCCGCCTGCCCCACGTCGATACCTGGCGAGAGACCGCCACAGAGCTCAGGCGCGCGGGGTCCCCGTGCCTGGCCGCTTCGAAACCAAGCGGCGACGGGGCTGGGAGCTCAACTATTCGGCATCTAGCCTCTTGGGTTTTCGCGGAGGAAATGGGCTGCGATTGGGTCACGCCGGACTGGGGGAAACGGCATGTGGGTGCGGACAACGGGACCGTCATGTACTGCCACAGAACTGCAACCGCCCTGGAGATGGACCACGCCGACCCTAGCGATGGTCTGCAAGAGCTGCACCACTGCTCCGTCGTGGACTGGTTGGCGTACTTCCAGTTCGATGTGCCGTCCGTGAGCTTGCCAGATCATGGGACTGTCGAGGTCATTCAGGCAAGAAAGAGTTAAAACTTACATCCCGAACCTCCACTTTGACACGAATATATATCCCATTCCAGATTCCAAGTACACAACAAAAACTTTGGTTCAAAACTCGCGGCTGGGTGTAGGTTGGTCGGAGTTGACCCCTTTTCATACCGCTAATATTGTCCCGCTCTATACATACAGCAAGTAAGTGGTTTACAAAAACAAAATGTGGATGCAGGTCTAAAAGCATTCAACATTATTGACAATACGTACAGAGTATTTACAAAGTAATCCAATTCGGTCGTCAATTTTTCCACTTGCGCTGCTGATGGGGTGACAGCCCGTACTTCGTCCAGTGTTTGCTATAAAGTGGACTACAGCAGTGGCACCAAATCTCCGCCAAAAAGTCCGCTCTGCTACGTATCACTCTGTCTGTAAACGTAGGGACCGTCGTATGGGTTTCTATAGAGGTACCGAACAAACGGTCTCTCCAATATTACCGTACAAAAAAGGGCTGCGAACGGTTTCGGCGACGCCAAATACACTCAAACCGTGCAGGGGGTTGGAGAGGGGGGGGGGGGGGGAGTCCTATTGCTGGACTTGTTTGTCGAACATATATATCGTATATGCACGGAGTTCGTTGAACATAACAGCCTAGGGGCTGCCATTATTTTTGTTAGCGCGCAACAACACCCGGGGCGTTAATGATCATGTACCTGGTACACTCTTGTCCCGTGCGAATCCCTGCATCGTACCAGGTACATATTTTCCTGGGCTGCAAATCCTGTTCTTCGTATTGCTTCGTAATGTTGCTATTGTTCTTAATACAGCGGCTCTTCCTTGCTGATTGTTGTGTCCTATATTGAGTAGGTTCAGCGGTCTGGGAGAAGGGATCTATAGGGATGTTTTATACTTGAAACATGTGTAGCGTGGTCTGCACTTCGGAATCGTCGTCCGCATCTATCTGAGAAATTTCCTGGTTCGATGCAAACTCGGCGTAGCCTCGTTTATGGCGAGTTTTGGCCCGTTTCGACTGCGGTTTGGGGTCAGGGTTAGGGTTAGGGTTAGGGTTAGAGTCAAGGGTTGGGTTGGCTCTTCGCCCGTGCCTTGATCCTAACAGGAACCAAAACATTCGAACAGCCTACCAACCTAAAGATCCCTTCTCCCAGATTGTTGAAGGTCCTCCCTATATTACTACTACTACTACTACTACTACTACTACTACTACTACTACTACTACTACTACTACTACTACTACTACTACTACTACTACTACTACTACTACTACTACTACTACTACTACTACTACTACTACTACTACTACTACTACTACTACTACTACTACTACTACTACTACTACTACTACTACTACTACTACTACTACTACTACTACTACTACTACTACTACTACTACTACTACTACTACTACTACTACTACTACTACTACTACTACTACTACTACTACTACTACTACTACTACTACTACTACTACTACTACTACTACTACTACTACTACTACTACTACTACTACTACTACTACTACTACTACTACTACTACTACTACTACTACTACTACTACTACTACTACTACTACTACTACTACTACTACTACTACTACTACTACTACTACTACTACTACTACTACTACTACTACTACTACTACTACTACTACTACTACTACTACTACTACTACTACTACTACTACTACTACTACTACTACTACTACTACTACTACTACTACTACTACTACTACTACTACTACTACTACTACTACTACTACTACTACTACTACTACTACTACTACTACTACTACTACTACTACTACTACTACTACTACTACTACTACTACTACTACTACTACTACTACTACTACTACTACTACTACTACTACTACTACTACTACTACTACTACTACTACTACTACTACTACTACTACTACTACTACTAGGATTCATAATGCATGCCGACAGGGGTTAACCCTTTTAAGACTGCAGTCTCGTTTGGGGAACAATTGGAGACAAATTACTTGTAATTTGAGTGGCTTGTCCCCAAAACGGGACTGGAGTTCTAAAACGGTTAAGTTACAGCAGCAGTCAACGGTAAGTCGGGCCCGACGCGGATTTCTCACTAAATAGCGTGAACTCATGTTACTCACTCTAAATAACGCCATTCAGTATAGAGGGTTCTATCTTGTTTCAATTCTGTTTATTTGAGTCCCTCTTTTTTACCTGTCGAGGTATATTTTCCATTCTAATAAAAGGTGTCCTGCATTATTACCGCACCGCTCATCCTGTGTCGAAGCAGTTCGGACCACCTGACGCGCGTGGCTATTATACGGTAGACATAGAAGATTGACAGACGGTTGGTGTATAGGTTTCCTTTTTATACGGAGATTTCGAGGCGTTCTACGATAATAGAGGTTCACCCTAAATTTGCTGAGGCTCTTCACTTAAGGAGCTCCACGCCTCACCCGAACACTGACTTCAGCAAAAATCAACATGCATCACGGCGAATAATCCCATGACCCAAGACAACAAAACTTTTTGTTTCGAGATCAAGATTGACATCCCGACGACTTGGGGTCAAGTAACCCCGTCTCTCGGAAGCAAAATAGTGCAATAATTGCGCTACCTCTATCGTAGAACGGGTCTTTCTTCTTTCAGGAATGTTTTGATTGATCAACGTGGAAGCCCATGCTGCACATTGTCGAATGGCAAGCCTGATACTGATAACCGACTGAGGCATCACCTTTTTGCCTACTATGGCAATATTTGCGACTGACAGAACTCGTCAACCGAGGAACTTCCCGGTGCCCTACAGTACTTGTGTTTTGCACAATACTTCCGTCTGAGCCTACTTACTGTAGGTCATGGGTTTGTTCGTCGAGTTAAGCCCACACGTAATTGTTCCCCAAGCGTAGATAGATTTTGTGTGAGCCATGGAGCCCTCAAGCAGAGGAGGCCCATTACAATTAGGTGCTATATTACCCTTGTCGCAGCGCGATCTGGGGTCACAGTCAATGGCCAGTGAAGAGGGTGCATATTATCTCTAACAGATACTTGGTGGTGAAGATTTCACGTGAGCTTACTGTCGAAAAAACAAAATGGCCCGTTGTACCACATGTTTTCAAGCACGGCGAAGAAATTTCAAGAGGCGTTCGACGATAGAGGTTCACCCTAAATATTTTGAGGCTCCTCACTTGAGGAGCTCCATACCTCACCCGAAAACTGACTTCAGCAGAAATCAAAATGCACCTACCTCGGCGAATAATCCCATGGCCCAAGTCTACAAAACGTCTTTTTTTTTCGAGATCAAGATTGGCATTCCGACGATTTGGGGGTTAAGGAACCCCGTCTTTCAGAAACAAAATAGTGGAAATGTGCTACCTCTATCGTAGATTCTGAACGGGTCACAAACCAAAGATAAATGAGATCATCAGCAAGAAGAAGACAAGCCGAAAGTTGGCGCAGAAGGGAGGTAGACTTGACGTGTGGGCTTCCTTTTGTTTCTGAGGTTTTCTTCTTTCGGGAAAGTTATGAGTGATCCATGTTGAAGATCACGCTGCACATACATTGATTGTCGGATGGCAAGAAGAAGAGAAATAATAGTAACACAACTTAACTTGCTGCTGTCACTAAATCCCACCGTCAGCCACTTCTCTTCCACAATGAAAATGCCTCATAAACGTATCGCCGTAATCGCCCTGCCAACAACGCGGGGGCTATTGGTTGCAGACGGGATTGGGATCGAAAGCGGCCATCGAACGCGTGAAGAGGGTCCTAACCACTGACGGATTCGCCAACCAACGATGGGATCACGTCGTCTTCTCGTTCGATCCGACATTCGCGAGCCAGCACCTCGCCTCCGTGGGGAACTGGGACGAGGCGAGACGGAAAGTTGTCCGAGCAGTCCTTCAAGAGGCCAGGGAAAACTTTCATGTTCACCCGCGACCATGGTGAGAGTGCACTACCGACGATACATCTACGGCGGCACTGCAGATAGGTCGACCGATTGATGCTATTTAACCATAGGGGGGGGGGATCACGTTTAAGACCTTTGTTTTCAGGCGCTCAGAGCCACTCGGCCCTGCGTCCATTGATAATACCCTTACAAACTTTTTTTGCATCATTTGCCAGAGGTGCTCATTGGGCTTTCAAGCTTTTTGCTTTTTTTGGCGACAACATGCAGCAGCAGTAGTATTAATAGTTACTATTATTAATGTAGTAGTAGCGCCATATATATGGGATTGTATGTTACTCTGCGCCAGCGGACAATTTTTTTATTAAATTAATATTCGTATGTCCAACTGTGAGCGAGGAACCGAGAAATAAAGACATCCACCCGGCCGAGTGGCGTAAATGAAACAAACAAAAACTAATAAACTAGTGACGGGAAACCTAAAACGAGAACGTCAGGTTAATTTATTTGTTTGGGGAGGGGACGCCTAAGAAATGCCAGGAACGGATTAACGAACCGCGTCGGGCTCACTTTTTGGGAGGACGGCCAATAAATACCAGCTACAAGAAAAAAAAAACGTACTGAGCGGCTAGCGTTTCACAAGGCCCACACCAGGTATACTTCGGCAATAATAAAAGCCTGCGAACGCGTTCCGGCAGAGAGAGGCAGAGCACGCCTTGGCCGAAACGTTTTCTGAACGACGGGTCTCCTTAACCCCTTTAGGCCTGCCTGCAGTCAGTCCCGTTTTTGGGACAAACCAGACAATTTTTGAGTATCTTGTCCCCAAAACGGGAATCGTCGGAATTGTCATTATTAATACCTTGTGTTTTTGCTGTATGCTTACGTATAGGCCATGGGATTGCTCCCCGGATAGCGCATACTTACACATTCCTGCAAAGCTACTTAAACAACAAAAACTGTCTGGGTGAGGTGCTGGGCTCCTAAACGTGGTGGGAGGAACCTCAGAAAACAACATGGTGTACCTGTACCGCAGCATGAATCAATGCGTCTCGTCGTACATGGTCACAAGGTCGCTCAACGTTTTGGTGTTACAGTAAGGTTTTAAGGCTTGGTCAGGCAGGACTAAGGAGTTCTGGCTGCCGGGCGCAACCTCCTCCCTGGTATATACGTTTTTAGTCTGCTCTGTTCTTATTTTACTGGTGGGCAAACAGCAGTATATATATTATTAATAAGCACATAGTCGGAAGGGTATCAGTATCTATCCCCGTACGTTTGCGCCCTACCAGGTATGTTTTGGTTCTTCTGTGGTATCTTGCGAGCACGGCATTTAGTTATTTCGTTGTATTTATACCAGTGAACGTTTCGTATATATCTCCGACGACTGCAGCTCACAAAAATCCCTTCTTCCCAGGATACACATACGAGATATTAGTATTAACATAATATTAGTCTTAACGTTAATATATGCCTTTGATTAATTGCACACGAACGTACGTACGTACCGTACTCGTACTGGGGGTGGGTATGGATGCCACTGGCTTTTTGTGAGGACTCACACCTCAACGACATACCACAGAGGTTGTAAGTAAGTGCGTAATATATAGTTTTGCCAACTATTAAAAACACCTTCCATGATTTCAGTCATTAAATGAGTAGGGTTCCCAGCCTGTGAGTAAGGATATTTATCTAGGGGTGTTCTAGACTTGAAACTTGCGCAGCGCGGCCTGCGCTGCGCAACCGTCGTCCGCAATTGAGAAATTTCCTGGTTCGATGCAAACGCGGCGCAGCCTCTGTTTGTTTATGGCCAGTCTTGGCCCGTTTTGGCTGCGGTTTGGGGTCGGGGTTAGGGGTAGGGCTAGGGTAAGGGGTTGGGTTGGGTCTTTACCCGCGCCTTGATCCCAACATGGAGCAAAATCACCTGAACATCCTACCAATCTGAAGATCAGTACTACTCACAGCTTGTAAGAATACCTCCGTTAAATTCTAGTCACCCTTTTCGATGTTGATGGTATGATTAGAATATCGCTGGACATTGTGCCAGATGGTAAACAAGTATTATTGCGAAGCGATAGTTTTCAGCACTCATCATGTACCAAGCAGAGGGCGGGTTTTGGCGCGGTTTTGCTGCGGTTCGGGGTCAGGGTTAGGTTTAGGGTTAGAGTCAGGGGTTGGGTTGGATTTTCGCCCATACCTTGATCCCAACAAGAACCAAAATTCCTGGCCTACCAGGAAGAAGATCCGAGCTCCCTTTGGATTGCAATGGATCTATCGTAGCATATGTATTATTTTTTTCGTAGACTGTTAATACTTGTTTCAGGACTGCTCGTGAGATGTAGTGCATAGAAATCTTGGCCGGGCTGCGCGAACATTGTTTTCGACCTCATATATATGTATTTGTGTTTTACGTGTCGGGTGATAGATTCAGCCCCTCGTGTGATGATGCCCCTACCGTGTGACTGCCCACCACCAAAAGTAAAAACGACGCCACACTCCCGAAAAAAAAAAAATCCCAAATAAAAAACAAACATGTGTGGGGCGGGATTTCCGGACGAATTCAGGAAAAAACGCTTTTCTCCTCTTCCTACAAATCAATTTTCCTGGTTTTAGTATACCCACTATCCGGACCTCGAAAATGGGTACGTGCTGGCTTGTCGTGTTTGTGGTGTGGTATCCCCTCTCCTCTGTCGCAGTGTACGCGCGTATTCGTCCCTCGCGTTACGAGTCAGAGATGTGGGATTAGGTTGTGAAAGCTCGGTATATTCGATCCATTCTTCTCCGAATTCCTCGGATGGGGTTGGCACCTGCCTGAGTTTATTACGAAGCTGTATAATTGTACGGTGCTCCAGGGTGGGCTAGTGTTATGGAATCCCCTCCCCCCTGTTGCGGCATTTATGGTTTGTAGCAAGCGTCCCTTCATGATACCCGGCGGGCGGTATCGCCTGCCCCACTGATGAATGCCTCGCCACTACTTCGTACAGAAGGCATCCGGCGAGGCAAACAATGCACCAGGGAACAACTTCCAACATCGTCATGCATCTTGTGTGAGTGACTAGAGCAGAGCCGGAGGCACGCCTGCAACGAGTTGCCGGTCCTTGAATCCATGCAGCTTCACACTACTTGACATCTGTTTTTACGTTGCATCGAGAGCGACCAGGGGTTGAGACATCATACACCCAACTACCCTCCCCCCCCCCCCGGTCATACGACTACATACAGCCATACATGAGATCGAGTACATCTCTCCTATCAAGTACCCCCCCCCCCCCCCCCCCCGCGCGCGCCTCCCCGGCCGGGTATAAACGTACCTGGTATTTTTTACCCCTATCTCTATTCGTGTGTGTATTGTCGGTGTGGTGTGTGTGTATTGTCGGTGTGGTGTGTGTGGTCGGTGTGGTGTGTGGTCGGTATGGTGTGTGTGGTTTATATGACAGCACCCGAGGGGCGAATACCATACCACCGCTCTCACCCATATCAAGTAACGTAAACAACACGTCACCTCACCTCTCCCGTACGGCATATTGTCTCTGGCATACATTGTTCTGCTTTGCTGCTTTGTTGTACACTGCACACCATGTGTGTGGCGTACGGGCGTGCCGTACTAGTATGTACTCGTAGTTCAGCGTAGTGCCACCAATCCACGGCCTAGCCAGGTATTTCACGATGTAATAAGTGAGTGTCGAAGACTGTTTGCGATTTTCACGATGTAATAAGTGAGTGTCGAAGACTGCTCGCGATTTTTTCGACAGTGAGTGGCGTACAGGACATACCTGTGTTAGAAGCGGGTAGGCAGGCGAGGTGTCAATGACACCAGGCGCGGTCAGCGGTCGGTTCCTGTGATGGATTCTCGTTGCAAGGATATATATATATATACGCAGCGTAATATATACCAGGGGTCTATCGATCTATCTGCTGAGGAAATAACCTACGTTTTGATGCGCCCAAGCTCGGCAATCTATTGCGATGTATGTGGCGAAGCAAGAAAATAGCGCAGTCGACGTTCTATGCCGCTTGCATATGAACTTCGTCACTCCCACCAGGTTGTCCGCCCACTACTGCTGTAGTCGTCATTACGCAGCTGTAGCCTGTAGGCCGCGTCTAATGTAGTGTAGTACTATGGTACTATGGAAATATACTTATCAAGCAAGGGGGTGGGGGGGGGGGGGGGGGTGTACTCGACAGGAAAGATATTCTCGATCTTATGCATGGCCGTAGTCGTATGACCATAGACAAAGGGGGGGGGGTCTCTTTATCGCTCCCTGGGTTCAGTTTTATCTACAGTAGTTATACTCAGGCGTAGAGGGAGGGGACAGTGTCAGGTACCCCCCCCCCCCCCCCCCCAACGTCGGGAGGATCGAAATTAAATACTTCGACGTGAGGTGTCGAAGCAAACTATTCGGCCGCCCTCGGTTTTTGCGCCCCTCTGAAGTGAAGCACATTCATTATTACTGATGTCGTAGCATATCAGCAGAGTTGGAAAAACATGTCAACAACCGCCTTCGTACTATACACAGGTACGGGACACCTCACATGGAAACGAGCAGCAAGAAGGGCAGCCTGAGACTTTTATTACAGGAAAACGAAAGATTCGGGACCCGTTTTGCCGACGTTGATAGCGTAGAATGCACCAATTCTCAACAAGAAACCCAACGTGGATGGGCTACAGCAGTAGCTTTCTTGCTTCTTATCAGAGGTTCCGTGCTGATGATGGCGACGAGATATACGTGCGCGTTTTTCGCCCGAATCGCGTGGTGCAAAACACGGTTGGAGTCCCCTTTGTTCGGTGTCGGGTGTACGCACCGTAAGAAGAGCGTCGATATCACACGGGGGTGCGATCGTTTTTCAGCTCTCCATTTCTCCAGAACGGGGAAGGTTGCGGACACGAGGAATAAGAAAGAGACGCTATTATTTCCGAAATGTCTTGTCGAGAACTTTCCGAAAGTAGAACGATCGATTTCAGTTGTGAACGGCACCCCTAACGCTGTCTAGAGAACCATCGCTCCAAAACGATCGCGCCTTTCCGTGCGAACGCGCAACGCTCTTTTCGGCACACCAGGCGTAAATGTTTTGCGTAGCGTCGGACAAGTGCGAAATCCTCCACGCGATCCCTCGGGGTCTGGCGATTTAAACTCACACACGGAATACTTCGTACGGACATCCTACTCTCCGGTGTCACCATGAACACAATGAACCCTGCTACCTAGTACGTGGGGATGTGGAACATTGACGAGGATCATCAGGCTATACGATGCCTGGTGAAGTCGTTGGGTTCTGGATTTCTCTCCTATCTATGTAGGTGGGTATACGATTGATACAAATGCTGCAAGGCATTGCCAGATGACAATATATATATATATATATATATATAATATTATATATATATTATACGTGGGTTTGCCGAAAAAGTTCCAACAAAGGGAGGAACCAACTAACGAGGAAAGACAGAAAAAGTTCGCTCAAAGTGTTGATAGAATGTACACTGCGTGCTGTATGAGATAATAAATAGTCGATACATATCGGACTGAAGTATGTCCATACCTGGCACAACGCTGCCAGAGGCCAAAACAGATGAACATCGAACCCACATCGAATCTTTCTGGGAGGGCTTGTGTAAATTGAGCCGTCGACGTCCTCGGACCCGTGCCGAGGCAGAGGTACTGTACCTTTTATTGGCGAAACCATTTCTGACTGATGGGGATCCTTAAGGGCACCGAGAAACTAGGCACAATGTCACCGGAACGCCATTCTTCATGCTTTTTTCTTTGTACTTTTCGTTGTATACCCAGGCCATGAGATTGTTCGGATGTTCTCAATGTATCTTGGTCAGCTTGCGCGTGAGACAGAGAGCTCATCAAGGAGAGGAGCCTTGTAAAAAAAAGGGACTACATACTTTTCTTTTTTTTTTTAGTATCACTTTTACTTTCCAGTTTGGCTCGTAGGAGGTTTTACCCTCGGCGATCTTCGGGACAAGCCGTGGTCACAGGTGTCACCCCTTCTCCCCCTCGGTACGCGACTTGAGTTTTTGTCGCGCATAGGGGTCAGCATTCGCACTGCTCGTCGATTTTCATCGAATGTATACCTCTGCTGCTTCATAGCACACGTCGTCGAAGCCACGACCGAAATACTGCTGCTGCGCACTGATTTTCGGCCAATAAACGCGCCGAACACAGGTGACAGCACGAACACCACCCTAATACCGTGCGCGCCGTCGATCATCTCATGCGCACCACCTATATTGCCCAGGTACGACGATGACCTAGAATGTGCATATGCGGCAGGCAGGCTGAATTTTGCCTTGCACGTTCGCATGGGAGACAGACGCGCCTTTCAAGAAGGGACGGTGGAGTACTTCAAGCTTCTGGAGGCGTTTATGGACACCGTGTCGTCGGAGGTGGCCAAGAAGGGGCTGGAGCCGCCGCTGTTTCATATTTTCTCCGAAACTTTATCGCCGTGCCCTTCCTCGAGCACGGGGCTGTTCGACGAATTCCCCTCGTGGCCAGTCGTTCTTGATCAGGTTCGAATACACAATACTGCTTCGTATCTACCAGGAACTGTACTTCAAAGCATATAATGCAGCTTCGTCGACGGACAATGTCATGTACTCTGACTAAACTGTACGACAATGTATTTATGATGCCATATTTAAAATTTTGCCTTCTCCGTGGAATTTGTTTCATCAGGCTTGACTCTGAGCACTTTAGTTTAGCTTGCTGTGCGATGATTGGCATGCACATACATGTGAACGCTCTTAATTCCCTTTTTTTTGTGGATGACATGATTGAATCACGTGGTGGCAGCTCGCAAACGGAATTATACTGCTCCAGTGATACAACGTGTGCCACAATGCCGGAGGGAATATCTAACATGTGTCATACATAACATAAGTCGTACGACAGGATGGTTGTAACCCGCCGCCGTTTTAGGTTGCCGTAGTCTGTGGTCGATCGACCATCATATCTATCTGCTACCTACTATATAACTATACTCTGGCCACACTTTGGCGTTCATGCTCAATGAAATGCCCATCTGAATCTAGACGTTTCTTGTCCAGACCGGCGCGAAGGTGCCGAATATGGCCGCATCGAATCACCTGCAATGGAACCATGGGCACGCCATCTGCGGCGTCTTCCACAACCATTAGGACGTGCTCTATCTAATGGCCTGCATCAGACGTCGAGCATTTTGGCTGAAAAATGTACGATGGATGGTAAAATGGTCTCGTGAGTATTCGAAACACATTTTTTAATAATGCGGAAAACGCGAAAACAGGAAGAGGTTGCCCATAATACAGTACTCACTCGTACCGGGCACCTCGCAGTATGAAACAGGAATGCTGGGCGGGGAGGCGTTTGTTTGGTGTCTTGTTTTGAGAAGGGGTGTGTTCGCCTTGTAGGGCTAGACCTAATTACCACTTGATTATTGTATATGAACCCTATACCTCAACCAAAAAGGGGTTCGGAGAATGAGCTACAACAAACAGCGTAACCCGAGTATCAATCTCATATATATTATAGCCTGCTGTATAGTTACGCGTCGAATCAATAACGTAACGTAATGAGAAGGAAGGAGCAAGGACAGTAAATAAATGGAGTAGACAAGCCTAAAGTTGGCACAGAAGGGAGGTATAGACTTGGTGCGTGGGCTTCCTTTAGTTTCCGAAGTTTTCTTCTTTAGGGAAGGTTATGAGTGATCAATGCTGAAGATCATGCTGCACAGTGTCGGAGGGCAAGAGAAATAATAATAATGCAAAACACTCGCCAGGTATGTATTGGAGCTTGCAAATATATATGAGTTTCGACCAAATCCCCAATCGATCTGACAGCTGTTGTGTTTTAGTTTCGTAAATATTCCAACAATAGACAATTAGTAGAGTTAGGGCGCCCGGTCAGGCAAACATGTTTTTTTGCCCTAGAAGTGCTACCCCGATGAAAACCCCCGAACATTTGTTGGGGTTGTTGTTGTTGATGTACTCGTACACCTCAGCCTGTTTTCACTGTCGTCATAGAGTTCGTCCCTTAATATGACATGTTGTACTGCATGGGGGGTCACACAGCAATTATAACCCACATGATGGAAACCCAAAATCATGTACTAGGTACTGTACGCACCCCCCCTAATGTTTAGACACCACATTTATTTCTGATTTCTACTTGGTATGAGTTCATGCCCCCCCGTACGTGGTATGTAGGAGTCCTGTATTGTTATCCCTGAGACTTTTCTCTTAGACTCAACAACAAACCACTGCAGCATTATTTTTTCGTTGTTGCCGGTCTCCCCACAGGTCCCTGGGTGTCTGGCGGCTGAGATACCTTTCGACTGCCCCAAGAAACGAGCCGGCTTCTCGTGCAGCCCGGCACGGTCCGGAATATTTCAGGTACTCGGGAAGCCCATCGTACTCCACGTGGGTGAAGACGTGCAGAACGCTCTGTCGTGCATGATCCAGGCGGACGGCCTGCTGATGGGATGCAGCACCTTCGGGCAGGTGGCCGGCCTGTTGACCGAGGGCATCTCGTTTTTTTCTATGCACTGCAGCGGCGGCAAAACCCCGACACAATACAAGACCATCCCTCCTCTGGCCATCGCAGAAAGGGGCCACTTGTGGGTTCCCGTTGCCGGCTCTTGGCGCGACCCCGTCTTGAGTTCAACGGTTATATTGAGCTCAACTCTTGACACGTTAATCTCTTCCAAGAACGCATCATCATCATCATCATCATCATCATCATCATCATCATCGTCATCATCATCATCACCGCTTCTTTAGTAGCGCAGGCATCTACCTCTACTATTACTATAGACAGGTGCGCAGCGTGGACCACGATGACCCTCTTCGTAGCCCGCATTCAATCGTACCCGGGGCTAAACCTTAGGGAGGCGTGTTAGAGGGGGGGTGGAGGCAGTGGTCCACTCTAGACCTGCGATTTAACTCGAAAGTCTACGGACAGGCAGTTTGTAGTGGAGCGTAATGGCCTGATCAGCACATACGTTACGCCTCAGGCGGGTCTTGTGCTTGTAGGGGGTGGAATGGTGGTCGAATTTTGTTAGGGGGTTTACTGTAGGTGCGGTCTCTTTAATTCCGACGCAGGCCGTGCCTTGTAACATTTGAGTAACGATATCGAAAGGGCTGCATACCATCGTCGCAACACACCAAGCTCTTTTACTACTGTATCTGCGGATTGAATACCAGTTAATGGTGTACATGCACATGTACAATGAGGACTCTCGTAGTGATTGCCTGGTATACTAGACCCCACAAAGTATCACACGCGCCGGGATGCCTGGCTCCCGCCTTTGGTTTCCCACCGAACACGAGCGCACGTGGCACAGGGTGGCTGCGCGACATATACACTATTTCCCCTGAAGGTTTCGAACGGTCAGGATAATATATATGCTGCACCACTGCACCAGCCGAGAAGAAACTAAACGGCTTGGTAAGCCTGGAGACCATCTACTACACGGTCGCTCAAAGGAATGGGAGAAAATTGTATGATATACACGTACGAGTACAACGTTTTCGAATGCTCAGGAGGGTTTTGAACATATACATGCCTTCGAGTTTTAGAGACGGTAGCTATATGTGGTGACCGCGCGCTCGTCAAGCGGAGGTGGGTGTTGTTGTGTTCCATGTATCCGTACGAGATGGATGGTGGTAAACCTGTGGAGTGTTTCATGTTTTGGTATGGTGCCGGTTTTGCTGTCGATTCGTGCACCAGCTTTGTTTGTGAGTGTGCTTACCGCTTGCTGTGGTGTTATTGCTGTGTATGAGCACAACACAATATCCCAAATTTTGTTGAGGGGCGACCCTTGATCCTCTTTAAACGTCTACCAGGTACGAAGTATCAGGTGGTACCTGGTATCAGTCTCGATGCTCAGCAGAAATGCTCTTCGATGGTGCTCTTTGCAAAAGGAATTGGTGTTACAACAGCGTACACGGGTGGCCGATACCCCCTCTCTTGCAGGTTGTGGGCGCAAATAAATCATCGTCGAGGCATTGAACGAAGTAACAAGCCGCGGAAAGTGACGACAACCTATCATTTCGGTACGCCTGATGGTGCGCTACACCGTTCAAAATCTCCACGGGGATGACTTTAACATCTCCACATTAATGTGTTTACGTTCGCTTTGTGCACGTGGGGAGCCTGTGTAAGCCATAGCTCCTGTGATAGTGCCGTCTACGGAGTACCCTTCTACGGAGTGTCATTGAAGCACCAGTTCTTAGTTTCTCCAGTGATGTGTGCAAGTACGCTCCCTCGTGCAGCTGTCCCCCCTATGCTTCCTAGTGACATGATGGATATACTATGGACAACATTCAATATTCGTGCGAAGGTCCCCCCCCCTGGCTTGCGTTTATCAGCGGCGACTCTCGTTGGTTGTGAGGTATGCCTTATTTATCCTGTTTGCGAACCCGCGCATCATTTTCACGCCGAGGGGTCCTACTTATTATAGCGTTGTCTTTTTTTTGTGGCGAGTTTCTATTGTTCTCCCAGCCCACCTTCGGACAGCCGCACCGTGCGTGATCCACGTTTACTTGGGTGCTACGATGGTCACCATGTTGGACTTTCGTTATGTTATCACTACTTCCCGTACGTACTGTAGTGGCCCCGGCTCGCCATTGGCTCACAAATACGTGTGCGGCTGCACCGTACGCCACCTCGACTCGCGAAAACAACAGACACATCCACGGCAGATATGTACCAGGTATTCGCTTTGATTGAGAGTCACCCCACGGTAGGGGTTCCACGTTTTGGGTCAAAGGTTTCTGACCGATTGAGTTCCATATGTGAGGAACCTGCAGTGAGGATGAAAATTTTGCTTGTGTATTCGTTTTAGGACCGGCGCATTAAAGTGCTGGTCGGGTGGTGGGAAATAATTTTTTCCAATTTTGGTATCGGGTGAGATATTGAGCTCCTAAATCGAGGGGTTCAGGAACTTCTGGTGCACCCCTACCGTGGGATGGCTCTCGAGACGGTCATGCCCATGTATTACATGTTTCCATTAAGGAGCCAACAACGCGCCTGTAATAGTAGTAGGTATGTGCCCCGCAGGCCACATAGTATTGTGCATCAAGCTTTATGTCGAAGGGGAGGAATCATGTATAGGCCTGAATATCCGCCCCCCTATGTTATATTCCTGGTATATATATCTATATATATCTATATTTTATAGGTTGGATTGGTGTCGGTTGGCGACGACGCTGTAAAACACGCCTTTCACTGCGTGGGCTACAGCCAGGGTACAATTTATTTTTTTGCGGCGACCACCTGGCGGTCGAGTTAGCTCATTTTTGTGCCGGGAGAACCTTTACTCCGCACAAGGAGAATTCTCGTACTACGCAGTGTGTATATGGTTAGGCACCACGAACGCAGTTACATAGTGCAGCCATTGCTATCTCTGGAAATGACCACACCAGAAATCAAATAAATCCATTGATGCTGTCATCCATAAGCAAGAAAATCTGCCTCTAAAGCGGTTCTTAGCAGGATGCAGCTCACCCTTCCCACGGCGCTTCTCGCTTGGTTCAAGCAATGTCTGCCTAGTCGGTGAAAACTCGACGTGCCCCGTCCCGGCATTGTATATGCGAGGGTCTATGGTCATACGACTACGGTCATGCACGACAATGAGTACAACCCCCCGAGCCCACCTCCTCCTTTGCTTTCAGCACTTACCAGGTACAAATTAGAGGGGGGTTTCTTGACAATCATGGCCGTGATGTAGCACGACTGGTGGTGCACTAGCTGTACGCTGGTGGCGGTCATATGGCTAGGCGATGAGGGTACTGTTTTTCACAAATAAATGGCGCAAGCACCGTCATCCTGATGCCTTGACTAGGCCAATTGGTAAACCCACTTTCCGCTTCCGTAGGAATATTTCGCGATGAAGCACGAGTTCATCCCGAGGCGGTGGGTGGGGAAGGGTGTTGACTGTATTCTTTACCGAGGAATTATGACAACAGCAGTGCACAAGGTCCAGGGAATATGTAGGTATGATTCTGGTCTTCACCCAGGGGATATGGGACTTTGGCAATCGTCGCCAATGGCCAATGCGTAGTACTGTCGAGTGTCCTCCTCCCGTAGTCAAAAAGTGCATTATTTCTGACTTACTTTTCGGCAAGCTTCGTTCACACGAATATTGGGCTTTGAACAGTATTGGCAATACAGGACGGGCCACTCCGTTGCGCACTGCCGGTATGCGTAGGGCGTGCGCGCATAGCCCTCGATGGGTTTCGACGAGCGTAATGATGACTGAACCCGACCACGAGCGGTATCAAACAAAGGCAACGCTTCTTCAACGCCCCCCCCATTCTGCGTCACCCTGGACGATCATCGTTTTAACTGAATCCAGAACAGGATAACTTCATAAATGAGCAAGGACGAAAACGACAACACCGCAGACAAAACATCACGTACTGTTACTTTTGAGTTACGTACCTGGTACTTCTGCCGCCTCTTGACTTGGACGTTAGATGAAACTGCTTTGTACCAACGATACCCGTTTCACCACTAGAAGACTGCTACGTGCTACTACCGTACGCAGGGCTTAATCCGCTATGTACAACCCCATAGCATCTACACAACAAGTAGAACTCTACATCCGCAATTGATCGTACTAGGTACGACCTGCGGAGAGTGCCCGATTACTCAAACACGGGAGCGCCATCCGCACCCCACACCAGCAACTGTTCACCTCGCTTACTCACCCCCGCATACAGGCACTCGCCCCAACACAGCGAGCGGCTCACATGCGTATGCATTGATAGCTATGCAAACAGGCGCGCGTAAATCGGTAGAGCTGCGCCGCGAAACGAAGCGTCTATCTTGTACGCCCTATTCAACACGGTCGTAAACTTTAGCGCGGCATGCGCACCCCACTTCATCAAGTTAGGTTACCGGGTTCTCCCATCCCTGCCTGCCTTGCCACTTTCATCAAGTTGGGTCACCGCGTTCTCCCATCCCTGCCTTGGAGCAACTCAACAAAGCGAAGCCGCACGCTGCAACAGTAGGGTTGTCGCACCTTTTTGTGCTCTGAGTCTCCTCGATGGAGTAGCTGCGTACCTCACACCAAAACTGGTTTTGAGACATAACCAAACCGCAGTGGGGATGCGGGGGGAGGAGTGCCGTGTGACCCCGGGTCTGCGTTACGGCTAGGATGGAGAGATACAGCAAGGGTGAAGATGATTGTAGAAGGGGAAATAACTAAAACAAAACAAACGCGTAACCGCCAGATGAACACTCCTTTAGACCGCGGTAGGTACACGACGAAACATTCTGCAAACAGCAGAATGCGTCCCAACGATAAAGCGTACCCTATTGGGTAGTTCCTCGGCCAAGGAGTCCCGCGAGTAAGAAACATTGCTTTATCGAGACAAAACCCGTGCCATACCCCTATCATCGTAGCACACACTCGACTGTCTCGATCACAACCAGAGACGAGCAGACCACGTCACTAGGGCCTGCGGCTCAACCAAACACTTTGCTATTAGCCGGGGAAGGCCGCTACGCAAGGATAGGTGCCACGAAGGGGAGCTAGCCACCGACAGAACAGCGGGAGATCCCCGAGTACACCCCCCCTCCCTTCCCGTCCCCCTCTGAGAAGGGGTGCGTGGTGAATGTTCGAAATACTGAGTACTCGCCCCTCCCCCTCTCTCCAAGACATAACAAGACAAACTCGATCGCTGCGTAGTGGATACCGTTGGCAACGCCACCGTCACCCCCAGCCCCCTCACCCTATTTATATAGGTTTGGTTGGCGTCGGTTGGCAACGACACTATAAAACACTACGCGAGCTACAACAGTAGACAACCAGCGCACCGTTTTTTTTTTTTTAATATTTTGGCGGTCGCCCACAGCTGGTTGTCGAGTTAGATGGTTTGTTCGAGGTAAAGAACCTTTACTCCGCACAAGGGAATTGATCGTATCACGTAGTGCTCAAGGCAAGACACGCAAGAGGCAGCGACATAGAACTCCCATTGCTGTCTCTGGAAATGCCTACACCGGAAATTAAATTAACTCACTGAAGCTGTCATCCATATGCAAGTCCGCCTCACGAGCGATTCTTAGTAGGATGCAGCTCGCCCTTCATGCGACTCGCCGGACATCTCACGGCGCTTCGCGCTTGGTGCAAGCAGTGTCTGCCTGGTCGGTGAAAACCCGACATGCTCGGCCCCGGCATTGAGGGATGCGAGGGTCTATGGTCACATACGACTACGGCCATGCATGAGATCGAGTACATCTCTCCTATCGAGTACACACCCCTTCCCCTCCTCGCCCCACCCGCCCTCTCTCGCCATGGGGTTGGTGTGCTTCTGCTTGGACGGTAGAACAAGTTAGGCCTTGATGGACCAGCCGCCATCCATGAGGTAAACGGAGCCGGTGACCATCGCAGCATCGTCGGATGCCAAAAACGTCACCACCTTAGCAATCTGAAGAACGCACAAAAGGAAGAAGGAGGGACAAGGGTTGACATATGGATGCTAATTGCAGAGTAGCTGCTTGCATACAATATATGGTAGCCACTTGGACGGACTAGAAAGAAACAAGCATGGCGGCAGAGCGGACAGAACAAAATCGACCACAAAAGGTAGATACCGGTATAGGCAAGCTCCATATATCGCAGCTCGGCAAATATCACGCGGGTAAACACAACACAACCGATAAAATCTGTTTCGCCATCTATGTACTTTATCTCTAAGCTGGGTGACACCAATGACTTGATATCCACACTACTATCCAGAACACAAGTACAGCCCACGCCGTTACCGAGGGGGGGAGGCCGTCAGCCCCCCCGCGAAGCATGGCAACGCATATCTCGCTACGTAAAGAGTACATGGTGATAATGGTGGCTCTATCTCAGAGACCTCAAAAGAAGGACCAGTTTGGATGCGGCCAGGCACGAAAAACATGGGCTCAGCAGCACCACAAACTAGGTGTTGGTTTCGGTGCTTTGAAATATCGACACGTTCGTTGTGTCGTATCGAGTGTGTTTTGCCCTCCAACCCCAGGCATCCTTGTGGTAACTGTGCAGATACTTAACAAAAGCTTCGATGTATCAAATATCATAGACTGGCTCATCATGTCTGATACAGTAATGATAGTAGTTAATCGGTATTGTAACGAACCCCGTTCTCGCTCGATGTTCAACACTATCCGCGACCCAATATGGAGCGGTTCAAATATTACCTCGTCCGATTGGATGGGGCGGCCGATGAGCTGCGTAGTTTTGGTCACGTTGGTGAGCATCTCGAGAGGCATGTCGCCGTAGATGGGCGTTTCCACGTGCCCGGGCGAAACCGAGTTAACGCGCACTCCAGACGCAGCACCCTGTAGAACAAACACAGCACCGAGTGGAAGCATTTGATATTCGGCCGAAAACTTGTCAGACATAGTGTCGGAGTGGACGTGTAGAGCAGACGCATGGTACGGGAGAGGTGCACGCATGTTTTCCTAGACGCCTTGAGTCAGGCTGTCTATACCTGAAGTAGGCAAGAAGAAACAAGGAACGTGTAACCTGATAGACAATCCCCTGGACTATGATAGGTTTCCATTTCTTTCTCAGGCTCCCAAGATGGGGCGCTCTATACCTCGCACAAAAGCTCGACTGCCTTTCGAAAAAATGTGAGCGAACTCCCCCCTACAAACAACGAAACTGACAGTAAAACACAAATACGATTGAACCTGAATTGTTGGGTAGGTCATGAGTTGACGAGGAACCTCCGTCAACCAAAACACGTCTCCCCCCAATACTACACCTTCAACCGTCATATGGCTTTCTAGTTGTCATAACCCGCGAATGAACGGTATTCCAGAGATATATTGGCTAGCTTCTCAGCCAAGGAGCCTCGGCAGCCAAGAAGTGCTACGGCCAAACATTGCTACCCAGTATCGTAGCACTCGTCTTTTACCATGTATGTACTTTTGTTCGGATAAGGTGTAATACGTATGTTTTTCCTTTTCCCACCGGTAAATTCACCCCCTTCCGCACCGGAGTATTCCAACAGGAGCTGTCAACACAACGCACATAGCCTCTGTTTAGTAGTGCAGTTTACGAACACTGACGACACCCTCCAAACACAACGCAACATCCGAAGCTCTTGTGTTACAATACGTCTTAAAAAACGCCTCCGCTGTGTGGGCCGATCTTCCTTGCATCTTAGGCGACAGGTGGGAACTTGATTAGTACCCTCACTGCTACCACTACTACTGAAAGCATTCTTCGGACCGACCTCGATCGCGGCATATTTCATGAGCATGTCGGCGCCCGCCTTCGAGGCCGCGTACACGCCTCCTCCGTTCATCGCCGGGAGGGTGGACACACGAGACGCCGTGCACGAGGTGTTTACGACGATAGAGCCCTTGTCGCCGCTCTTCGCCATAGCAGGGATCTGCGGTTATGAGGGGCGCAAGGGGATACGGGAGAACACGACGATCATAAAAAACGTGTGGGGGTGTCAACATTGGGGGATACGTGGTTTTTGGGTCCATCGTGGGTTTTGACTACTATGCCATCCCGTAATATTACGGGGGACCATATTAAATAGGACCTACCGTACACACAAAACTTACATATTCCCGTATTTTTACTTGACAATATTAGGTCCTATTTACTATGGTCCCCCATAGGAGTTGGAAGGGGGGGGGATAACCGTTCAGTATTGGCTGCAACTAAAGGCTGATGGAGGTTATCTTGGTGTGTATGTTGTTATCGGCATTCCGGCGAGATTTTGGTAGGATCCGTTCAGATAGGAATCTCGAAGGAGTTCGGGGACACGCCTGGCACACATTGCAGGAGACTGCGGTAACTGAAGCTTTTGAAGAAAAACTTGTCGACATACGCGATGACTGTCAAGTTCGTATTGGCTACGTTTACATTTTTACGCATCTGTTTTTTCAACCCCAAAGCTATACGAACAGCCTTTGTGTCCACCCTGCAATGGTGGTGAAGCTCAGTGACCGAAAGACGAATGCATACGCTGTACATTTGTCTATTAATGGAAGGAATAGTAAAACCTTTAAGCGCGTCGACGTTCATATATTATTCCCCAAACATCGCGAGTGGGCAATACCTGATACTTGAAGCAGTAGACGAGGGACTTGAAGTTGACATCTAGCAGCTTGTTGATCGCAACCTCGGTGATGTCGGCGAAGGTGCCCGTGACGAAGGCTCCCGCGTTGTTGAATGCCACGTGCAGCCCACCGAAGTTCTCGACCGCGGCATCCACCATGCGTTTGCAGTCGGCTTCCTGAAAACGGCAATACGGTGGGGAACGCAGCATTGGTGAGGAGGGCGTGCCCTCGAAGGCAATCGCAATGCGCGTATATATACCCGTTCTTTCAGAAGGAAAAGTTAAAGGAGATAACGGATGAACCCCTTAACATGATCGTATGTATCGCCTAAGTCATGTTCGCCTCAACATGTTGAAGCCCGTTCGGTTGATATTCTGCAGTCTCTTCCTGCTGGAATTTATCGTAGTAGGTAGGTGTAAACAGCCTACTGTGTGTACAAACCGAACTACCGTAAATTTCGGACAGTAGTATGCCCCCCGTATCTCAGATACCGCCCCACGACAGGAAACCATCCTCGGTGACAACTTGAAGCTGAACTAAAGTACAAGTAAAGTTCATCACCGGGTGCGTTAGACATATACCAGGTATATCTTTCATTTATACAAAGACCTGGGCGGGCCAGGGTCCCCTGTTGACACCCATCTCCGTGTGATACGTACCGAAGTCAAGCACAATATGCGTGCGGGTGCTATCGGTGGGACGGAGTAATGTTTGAGGATATCTTAGCAGGTGAAAAATCTAGGTAAAGGGTGGTATAGCAGTAGTAGTGCGTATTCAATTTATTCTACGCAGGTAAGGAGAAGTGGCGGGTGCTATTGGTGGTACTCGACGAATTGTGTCAGATCTTTCATACTGAATTGGTAACGCCATGCATATTGTCGGAAGTAAGATGATCGGCGTAATAGTATGGCTTGCGTGCACTAAACTACCGGGTAACACGCAAGATAGCCCACGCACCCTGTCTGGGACGAGGTTGAAAGCCGTTTCTGTCGGCAAGGAAGAGAGAATGTAAACGCCGAGCGACGCGTCTGCGAAAACATATCGGCGCCATCTTTCGATGGAGCCACTACTACTTTCGCTGTGTGTGCCGCCCTTAAAAGACATACTTCGGATAAACAACGGCTGTGAATTTCATCCCAGGGGTCGTGCTATCGCTAGCGTGTTACACGGCGTACTTGGTACGTAATTACTGGTGGCACGTGCACGCCAGGGGCACCATAACTTTGGACCAGTGTGGCTCATGCAAACGACACCGAACCCGGTGTTATTTTCGTACTCAGTCCAAACGACACCTCGCCGGTGTTGTCCACAGAATTACCTTTACAATGTTGCAGACGAAACCGCAATACTTGCCGAACCAATAGAGATATGCTACGTGTATGCATTGCTGCGGAATATACAACTCCGCCTTATATGCTACGATTACGAGCAGTCGCCGAAATACTGGCGAAAACGGCGTACATGTACCTATCGTAGTGGGCAAAAGATAAGGACCCCAGGTCTGTTTTGACCTTCTGCGCAAAATACTCCGGAACAGCGCCTTCGGCGTGCGTTGCGCTTCGCGTGGCCTCGCCGGAAAGGGTTGCGCTGGCACAACTGCGGAACCACTTCTGGGTAGCAGTGGGGTTTCTATATATATAGGCTCTCGAGGGGCGGGGGGGGGGGTACACTCCTGTCGTACCGTAGATATCTTCTGTATGTTCCTGTTGCATACCGGTACCTGGTAATCATGTTGATTTCGACGGCAGTGTAGAAAGCAGCAATGCTTGTGTGTTCGTGTATAAAGAGTTTGCTCATGCATGAAGCTAGCACCCTCAGGAATGCGTCGTCAAGTCCCCGCGCGTAGGCGTTTCTAACAAGATATACATACGACCTGGTATTTTGTAAGGGATTTTCAACCAAGACCCCAAAATCGTGGTTGTAAAATGGGTGATGCAAAACGTACGAGAGTCTTGAGCTTTTCAGCCCCTTTTTCGGGGCCAACAACTTACTGTCCCATCTTGGAACCGTTTTTTTCCCCTCCCGCGGCATCTTCGATGACGACTCCCTGATCCCGCTGGAGAATAGCAATCTTCTAGTGAAAGCCACTTCTTCATCGGCGGTGTAGCCATTGTGCTATGCTCCGTTGCGTAAAATTAAATATCTTGGCGTTCCTGCGAGGTATTGGTGCTACTCGCTCGCAACTTCAAATGCACGAAAACACCTCGTGAGTCGTTCCTCGCTGCCTACGACTGACTGCCGTTTGACGCACCCAACGCACCTCTCACACCCCATCAGGACGATTCCTCAATTTCGTGGGCTGTAGGTTCCTGTGAGGAACTGTAGCTGTCCACAAGTCAAGTGCAAACGTTTTTGGGTTGTTTTTTGTCTTATTTCGTGCACCCCAAATTTCGATTAAGTTCGACCACTGGAGCACCTCTTAAGTCGAGGTGTAGGCCTCTGTAATGAACGGGCGAGAGATCAATCTCGAGAGGAACACAAGCTGTTGTGAAGAACAACTTTTAAGTCACTGCTGTGGCAAATTTGGTGCGTCACGGGACAACTTTCGCGGACTTTAACTGCGTGCCGCGCAATGTATGTAAAACCCTTGTTCTGGCCGGCTCTTGGAGACTACTACTGCTACTGTAGAACCATCGTTCATGAGGATCCTAGGCAGACATCGATCGACAAAATCAACGATCCCGTTATGAAATCTGAACGGAACGCGCTGATTAGGGTCTCCGACCCGCTTGAGTGTCACAGTGCTCACACCTCGGTTGGTGATATGTGGCGTGGCCGACTAGGCGCCTATTAAAAACATATTTTTGGTGCTGGTCTGTAGAAGACAGGCGACAAAAATCTCGAGCCTTCTCCCACGGCAAGAAGTCCATTTTTCAAGTTAAGGATCGATCGACAAACCCAACGACTGTGTCAATAACTTTGAACGGAGCGCGCTGGCTGGGGGCTCCGACCCGCGCTAGGGTTACAGTTCTCACATCCCGGTCGGTAGTATGTGGCGTGGGTGGGCCAGGCGCAAAACAATATCATGTTTGGCAGCTGGTGTGGTATGTGGCGTGGGTGGGCCAAGCGTCGATAAAAACATGTTTGGCAGCTGGTGTGAGAGAACAGGCCACAAAAACACTCGATTCCTCTCCGTTGGCGCGAAACAGAACCTTTTGAATGTTTGGACAAAGAGCGTAGGACGCCGTGGCCAACCTCTTGCTCCCTAGACCTCGGGTTCCAAGGATACCTTCTGCGCTATCATTTACACTCACTTTGATCTTGCCGGGTAAGAAGCTCGTTGTCGGTGGGTTGATTGTATGTCACGGTCGAAAGGACAATGGGTCGCGTGACTGTGGGTGTGCGAGCTGCGAGCCGTGTCTGTTTTTTCGTTGTTTGTGTGCGGCGTGATTTCGCGTGGTTCGCGTTAATACAGCGATTTGATTGGAAGATGGCTCGCGTCGTTCGCGCTATTTAAGCGGTTTGATTGGAAGATAGCTGGCGTTAACTGCCAAGTGTGTAATTTAGACTTGCCTGTCACCGTCGCTCTCCCATAAGCACGAACCAGCCGAAGTTCCAAACACAACGTGTTAAGATTGCGAATTTTCTTCTAGTCCGATAAAACATCTAAAGATCAGAGACGGGTGCCAGCGTGGCCTTATGCCACTGGGCTACTCAGTCAGCGCCGACTAAGTAGATCAGTGGTTTAACCAAATCTAGTTAGAAACAAAGAAGCGCCTATGGCTCGATACAGCCTGCTGATAAATCCTCCGGGGCTGACCAAGCCCCTAAGCAGCGCCCGGTATTTCCTTCATAAGGTCTCCCGCGCGTTCTTTCATTCAAGTGGTTCACTCCACTTCCGACTCTCCGGTCGAATGTTCTTCTATCGGTTCAGTGCGGTTCGGTGCCGTTACCGTACCAAACCGCACCGTAGGATATATCGTAGAACCGAACCGCGCCGTAGGATGCACAATATCTGAAAACTACAACGAACCGCACCGTAGGATGCACAATATCTGGAAACTACACCGAACCGCACCGTAAGATTCCTGCTTTCTTAAAACCGCACCGACCCGCACCATAGGAATTCCATCGAAACCGCACCGCACCGTGTGCGTCAAGATACATACGGTGCCAAAAACAGTTAGATCGGTTATTTAACGGTGCGGTTATCACTTGAAACCGTAGAAAAACCGCCGTTCCATCGGGCGCGGAACGGCGCAATAGGGTCATGGTTTCGCACGGCTCATGACGGGTTTTGCACGGTTTCGTGTCCAAAGTGTTGCCGGTGGCTTAGTTGATCTTATGGTATTTAATATTTTGATTTTTTTGTGGTTGAAAAACAAAAAAAGGAAACTGTTTATATCTATATATTTCTGATATACTCCGCGTCCCCGGAAGTACACTTGCCGGAAAATATAAAATCACAAGCTGCCGTCGCTGGGAATTTCGTGGTCGTTGACTGTTCCTTATGAGCGAACAGGGCCTGACGTGACACGTAAAACAGCAGTAGGAGGGTTCATATATATGTATATTTTAAAACAGCAGTAGTAGTAGTAGTAGGAGGGATATTGTGCGCAAGAAGATAATGCTCGGTGTTCGGAGCTGTACCTGACGTAGTATAGAGCAAGATGATGGCGTGTGTTACACGTAAATGTACCATGGAAGACGACAAAACATTTAGCGTCACATCGCGCTACTCAATCAATCTGAAACATGCAAATTACCGGTGTATTATGGCATATTGTCCCGGTACGCATCGTGCAATTATTTATTTCTGTTTTTTGTTTTATATATATACTCGTTTATTTTTTTATGTACGTAATGCTGTATTTATTGTTTATTATTATTTCTCTTGCCATCCGACAATGTGCAGCGTGATCTTCAACATGGATCACTCATAACTTTCCCGAAAGAAGAAAACCTCGGAAACAAAAGGAAACCCATGCACCAAGTCTACTTCCCTTCCGTGCCAACTTCCAGCCTGTTTATTGAATCTGTTTTTTTAATGTGTTCGTGCTGTTGTTGCTCTCTCCTGACTTTGTGTATAAAGTATAAAGTAAAGAAGGTGTACCCGGCACGCAAACCGTACGAACCCGAGGGCTTGTACGGTGTATTCATACGTTTCCTGTAGCGGTTTTATTAGTGCGTTAGTGCCCCGAAAAAAAGCGGCAGAAACCGTACGAGACCGCGGTTTAGACGGTTTATTCACACGGTGCACCGTAGAGAACCACCAGCGGTTGCGTTAGTGCCCCAAGAGAAAACCTGAGAACCGTACGAAACCACGGTTTTGTACTGGTCATTCATTCGGCGCACCGTAGAGAAACAGTGGTTTCGTTAGTGCACCCATAAAAAGCCTGAGAACCGTACGCAAATAAATGCGGTTTCGTACGGTTTATATATACGGTGCACCGTAGAGAAAAACGTGTTTTGTACGTTTTTTTTCCTACGGGGATTGGAACCGCAGCGTAGAAAAAAACGATTCACCGGAGAACCGAACCGAACCGGACCGTATGATATATCACTAAACCGAACCGCACCTTAGGATTAATTTTTCCGGTTTTCCAAAACCGCACCGAACCGCACCGTAGGATTTGCGATTGTTGAACACCACACCGAATCGCACCGTAGGATTTCCGATTTTGAAAACCGCACCGAATCGCACCGTAGGATATACCTCAAAACCGAACCACACCGTACGTAGTAGGATTTACAATAATACCTGAAAACCGCACCGAACCGAACCGTAATATTTTCCGATATTCTAAAACCGCACCGAACCGGACCGTAGGATTTTCGATTTTGAAAAAACCGCACCGTGCACGGACGGATAACCGTAAATATCCCTGTATAAATCCTCCTAAACGAAGAATCGAGAACATGGTTGGCACCTCCTACGCCACCTACACGACTACTACTCCTGCACATACATACGGGCACATACATGCATCAGATATCTGTACTATTGTACATACCGTATTTCAGATATCTTACAGCATGGACCAACGAGCACAACTATATCCATACGGCATTGACTCCAGCCCACACATCATTGTGCTATACCAATGGTACACTCCTCAGCCGCCTCACCTTGGAAACGTCGCCCGCCACAACGAGAGCATCCCCCCCCGCAGACCTGATCTCCTCGGCAACAGCCTTGAGTTTGTCCTCTGTTCTGGCCGACAAAACAACCTGGAAACATAGCAGCAATGCGCATCACAAACAAGCACGGGCCAGTAGGAAACATTGGGATTGTTGGGGGGAAGGAAGGGAAGGAGGGAGAGAGGGAGGGAGGGAGGGAGGGAGGGAGGGAGGAGGGGAGGGAGGGAGGAAGGGATTGAATGCACCGATACCCAAAATTATCAGGGAAATACTCGTCATCATGTCATGTACAATGTCATGCAAGGTATACGTGTATGTATGTATGTTTGCAAAACTTTCGTCTTTTTTTCTATTTCTCTTCGTACCAGTACTTACAGGTAGGTGCAAAAAATAGGAGTTTGAGCAATCTCCGTATCTTCGCGGGCACCGCCACACAAACACGCGAGCGCATCATTCAAAATTTCTTGTTGCAACTAAACTAACGGCCGCACTCGATGCCCGCGAACGTCGCCTGACAGCGCACGCTCACAGTGAAACGTTGGCTGGACCACATTCACACACAGTTAGTTGCACGAAGCATACACGAGTATACACATGCGGCAGGCTGCGACGAACGCTCGTGTACGTACGTATGATGATACCGCAGGTATCATGCGACAGAAGGGAAGCGGTTGGCATGCTTCGAGCATCTGAGCAAGGCATCATACCACTCACTGCAAAGGGTTATCTGTGCGCAAGGCATCGTACTTGGCACGTCAAGTGCTGCAGCTGGTGAAGGTACAGCAGTACGGTAGCTTTGTCCTTAAAGTATACGTAAAGCCCCCTCCCTTTGATACTACGTACCTTGGCTCCCTCCTTCGCGAAAGCGATCGCTGAAGCCCTTCCGATGCCTGTTGATGCTCCAGTCACGAGCGCCACCTTCCCTTGAAGCTTCCCAGCAGACATGATGGTGGTGTGAGTGTGATGTGGACGTGTATAGACAACTGCTTGCTGTAGCTCTGTTCGATGGAGGTACACCGCTGTGCAGAAGGGGTCTGGTCGATGGCGAAAAGAAAGCACTTGTAGTAGTAGAGCAGGAGTATTGTCGAGATGGAATGAGAGGGTGTTGTGAGAGTGTGAGCACATACATGGTGCGAGAGCAGAGAGAGGGTACTGTGGTGTTCTGTTGGAGGCGGAGGAAGCGGAGATGGAAAGCGGAGCAAATGAATTCAGCCCGGCGGCTCGTTTTGTGTTTAGCTCGGATATCTGGTGTATTTGAACCGTTTTGATTGGCCGAACTGTGTCACAAAATATTTTTGGGATGGTCCCGGGAACATATGCACATAGAATGTGGGCTTGTGTGTATGTTTTTGGGATGGTCTAGAATGGGGGATGGTTTCGGTGGGAAAAAGAAAAAAGAACAGCAATACGAGTACTCGTTTAAGTAGTACATACCAGGTACCAGGTACCAAGTAATAATCACGAAATGAACCAGACCTCCCGAACTGTTCCACAAGAAATCAGAGATGTATGTGTCAGACATGTCCCCTGTGCGGGCATTTTTTCGTACTACACCTACGAGTATCTGTACGACTACAGGCAGTATTTGCCCCGCTTTCCCTCCCATATTTTGTCTCCAGACTTCCTCCTCCCCTCGCTGCTCGCTGCCAACACCAGACTGGCCACCTCGCACTTACTTGCTTTCACACAACATCCCACTCACACGCAACAAACCGGATCCCTCGTTCGTTATCAGACCGACGGGAACCTTCCTCGTATAATATACTGCCTTGTGTATCTCCACCGATCCCTTCTACGAGTACACTGCCAGAAGTATCCTTCAACAACAACCAACTACCTGACTACATACAGTCAATACTCGTATAAAGCCGTGTCTGTCAATCTTGAAGGTATACTACGTCGTAAGGTGGCGTTTGTGACTTGGAGCATTAATAGTCGTCGGGAGTAGGGCGTCGGCGGTCGCCTTCGCGGAGAAAAAAACCAAGGCTAGGCATGAAGTGCCGAAGGGAATAAGCGCGTGTGGCTATACCCGTGGTGTGTGTACCTGGTGCATAACCTACCTTCGGCAGCAGTACCTAGTAGTGTGTACCAGGGTACCAGGTATCATATTGCGCAAGTTAGTTGCTCGCGATAAGCCCCCCCAGTCCTTCTGCACTACATGGGCTTAATCGTCCCAGCACCTAGACTGCTGTACTTGTGTGTGAGAGGCTCGACAACGAGAAGTTATTAAGAGTAGTATTGTAGTATGCTGTAACAAGAGACCAGGCGATCAGGATCAGATACAGTATGTAATCAGGATCGGATACAGGACAGGACACCAACGGTATTATTATTATTGAGAAACGGGAAAAAAGCCGTACCAGACTGGATTTAATATTTTCTAGTGGGTGTGTGCTATTCAGATGGAACCGGTACACAATAAGAAAGCCTATTGTATTGGGCACAACTTTTTTTTACCCAGATCTCCGAGGAGGATAATAATAATATACCTGGTACCAGGTGATAATAATCAAATGTAGTGTGTGCGTTCTACACAATACTGAACTAAAGACTCCATAACGTACAAGTTTTATGTAAATCTCAGTCTGACTTTCTTATTTCTTGTTTTCTCATTAAATGTGTAACGTACTCTGTACACACTAGATGCGATTTTGTACCAGTTTTTGTATGCCAACAACGTGTTATATTTACCTTCATGCCCACTCACTATACGCGAACGTCAGTTAGGAACCTCCTTTTCTGGCTAGGATACGCGGGTTATTGCGATGTCAATTAACGTTGCATGTGCAAAGGCTTTCAGAAGGCAAAAGAAAATACCTGGTAGGATTTGAAAGGGCGACAACGAAAGGTCATAATTGTAAAAAGTCTTACAGCAGTATGGATGGGCTCTCGTCAATAACAAGGAGCCCATCAATGAGAACATAGTGCTCACTGTTGGCTTAAACCTCAGAAGGTTGGCCCCGGAAAGAGATCTCGTTTTGACGACCAAGAAAATCAAGACGAAAAAGTAAGAAGGAGCAACATACGGACCGAGGTGCGATGAGAGACAGACGTGTGTTTTTCCCCTTCACGCTGAGCTAAAAGAAAAACCCGTCCCAGGCCCTCACATCAGACATTTATATCGATATGTTGTATTAATCTTAATAGTAACAACACTTTTTTACGTACGTACGTACGCGTGGTGAAATTATTGATACAGCAGTAGTATATACCAGGTATATAATATGCATTTTTTCCAGACTTTAAATTTTTGTGAGTTTTTTTTCAATTAATTATTTTTGTAAAACCGGTATCATACATGCAACAATAATAGGGTTATAGACGAGAGAACGCATGTAGGTAGATCGTACCGGTCGCCCCGGTGGTTCAAGTGGTTAACCTCGAATTCTACTTGTTTGAGTCCTGGGTTCGAGCCCTAGGAGGGTCGGACTTTGACTTTATTTGCAAAAATAAAAAAAAAAAGGATTCAATTGTTGAGAGCGCCTTGCAGCGTGGGTAGGCACAATTCGATGCGAGTCGACGAGGGAAGAAAAGGCTGAAATCTTCTCGCGATAAAAATGAAGGCACGTACCGTAGCGGGAAGGGGGGAGAAGAGCCTGCTATGTGACCCCGGATCTAAGTTACGAGTTGGAAGGAGAGAGAATAAGATGTGCGAAGATAATGAATGGGATGGAAAAAAAAAAAAAATATATATTTTTTTTTTTTTTTTTTTTTTTTTTTCCATCCCATTCATTATCTTCGCACATCTTCTACTCTCTCTCCTTCCAACTCGTAACTCAGATCCGGGGTCACATAGCAGGCTCTTCTCCCCCCTTCCCGCTACGGTACGTGCCTTCATTTTTTATCGCGAGAAGATTTCAGCATTTTCTTCCCTCGTCGACTCGCATCGAATTGTGCCTACCCACGCTGCAAGGCGCTCTCAACAATTGAATCCCTTTTTTTATTTTTGCAAATATAGTCAAAGTCCGACCCTCCTGGGGCTCGAACCCAGGACTCAAACAAGTAGAATTCGAGGTTAACCACTTGAACCACCGGGGCGACCGGCTGCCTATATATATATACCTGGTATATCACGAATTTGGCACTAACTACTAGAGTTGTACGGTACTACAGGTAATATCTTCCTCGCATTTATTTGTGTTGCTTTGTCCGTGCAGCAGATATCAGTTTCGCTTGGTCCGTGCAGCAGATATATTATCTGTTTGCTTCGTCCGTGCAGCAGATATCTATCTGTCCTTGCTGAGAGTCGTATGCCTATCGTCTAATCTTAGCAGCCTTTTTGAACTCCTTGCGTCATTTGTTCTGTGGCCCACTTGATATTTTTTAGTTTTACACCACACCAGGTATTCTCTCTTTGTTCTTATTTTCTAGGCTTGCTTGTGTTGTTGTGTTCTCGTACCCGGTACGCTGGCATTTCACTTGCTACTTGAATTTGCGAATATATATATATTCTACTTGGTAGATATTTTTTGGTCTTCCTCTGTCTCACAGCAGTCTGTGACCACAGAAGAATCAGTATCTCTCTCGGATAAGGAATCAGGACGGACACTGTGGGTGTACTGATGTAGCTGGGCAGAAAGGACGATGTAATGTGAAGACAACAACAAATAGCAGACGAGCAAGCCGGCCTATCTAGGCGTGTGGATACAGCTCGACGAGGTGAATATCTCATCACACCCTTTCAAGGCGGCCCTATTGCAGACCTTAGTTACTCCAAGCGCCATGATGAGCAGGTCGGGAAAGACTACTTTCCCCCAGTGTTCGCTGCAATACTGGCTGTCTGTGCCTTGATGCGTACCAGGTATTATGGTGCTCTTTTCATGGGTAATACCGGGGCGAAGGCCTCGTGTGGGATGGGACGGTTGGGTTTCGCTCGCCGCATGCGTTTTTTTTTTTTTGTTGTGATGGGAATGGGAATTGCCCACTTGCTTTTTAATTGGGATGGGAATGGAACGGGAAGCTCGAGTAAGTTCCATTGATGGGACGGGATGGAAGTCGAACGCGACGCCAACGGAATATATATGGTGGAGAAATATTATGGGGAAAACCATGGGAGCACAACGGGAGACGACTACATGGGAATACGTGGACATACATGCTCAACGGAACACGGGAGGTACAAATCAGAAGCCGAGGCATACATACAGCAGTGCGTCGCTTGGAATTTCTTGGAAGAGATCGGATGCACTACAGCTAGCTGTGGTTGATGCCTATCATACGGCTCAAGATTTTAGCAGGGCTTTTCGCGGGTCATGACCCGACCCGGTCGGGTCACGCAGTAGTGTTCAAAATATCACGTGTCGGATCGGGTCGGGTCAAGAGGTGTTCAAATCTCGTGGATCGGGTCAAGTTGGGTCAACAATTTGTCAAATCTCACGGGTCTGGTCGGGTCGGGTCGGGTCAATATTTTTTTCAATATCGCGGGTCGGACGAGGTTGGGTCAAACGGTGGTGAAAAGCTCACGGGTCGGGTCAGGTCTTGCCCCGCGAATTGTTTTTTGCAGACCCGCGGGTCGGACCCGCGCATCCGGCTCGCGGATCCGACACCTATGACACTTCCCTCTCTCTCACCCAAAGGCTTATCTCGTACTATAATACTCAAAAATATGCCTTTGGTGAAATATTCAAAACTAAAACATCGCCAAATAAATCCAAATACGCATGCCCGCATCTATCCATACCCACTACAGCCAGGCTAGATATAGCTGCGGGGCACATAAAACAGTTTTTAATTGTTTTTTATATTTCAACCCACGGGCCGGATCCGCGGGTCGAACCGGCGGGTAAAAAAACATGGTTCCGCGGGTCAAGGTGACCCGACCCGCATGAAACCCGTGTCTCACGGGTCAATCGGAAGGTGGCAGGTCGGGTCGGGTCGGGTCAGGAGTTTTTCAAATCTCGCCGGTCAAATCGGGTCGGGTCGGGTCGGGTCAGGAGATTTTCAAATATCAAGGGTCGGGTCGGGTTGAGTCAGGAGTTTTTCAAATCTCGCGGGTCGGGTCGGGTCGGGTCGGGTAAAGAGGGTTTCAAAATCTCGCGGGTCGGGTTGGGTCCAGTCAACCCACCTCGCAATTTTTGCGGTTGGTCGAGTCTGCTTACCCGACCCGACCCGACCCGTGAGGTTTGACCTAACCTGCGAAAAGCCCCGCTATTTAACAGAAATCTGAATACGAGCCCACATCGGCGAGGTGCCCCTGCTACGAAGCGACGGATGTCACCACACGTCACGCGCACACATGTCACCGAGCAGGCGCGCAGGTTAACCAACATCAGCCGCTAGTCCACGTGCTGTCTCGCACAGATAAGCGGTTGCCCATCCGCCATCAAATGGAAAGCGGAGCGCCCTTCAACGGCGACAGAAACCTCCGCATGGATATAGTGATCGAGAGGGGAGGCCTCCGAGACGCTACGTCGTAAGAGTACCGCAACAAGGCGATACTCCTCGACACCACGCATGCAGACCCCCAAGCGAGGGTCCACATGCGGGCTGGCAGCGCTGATCGAGACTTATCAGCCACCTCCACTTCTGAGGCGCGTAAGCGCATCCACTACGCTCGTGCAGAAAAGGTATCCTTCGACGAGCGCAGCCATAAACTTGTCCCCCTCGCGGTAGAAAGCTTTGGACGGCTCGGGAAGGAAGGTAGCGATTTCATCGACCAGCTGGCGGCGAGCAGCGTTGGAGGAACGGACGGGGGGTCTTTACCAAGCAAAGGGGTTTGTAAGGAGCACCTTTTCCAGGTCATATCGGTGACTACCCAGGTCGCGATCCCGCGCAGAGTGCACCGATATAAGCTCGCCCTGCGAGACCACTAGGCCGTCAGGGGGAGAAGGGAGGAGGAGGGAGGACTACTTCCCATGGCGTGGGGGTGGAATGGAGATGTGGAGTAGGACGCATGGCACATGGGTACATAGTAGGTAAAATATCTCGGTAAATGGTGGGGGTGCGTATTGAAGTGAGTATACGCAGGTAAGGAGAATTAGTTAGATGAAGTTAGTGGTATTCGATGAATTATGTCAGCTTTTTCAGTTTGAATGAATAACGCCCTGCACATTGTCAGAAAGCAAATAATAAACAACACCAGGTATATATATATATCTTCGCGTCATCAAATCCAAGATTCAGAAAGCCAGTTATATCAATAGAGTTATATGGTATGGTGCATGTATGTGGGCGTGCCACAAGGGGCGTAAGTAAGCGGAAGTAGATGGCAATGGGAATGGGAGCCGTGCCCGTAACGGGAATGAGAGTGGGAGAAGCCGTGCCCGCAACAGGAAAGGGAAGCGAGTGGAACGGGAGGATGCTAGATCGGCCATTTGGGGAGCAAGTGGTTATTGGAATTATCGTGAGATGAGCAGGATGGGAATGGAAACCTCCAAATCCCACGATGGGTCCGATTCCCATCCCATCCCATCTCATCCCCGGTGGGAATTCCCGTGTCATTATCTCCTTCTCGTACCCTTGTTTTTGTTTCGGTACTGCAGGAGTGCATTACTGCTTGTACCGCACCTCTGCTGATATGTCCATCCCATCCCCGGTGGGAATTCCCGTGCCATTGTCTCCTTTTCGTACCCTTGTTTTTGTTTCGGTACTGCAGGAGTGCATTACTGCTTGTACCGCACCTCTGCTGATATGTCCATCCCATCCCCGGTGGGAATTCCCGTGCCATTGTCGCCTTCTCGTACCCTTGTTTTTGTTTCGGTACTGCAGGAGTGCATTACTGCTTGTACCGCACCTCTACTGATATGTAGATCTATTCATAGTACCTGGTATAGATTTTGGCGGGTAGAGAGTATTCAGTTGCAACGCGGAGTACGGGACGGTGCGGATCGGGTTGATGGCCTGCATGAACGAAGAACGCGCAAATATCTACTGTTGATTGCCTGCATTGGTTATGTTTCGGCTCTATACTAATAATGCATGGTGGCCGGTTCACAGCGTGGGCCGCGATGCATTATTCGTGGCTCGAAATCAATTGTACCCGGGGCTAACGCTTAGGGAGACATTGCATTGTAGAGGAAGAATTGAGGGGGGGTTTACCCTCGACGTGCGGTTGAAATACAAGCTCTACAGACAGGCGCTTCGTGGTGTATAGTGTAGCTTTATTGCCTGATCAGCACATACATACATACCGTTTCAGGCGGGGTTTGTATTTGAAGGGGGTGGAAGGGTGGACGAGTTTGTGAGGGGCTTTGCAGCAGGTGCGTGCTTGAATTCTAAGGACAGCTGTGCCTTGTGACAATTCACTAGAGTAATCGAAAGGGCCGGGTACAGTCGTAGGAACACAACAATGCTCTTCCACTGCTGTATCTGCGGATTGATTGCCAGTTAGTGGCGTTCATATGCATGTCCAATGAGGACTCTCGAGTTGTCGTTCACAAAGTATCACACGCGCCAGCACATCCGGCTCCCGCTGTTGCTTCCCCGCCTCACACGAGTACACGTGGCACATGATAGCTGCGCGAGGTATATGCATTATACCCCTGAAGGTTTCAAACAGTCAGGGTATGCTGTACCGCCGCACCAGCCGGGAAGAAACCAAACGACTTGCTATGCCAGGTAACTATCTACTAAACGGTCGCTCGAAGGAGTGGGAGACACTTGCAGGAAATACGAGTATATACCAGGTACAATGTTATTGAATGGTCAGGAGGGTTTTGCACATATCGGCCACTTCGTGTCTAAGAGATGGTAACTGTATGTGGTGACCGTGCGTTCGTTAAGCGGGGGTGGAGGTTGTTGTGCTCCATGTATCTGTATTTGATGGACGTTGAACCTTCGGATTGTTTTACGTTTTGGCATGGTGCCGGTTCGGTGCCTATTCGTGCATCACTTTAGTTTTTGATTACTACTGCTTTCTGTGGTGTTATTTAATGCTGCGTGAAACTAAATATTACAATTTGTCCAGTGACTCTGCTCAATCTTTTCCAAAGACATACGGAACACCCAGTACCTGGTATCAGTTTTGATTTAGAGCAGGACTTCTCTTTGATGGTGCTCTTGCAAATGGTATACGGGTGCTACAGCGGACACAGGTGGCCAAGACCCCCTCCCTTGCATAATGTGAAAAAAAACAAGTTATTGCGGGGACATCGAACAAAGTAACAAACCGCGCAAGGTGTAAACAACCTATCAATTCGGTACGCCTGATGATGGTGTGCTACATTGTTCAATGTCTCCACAAGGGTTCGTTCAAGTTCACATTGTACAAGTGAGAAAATAGTTGTATGTCATAAACAGCCTGTGGTAGTAGACAACGTTTCAATGAAAATCTACTGTAGTAACACATACGTGTCCTCATGAATGAACCCCAGCAGAATCAGCTGCCGAACTAAAGCCACGAACTGGAGTTTTGTTTCGACCGATCGCCTGCGGGTATGTACCGAGTACCGAATACCTAGTATCTAACATGACATACCTGTAATAACGAAATACTCGCTCGTACAGTAGTAGGAAAAGGGGGACGTGGAATAATTTCCCTCAGGAGACGAAACACAGGGTTGAGGTTAGACGCAGGAAAGCGGGAGGTGTACCTACTGTATACTAACTGATAAATGATTTTACTTGAACGTTATCTAACTTCTCGATGAGCTAGCCACCGACGTTTGACGGGCAGGTTTGCCGTTCCCTGTGTTGCGGTGGCGATGTGTTCCAAGTAAGGCTATCGTTCGAATCGGCTGCGTACACACTGACGTTAAAACTCTAGAATATACAAGGTTAATCTCTCTAGCTAGAATGTTGACGATTTGTATGTGTTTCTTGTAACCGCACTTCATGCGCTTTGTAATTGGTTCGGACGAATTTCTACATTCAAATGTGAGCCGTTCCGATCATGTAGGTTTGACTATCGTATTCACCCAAAGAACGAGGCGTCTTGGTAATTTTTCCCAACGGCTAACGCTTTTTGCCGATGAGTGTCTCTATCGTAGTCACGAGTGCACTTCTGCCTTTCTATTCGACACGCTTCATCCCCACGAAGAGTGGGCTTTGAACAGTAATGCCAGTACACGACGCACCCCTCTGTTGCGCACCGCAGTCATGCGTAGGGCGTGAGCGCATAGCTTTCGATGGGCTTCGACGAGCGCAGGAATTACTAAGACCGACCACGTGCGGTACGAAACAAAGGTGATGCTTCATTGAGCCCTCTTCTTTCTGGGTTACCCTGGACGGTCCTCGTTAGTTTGAATTCAGGACAGAACAACTTCCGTGAATGAGCAAGCGAAGATAAACTTCATGTGAGAGAAACTCTTTTAAATATCAATAGGTACCTGATATTTCTGTTGCTTCCCTTTACATGGGACTTTAGATAAACGGGCTCTGTACTGACAAAACCCACTCTACCACTACAATACTGTTACCTGTTATTACCGTACGTAGGCCTCAGTCCGCCATGTACAGCCCCATAGCATCTACACAAGTGCAACTCAATAAACGTACTTCATCGTACCAAGTACGACTTGCGGGAAGTGCCCGGTTACTCAACGGGATCGCCATCCGTACTCCACACCAACAACCGTTCACCTCGCTCACCCACCCCTGCATACAAGCACTCGGCCCAACATAGACAACAGCTCGCATGCGTATGCAAAGCTATGCAACCAAGCGCGCGTCAATCGATGGCGCTACTGGAAAATAGAGCATCTATCTGTACAACCTATTCAACGCGGTCGTAAACAATGGCCGATGAGAAAACTGAAGCGCGGGACGCCCAACACCCCCTGAAGAAAATAGGTCACCGCGCTCTCCCCACCCCTGCCTTAACGCAACTCAACAAAGCGAAGTAGCATGCTACAACAGCAAGGCCGTTGCACCTTTTGATCGTTTGAGGGTTCTCGCTCGATCGAGGAGCTTGCATCTCACACCAAAACTGATGTTGAGACATAATAGACCGTAGTTGGAAGCCAGGGGGGGATCCTGCTATGTGACCCCGGACCTGACTTACGGTTAGGAGGGAGAGAGAAAACAAGGTCGAACATGGTAGATGGGAACATAAATAAAACCAAACAAAAGCGTGACCGCCACATGAACAATCCCTAAGACTGGTAGGTGCACCACGAAAAAGGCTGCAAACAGCAAACGGTGTTCCAACGATAAGGCGTGCCTTATAGGGAAGTTCCTCAACCGAGGAGTCCCGTGAGTCAGAAATATTGCCTTATGAGGCAAAACACGTGCTGTACCCCTATCATCGTGGCACACACTCGACTATCTTCGTCACGACCAGAGACCAGCAGACCACGTCACTAGGGTCTGCGGCTTAACGAACCACTTTGCTAAGAGCCGGGTAAAGCCGCTACGTAAGGACTAGTACTACAAAAGGGGAACAAGCTATACCAAACGAGATCCCCAAGTACACCCCCTCCCCCCGTCCCCGTATGGAAAGGGATGCGGGGTCAATGGTCGAAATACTAAGGCGATCAACATGTAAGTACGTCGCCCCTCCCCACTCGCAAAATCGATCACGGGATACTGGGTGACGTTCGCAATACCGCCGTCACCCCCCTCCTCGCCCCACCCGCCCTCTATCGCTTTGGGGTTGCTGTGCTTCTGCGTGGACGGTAGAGCAAGTTAGGCCTTGATGGACCAGCCGCCATCCATGAGGTAAATGGAGCCGGTGACCATCGCAGCATCGTCGGATGCCAGGAACGTCACCACCTTAGCAATCTGAAGAACGCACAAAAGGAAGAAGGAGGGACAAGGGTTGGAATGGGGGATGTTGATGGCAGAATAGGTGCTTGCAGTACAATATACGGTATAGCCACTTGGACGGACTAGAAAGAACGAAGCATGGCGGCAGAGCGGACAAGACAAATCGACCAGAAAAGGTAGATACCGGTATGGTCAAGCTCCACATATCGCAGCACGGCAAATATCACGCGGGTAAACACAACACAACCGATGAAGTCCGTTTCACCATCTATGTACTTTATCTCTAAGCTGGGTGACACCAATATCTTGATGCCCCACACTATCCAAAATACAAGTACGGCCCACGCCGTCATCGAGGAGGGAAGGTAGTCAGCCCCGCGAAGCATGACACCGCACATCTCGCAATGGTACAGAGTACGTGGTGATATGATGGCCCTCTAGAGGAAACCTCAACAAAGAGAGTTTTTTAGTGCGGCCAGGCACGACAAAGCGGGCTCAGCAGCACTGCAATCTAGGTGCTGGTTTCGATGCTTTGAATCGAAACTTTCGATGTTTATCGTATCGAGCGTGTTTTGCCCTCCAACCCCTGGCATCCTTGGGGTAGTTATGCAGATACTTAACTAAAGCTTCGATGTATCAAATATCATAGATTGGTTTATGTATGATACCGCAACAACATTAGTAGCTTATCGATGTCGTATCGAACTCTATACTCGCTCGATATCCAACACTAACCGCGTCACAATATGAAGCGGTTCAAAACTCACCTCGTCTGATTGGATGGGGCGGCCGATGAGCTGCGTAGTTTTGGTCACGCTGGTGAGCATCTCGAGAGGCATGTCGCCGTAGATGGGCGTTTCCACGTGCCCAGGTGCGACTGCGTTAACGCGCACTCCAGACGCAGCACCCTGCAGAACGAACACAGCACCGAGTGGGAGCATTTGATATTCGGCCGATACCCTTGTCAGACACAGCGACGGAGTGAACATGTAGAGCAGACGCACGGTACGATAGGGGTGCACGAATGTTTTCCGAGACGCCTTACTCTAGGTGGTCTATACCTGAAGTAGGCCAAATACCCTAGCCCCGGCAAACCTAAAAGAAAGTGCCACCTGGCAGACAATCCCCTGGCTTATGATAGTGTTCCAAGTTTATCGCAGGCCTTTGAGATGTGTCGCTTCATACCTCGCACAAAAGCTCAACTGCCTTTCAAAAACAATTGAGCGAACCCCTCCCGAAAAACAACAAAACTGACAGCAAAACACAGATACGATTGAAACTAAATTGGTGGGTAGGTCATGAGTTGGCGTGAGACCCCCGTCAGCCCAAACACGCCCCCCCCCAATACTACACCCTCCACCGCAGCATGGCTCCCTAGCATTCGCAACCCACGAATGAACGGGATTCCAGATATATATACCTGGTAGGCTATTTCCTCACTTAAGGAGTCTCGGCAGCCGAGAAATACCATGGCCAGACATTGCTACGCAGTATCGTAGCACACGTCTCTTCGGATAAGGTGTTGGATGTTTGTTTTTGCCGCCGGTAAAATCACCCTCTTCCGCACCGCGTACACCAAGAGGGGCTATCAACACAACGCACACACCTACCTGCTCTGCGCAGTTTACGAACACTGACGACGCTCTCCAAACACCACGCAACAGCCAACGAATGTATCACAAAACGTCTTAAAAACGCCACTACTGTGTGGGCCCATCTTCCTTACACCTCACGCGAAAAGTGGGAGCTATGAACAGAATATAACAACGGTGTGGCATATCTCCGGCGGGTCGTTCACTGCTTCTGATCCGCAACTCATTAACGCCGTCGTCAGCCCATCCAGTGTCATCGCTCCACTCAGTGTTATTCATGCTCGTTACGAAGCAATCCTCATGCCAGCCTTGTTTATAGTTCAGTTGTAACGATGGATCGGAGAAGACTTTCACGCCAAGTTGTTACAGTAATATATGGCAGTACCGATCCACAGAGCCCAGCTGACAGCTTTACTACTCCTCGTCCTCCTCCTCCTCGTCCTCCTCCTCGTCCTCCTCGTCCTCCTCCTCCTCCTCCTCGTCCTCCTCCTCCTCCTCCTCGTCCTCCTCGTCCTCCTCCTTCCTCCTCCTCCTCCTTCCTCCTTCCTCCTTCCTCCTTCTCCTCCTCCTCCTCCTCCTCCTCCTCCTCCTCCTCCTCCTCCTCCTCCTCCTCCTCCTCCTCCTCCTCCTCCTCCTACCACTACAACTACCACTACTACCACTACTACTACTACTACTACTACTACTACTACTACTACTACTACTACTACTACTACTACTGAAAGCATTCTTCGGACCGACCTCGATCGCGGCATATTTCATGAGCATGTCGGCGCCCGCCTTCGAGGCCGCGTACACGCCTCCTCCGTTCATCGCCGGGAGGGTGGACACACGAGACGCCGTGCACGAGGTGTTCACGACGATAGAGCCCTTGTCGCCGCTCTTCGCCATCGCAGGAATCTGCGGTTATGAGGGGCGCAAGGGGATACGGGAGAACACGACGATCACAAAAAAAAGTGTGGGGGTGTCAACATTGGGGGATACGTGGTTTTTCGGTCATCACGGGTTCTCACTAGTAATGCTATCCCTCCCCGCAATAGTGGGAGGGGGGCGTGAAGACCGTTCAGTAGTGGCTGTATTTAAAGGTAAACGAAGTATATGTTGGTGTGTGTTGTTATCGGCATGTCTGCGATGTTTAGGTAGGATCCATTGGACGAGGAACCGCGAAGGGGTCCGCGGCAAGCCTGGCGGTGGCAGTCGGAAAAAATATTCGAGGTCAAGGCCAATCGAGACCCGACCGCTACACAGGTGGCCGGGACCGGGACCCCCCTGCACAATGCGTGCGCAAGAATCTCTCCTCGTGGAGACATTAAAGTACATAGCACACCCTTAGGTGTACCGAATAGAAGTCATAGAAGGGTTATCGACACCTTGTGGCGTTGCTTCGTTGTTTTGGATACATTTATAACGATGCAGTAAAGCCCACAAGGCGTTCACAACCGCTCAATTCGGTACGTCGAATGTGTACTACATTGTTGAGTGTCTTCGCAAGCAGCGTTCTACGTCCAGATTGTGCAGTCTGGAGGGGTCCCGACCACCTGTGTGTGTAGCCGGCCAGCCTCTCGCGCCCATGTATTGGTACTCGTAGCCAAGTCACGTATTCACATGTCAAGCGGGTTATGTGCAGATTTTGACTTCAACGACCTTGGTGCTGTGCAGCTGATCATCGTACGCGGGATAAAACGCGAAGCAAACATTGCAGGATACTGCAGTAACTGAAGCCTTTGAAGAAAAACCTGTCGACATACGCGATGACTGTCAAGTTCGTATTGGATACGTTTACATTTTTACGCATCTGTTTTTTCAACCACAAAGCTATACGAACAGCCTTTGTGTCCACCCTGCAATGGTGGTGAAGCTCAGTGACCGAAAGACGAATGCATACGCTGTACATTTGTCTATTAATGGAAGGAATAGTAAATCCTTTAAGCGCGTCGACGTTCATATATTATTCCCCAAACATCGCGAGTGGGCAATACCTGATACTTGAAGCAGTAGACGAGGGACTTGAAGTTGACATCTAGCAGCTTGTTGATCGCAACCTCGGTGATGTCGGCGAAGGTGCCCGTGACGAAGGCTCCCGCGTTGTTGAATGCCACGTGCAGCCCACCGAAGTTCTCGACCGCGGCATCCACCATGCGTTTGCAGTCGGCTTCCTGAAAACGGCAATACGGTGGGGAACGCAGCATTGGTGAGGAGGGTGTGCCCTCGAAGGCAATCGCAATGCGCGTATATATACCCGTTCTTTCAGAAGGAAAGGTTAAAGGAGATAACGGATGAACCCCTTAACATGATGGTATGTATCGCCTAAGCCATGTCCGCCTCAACATGTTGGAGCGCGTTCGGTTGATATTCTGCAATCTGTTTCTGCTGGAATTTACTGTATGTAGTAGGTGTAAACAGCCTACTGTGTGTACAAACCGAACTACCGTAAATTTCGGACAGTAGTATGCCCCCCGTATCTCAGATACCGCCCCACGACAGGAAACCATCCTCGGTGACAACTTGAAGCTGAACTAAAGTACAAGTAAAGTTCATCACCGGGTGCGTTAGACATATACCAGGTATATCTTTCATTTATACAAAGACCTGGGCGGGCCAGGGTCCCCTGTTGACACCCATCTCCGTGTGATACGTACCGAAGTCAAGCACAATATGCGTGCGGGTGCTATCGGTGGGACGGAGTAATGTTTGAGGATATCTTAGCAGGTGAAAAATCTAGGTAAAGGGTGGTATAGCAGTAGTAGTGCGTATTCAATTTATTCTACGCAGGTAAGGAGAAGTGGCGGGTGCTATTGGTGGTACTCGACGAATTGTGTCAGATCTTTCATACTGAATTGGTAACGCCATGCATATTGTCGGAAGTAAGATGATCGGCGTAATAGTATGGCTTGCGTGCACTAAACTACCGGGTAACACGCAAGATAGCCCACGCACCCTGTCTGGGACGAGGTTGAAAGCCGTTTCTGTCGGCAAGGAAGAGAGAATGTAAACGCCGAGCGACGCGTCTGCGAAAACATATCGGCGCCATCTTTCGATGGAGCCACTACTATTTTCGCTGTGTGTGCCGCCCTTAAAAGACATACTTCGGATAAACAACGGCTGTGAATTTCATCCCAGGGGTCGTGCTATCGCTAGCGTGTTACACGGCGTACTTGGTACGTAATTACTGGTGGCACGTGCACGCCAGGGGCACCATAACTTTGGACCAGTGTGGCTCATGCAAACGACACCGAACCCGGTGTTATTTTCGTACTCAGTCCAAACGACACCTCGCCGGTGTTGTCCACAGAATTACCTTTACAATGTTGCAGACGAAACCGCAATACTTGCCGAACCAATAGAGATATGCTACGTGTATGCATTGCTGCGGAATATACAACTCCGCCTTATATGCTACGATTACGAGCAGTCGCCGAAATGCGGGCGAAAACGGCGTACATGTACCTATCGGAGTGGGCAAAAGATAAGGACCCCAGGTCTGTTTTGACCTTCTGCGCAAAATACTCCTCAACAGCGCCTTCGGCGTGCGTTGCGCTTCGCGTGGCCTCGCCGGAAAGGGTTGCGCTGGCACAACTGCGGAACCACTTCTGGGTAGCAGTGGGGTTTATATATATATAGGCTCTCGAGGGGCGGGGGGGGGGGTACACTCCTGTCGTACCGTAGATATCTTCTGTATGTTCCTGTTGCATACCGGTACCTGGTAATCATGTTGATTTCGACGGCAGTGTAGAAAGCAGCAATGCTTGTGTGTTCGTGTATAAAGAGTTTGCTCATGCATGAAGCTAGCACCCTCAGGAATGCGTCGTCAAGTCCCCGCGCGTAGGCGTTTCTAACAAGATATACATACGACCTGGTATTTTGTAAGGGATTTTCAACCAAGACCCCAAAATCGTGGTTGTAAAATGGTTGATGCAAAACGTACGAGAGTCTTGAGCTTTTCAGCCCCTTTTTCGGGGCCAACAACTTACTGTCCCATCTTGGAACCGTTTTTTTCCCCTCCCGCGGCATCTTCGATGACGACTCCCTGATCCCGCTGGAGAATAGCAATCTTCTAGTGAAAGCCACTTCTTCATCGGCGGTGTAGCCATTGTGCTATGCTCCGTTGCGTGAAATTAAATATCTTGGCGTTCCTGCGAGGTATTGGTGCTACTCGCTCGCAACTTCAAATGCACGAAAACACCTCGTGAGTCGTTTCTCGCTGCCTACGACTGACTGCCGTTTGACGCACCCAACGCACCTCTCACACCCCATCAGGACGATTCCTCAATTTCGTGGGCTGTAGGTTCCTGTGAGGAACTGTAGCTGTCCACAAGTCAAGTGCAAACGGTTTTGGGTTGTTTTTTGTCTTATTTCGTGCACCCCAAATTTCGATTAAGTTCGACCACTGGAGCACCTCTTAAGTCGAGGTGTAGGCCTCTGTTACATGTAATGAACGGGCGAGAGATCAATCTCGAGAGGAACACAAGCTGTTGTGAAGAACAACTTTTAAGTCACTGCTGTGGCAAATTTGGTGCGTCACGGGACAACTTTCGCGGACTTTAACTGCGTGCCGCGCAATGTATGTAAAACCCTTGTTCTGGCCGGCTCTTGGAGACTACTACTGCTACTGTAGAACCATCGTTCATGAGGATCCTAGGCAGACATCGATCGACAAAATCAACGATCCCGTTATGAAATCTGAACGGAACGCGCTGATTAGGGTCTCCGACCCGCTTGAGTGTCACAGTGCTCACACCTCGGTTGGTGATATGTGGCGTGGCCGACTAGGCGCCTATTAAAAACATATTTTTGGTGCTGGTCTGTAGAAGACAGGCGACAAAAATCTCGAGCCTTCTCCCACGGCAAGAAGTCCATTTTTCAAGTTAAGGATCGATCGACAAACCCAACGACTGTGTCAATAACTTTGAACGGAGCGCGCTGGCTGGGGGCTCCGACCCGCGCTAGGGTTACAGTTCTCACATCCCGGTCGGTAGTATGTGGCGTGGGTGGGCCAGGCGCAAAACAATATCATGTTTGGCAGCTGGTGTGGTATGTGGCGTGGGTGGGCCAAGCGTCGATAAAAACATGTTTGGCAGCTGGTGTGAGAGAACAGGCCACAAAAACACTCGATTCCTCTCCGTTGGCGCGAAACAGAACCTTTTGAATGTTTGGACAAAGAGCGTAGGACGCCGTGGCCAACCTCTTGCTCCCTAGACCTCGGGTTCCAAGGATACCTTCTGCGCTATCATTTACACTCACTTTGATCTTGCCGGGTAAGAAGCTCGTTGTCGGTGGGTTGATTGTATGTCACGGTCGAAAGGACAATGGGTCGCGTGACTGTGGGTGTGCGAGCTGCGAGCCGTGTCTGTTTTTTCGTTGTTTGTGTGCGGCGTGATTTCGCGTGGTTCGCGTTAATACAGCGATTTGATTGGAAGATGGCTCGCGTCGTTCGCGCTATTTAAGCGGTTTGATTGGAAGATAGCTGGCGTTAACTGCCAAGTGTGTAATTTAGACTTGCCTGTCACCGTCGCTCTCCCATAAGCACGAACCAGCCGAAGTTCCAAACACAACGTGTTAAGATTGCGAATTTTCTTCTAGTCCGATAAAACATCTAAAGATCAGAGACGGGTGCCAGCGTGGCCTTATGCCACTGGGCTACTCAGTCAGCGCCGACTAAGTAGATCAGTGGTTTAACCAAATCTAGTTAGAAACAAAGAAGCGCCTATGGCTCGATACAGCCTGCTGATAAATCCTCCGGGGCTGACCAAGCCCCTAAGCAGCGCCCGGTATTTCCTTCATAAGGTCTCCCGCGCGTTCTTTCATTCAAGTGGTTCACTCCACTTCCGACTCTCCGGTCGAATGTTCTTCTATCGGTTCAGTGCGGTTCGGTGCCGTTACCGTACCAAACCGCACCGTAGGATATATCGTAGAACCGAACCGCGCCGTAGGATGCACAATATCTGAAAACTACAACGAACCGCACCGTAGGATGCACAATATCTGGAAACTACACCGAACCGCACCGTAAGATTCCTGCTTTCTTAAAACCGCACCGACCCGCACCATAGGAATTCCATCGAAACCGCACCGCACCGTGTGCGTCAAGATACATACGGTGCCAAAAACAGTTAGATCGGTTATTTAACGGTGCGGTTATCACTTGAAACCGTAGAAAAACCGCCGTTCCATCGGGCGCGGAACGGCGCAATAGGGTCATGGTTTCGCACGGCTCATGACGGGTTTTGCACGGTTTCGTGTCCAAAGTGTTGCCGGTGGCTTAGTTGATCTTATGGTATTTAATATTTTGATTTTTTTGTGGTTGAAAAACAAAAAAAGGAAACTGTTTATATCTATATATTTCTGATATACTCCGCGTCCCCGGAAGTACACTTGCCGGAAAATATAAAATCACAAGCTGCCGTCGCTGGGAATTTCGTGGTCGTTGACTGTTCCTTATGAGCGAACAGGGCCTGACGTGACACGTAAAACAGCAGTAAGTAGTAGGAGGGTTCATATATATGTATATTTTAAAACAGCAGTAGTAGTAGTAGTAGGAGGGATATTGTGCGCAAGAAGATAATGCTCGGTGTTCGGAGCTGTACCTGACGTAGTATAGAGCAAGATGATGGCGTGTGTTACACGTAAATGTACCATGGAAGACGACAAAACATTTAGCGTCACATCGCGCTACTCAATCAATCTGAAACATGCAAATTACCGGTGTATTATGGCATATTGTCCCGGTACGCATCGTGCAATTATTTATTTCTGTTTTTTGTTTTATATATATACTCGTTTATTTTTTTATGTACGTAATGCTGTATTTATTGTTTATTATTATTTCTCTTGCCATCCGACAATGTGCAGCGTGATCTTCAACATGGATCACTCATAACTTTCCCGAAAGAAGAAAACCTCGGAAACAAAAGGAAACCCATGCACCAAGTCTACTTCCCTTCCGTGCCAACTTCCAGCCTGTTTATTGAATCTGTTTTTTTAATGTGTTCGTGCTGTTGTTGCTCTCTCCTGACTTTGTGTATAAAGTATAAAGTAAAGAAGGTGTACCCGGCACGCAAACCGTACGAACCCGAGGGCTTGTACGGTGTATTCATACGTTTCCTGTAGCGGTTTTATTAGTGCGTTAGTGCCCCGAAAAAAAGCGGCAGAAACCGTACGAGACCGCGGTTTAGACGGTTTATTCACACGGTGCACCGTAGAGAACCACCAGCGGTTGCGTTAGTGCCCCAAGAGAAAACCTGAGAACCGTACGAAACCACGGTTTTGTACTGGTCATTCATTCGGCGCACCGTAGAGAAACAGTGGTTTCGTTAGTGCACCCATAAAAAGCCTGAGAACCGTACGCAAATAAATGCGGTTTCGTACGGTTTATATATACGGTGCACCGTAGAGAAAAACGTGTTTTGTACGTTTTTTTTCCTACGGGGATTGGAACCGCAGCGTAGAAAAAAACGATTCACCGGAGAACCGAACCGAACCGGACCGTATGATATATCACTAAACCGAACCGCACCTTAGGATTAATTTTTCCGGTTTTCCAAAACCGCACCGAACCGCACCGTAGGATTTGCGATTGTTGAACACCACACCGAATCGCACCGTAGGATTTCCGATTTTGAAAACCGCACCGAATCGCACCGTAGGATATACCTCAAAACCGAACCACACCGTACGTAGTAGGATTTACAATAATACCTGAAAACCGCACCGAACCGAACCGTAATATTTTCCGATATTCTAAAACCGCACCGAACCGGACCGTAGGATTTTCGATTTTGAAAAAACCGCACCGTGCACGGACGGATAACCGTAAATATCCCTGTATAAATCCTCCTAAACGAAGAATCGAGAACATGGTTGGCACCTCCTACGCCACCTACACGACTACTACTCCTGCACATACATACGGGCACATACATGCATCAGATATCTGTACTATTGTACATACCGTATTTCAGATATCTTACAGCATGGACCAACGAGCACAACTATATCCATACGGCATTGACTCCAGCCCACACATCATTGTGCTATACCAATGGTACACTCCTCAGCCGCCTCACCTTGGAAACGTCGCCCGCCACAACGAGAGCATCCCCCCCCGCAGACCTGATCTCCTCGGCAACAGCCTTGAGTTTGTCCTCTGTTCTGGCCGACAAAACAACCTGGAAACATAGCAGCAATGCGCATCACAAACAAGCACGGGCCAGTAGGAAACATTGGGATTGTTGGGGGGAAGGAAGGGAAGGAGGGAGAGAGGGAGGGAGGGAGGGAGGGAGGGAGGGAGGAGGGGAGGGAGGGAGGAAGGGATTGAATGCACCGATACCCAAAATTATCAGGGAAATACTCGTCATCATGTTATGTACAATGTCATGCAAGGTATACGTGTATGTATGTATGTTTGCAAAACTTTCGTCTTTTTTTCTATTTCTCTTCGTACCAGTACTTACAGGTAGGTGCAAAAAATAGGAGTTTGAGCAATCTCCGTATCTTCGCGGGCACCGCCACACAAACACGCGAGCGCATCATTCAAAATTTCTTGTTGCAACTAAACTAACGGCCGCACTCGATGCCCGCGAACGTCGCCTGACAGCGCACGCTCACAGTGAAACGTTGGCTGGACCACATTCACACACAGTTAGTTGCACGAAGCATACACGAGTATACACATGCGGCAGGCTGCGACGAACGCTCGTGTACGTACGTATGATGATACCGCAGTTATCATGCGACAGAAGGGAAGCGGTTGGCATGCTTCGAGCGTCTGAGCAAGGCATCATACCACTCACTGCAAAGGGTTATCTGTGCGCAAGGCATCGTACTTGGCACGTCAAGTGCTGCAGCTGGTGAAGGTACAGCAGTACGGTAGCTTTGTCCTTAAAGTATACGTAAAGCCCCCTCCCTTTGATAATACGTACCTTGGCTCCCTCCTTCGCGAAAGCGATCGCTGAAGCCCTTCCGATGCCTGTTGATGCTCCAGTCACGAGCGCCACCTTCCCTTGAAGCTTCCCAGCAGACATGATGGTGGTGTGAGTGCGGATGTGGACGTGTATAGACAACTGGTTGCTGTACGAGTAGCTCTGTTCGATGGAGGTACACTGCTGTGCAGAAGGGGTCTGGTCGATGGCGAAAAGAAAGCACTTGTAGTAGTAGAGCAGGAGTATTGTCGAGATGGAATGAGAGGGTGTGGTGAGAGTGTGAGCACATACATGGTGCGAGAGCAGAGAGAGGGTGCTGTGGTGTTCTGTTGGAGGCGGAGGAAGCGGAGATGGGAAGCGGAGCAAATGAATTCAGCCCGGCGGCTCGTTTTGTGTTTAGCTCGGATATCTGGTGTATTTGAACCGTTTTGATTGGCCGAACTGTGTCACAAAATATTTTTGGGATGGTCCCGGGAACATATGCACATAGAATGTGGGTGTGTGTATGTTTTTGGGATGGTCTAGAATGGGGGATGGTTTCGGTGGGAAAAAGAAAAAAGAACAGCAATACGAGTACTCGTTTAAATAGTACATACCAGGTACCAGGTACCAAGTAATAATCACGAAATGAACCAGACCTCCCGAACTGTTCCACAAGAAATCAGAGATGTATGTGTCAGACATGTCCCCTGTGCGGGCATTTTTTCGTACTACACCTACGAGTAGTATCTGTACGACTACAGGCAGTATTTGCCCCGCTTTCCCTCCCATATTTTGTCTCCAGACTTCCTCCTCCCCTCGCTGCTCGCTGCCAACACCAGACTGGCCACCTCGCACTTGCTTGCTTTCACACAACATCCCACTCACACGCAACAAACCGGATCCCTCGTTCGCTATCAGACCGACCGGAACCTTCCTCGTATAATATACTGCCTTGTGTATCTCCACCGATCCCTTCTACGAGTACACTGCCAGAAGTATCCTTCAACAACAACCAACAACCAACTACAGCAGTCGATAGTCGTATAAAGCCGTGTCTGTCAATCTTGAAGGTATACTACGTCGTAAGGTGGCGTTTGTGACTTGGAGCATTGATAGTCGTCGGGAGTAGGGCGTCGGCGGTCGCCTTCGCGGAAAAAAAAACCAAGGCTAGGCATGAAGTGCCGAAGGGAATAAGCCCGTGTGGCTATACCCGTGGTGTGTGTACCTGGTGCAAAACCTATACCTTCGGCAGCAGTACCTAGTAGTGTGTACCAGGGTACCAGGTATCATATTGCGCAAGTTGCTCGCGATAAGCCCCCCCAGTCCTTCTGCACTACATGGGCGTAATTGTCCCAGCACCTAGACTGCTGTACTTGTGTGTGAGAGGCTCGACAACGAGAAGTTATTAATAGTAGTATTGTAGTATGCTGTAACAAGAGACCAGGCGATCAGGATCAGATACAGTATGTAATCAGGATCGGATACAGGACAGGACACCAACGGTATTATTATTGAGAAATAAATAGGGAAAAAGCTGTACCAGGCTGGATTTCATATTTTCTAGTTATTGTGTGGTACAGATGGAACCGGTACCAGGAACACAATAAGAAAGCCTACGAGTATTGTATTGGGCACAACTTTTTTTTACCCAGATCTCCAAGGAGGATAATAATAATATACCTGGTACCAGGTGATAATAATCAAATGTAGTGTGTGCGTTCTACACAATACTGAACTAAAGACTCCATAACGTACAAGTTTTATGTAAATCTCAGTCTGACTTTCTTATTTCTTGTTTTCTCATTAAATGTGTAACGTACTCTGTACACACTAGATGCGATTTTGTACCAGTTTTTGTATGCCAACAACGTGTTATATTTACCTTCATGCCCACTCACTATACGCGAACATCAGTTAGGAACCTCCTTTTCTGGCTAGGATACGCGGGTTATTATTGCGATGTCAACGTTGTGCAAAGGCTTTCAGAAGGCAAAAAAAAATACCTACCTGGTAGGATTTGAAAGGGCGACCACGAGAGGTCAAATTATTGTAAAACGTCTTACAGCAGTATGGATGGGCTCTCGTCAATAACAAGGAGCCCATCAATGAGAACATAGTGCTCACTGTTGGCTTAAACCTCAGAAGGTTGGCCCCGGAAAGAGATCTCGTTTTGACGACCAAGAAAATCAAGACGAAAAAGTAAGAAGGAGCAACATACGGACCGAGGTGCGATGAGAGACAGACGTGTGTTTTTCCCCTTCACGCTGAGCTAAAAGAAAAACCCGTCCCAGGCCCTCACATCAGACATTTATATCGATATGTTGTATTAATCTTAATAGTAACAACACTTTTTTACGTACGTACGTACGCGTGGTGAAATTATTGATACAGCAGTAGTATATACCAGGTATATAATATGCATTTTTTCCAGACTTTAAATTTTTGTGAGTTTTTTTTCAATTAATTATTTTTGTAAAACCGGTATCATACATGCAACAATAATAGGGTTATAGACGAGAGAACGCATGTAGGTAGATCGTACCGGTCGCCCCGGTGGTTCAAGTGGTTAACCTCGAATTCTACTTGTTTGAGTCCTGGGTTCGAGCCCTAGGAGGGTCGGACTTTGACTTTATTTGCAAAAATAAAAAAAAAAAGGATTCAATTGTTGAGAGCGCCTTGCAGCGTGGGTAGGCACAATTCGATGCGAGTCGACGAGGGAAGAAAAGGCTGAAATCTTCTCGCGATAAAAATGAAGGCACGTACCGTAGCGGGAAGGGGGGAGAAGAGCCTGCTATGTGACCCCGGATCTAAGTTACGAGTTGGAAGGAGAGAGAATAAGATGTGCGAAGATAATGAATGGGATGGAAAAAAAAAAAAAATATATATATATACCTGGTATATCACGAATTTGGCACTAACTACTAGAGTTGTACGGTACTACAGGTAATATCTTCCTCGCATTTATTTGTGTTGCTTTGTCCGTGCAGCAGATATCAGTTTCGCTTGGTCCGTGCAGCAGATATATTATCTGTTTGCTTCGTCCGTGCAGCAGATATCTATCGGTCCTTGCTGAGAGTCGTATGCCTATCGTCTAATCTTAGCAGCCTTTTTGAACTCCTTGCGTCATTTGTTCTGTGGCCCACTTGATATTTTTTAGTTTTACACCACACCAGGTATTCTCTCTTTGTTCTTATTTTCTAGGCTTGCTTGTGTTGTTGTGTTCTCGTACCCGGTACGCTGGCATTTCACTTGCTACTTGAATTTGCGAATATATATATATTCTACTTGGTAGATATTTTTTGGTCTTCCTCTGTCTCACAGCAGTCTGTGACCACAGAAGAATCAGTATCTCTCTCGGATAAGGAATCAGGACGGACACTGTGGGTGTACTGATGTAGCTGGGCAGAAAGGACGATGTAATGTGAAGACAACAACAAATAGCAGACGAGCAAGCCGGCCTATCTAGGCGTGTGGATACAGCTCGACGAGGTGAATATCTCATCACACCCTTTCAAGGCGGCCCTATTGCAGACCTTAGTTACTCCAAGCGCCATGATGAGCAGGTCGGGAAAGACTACTTTCCCCCAGTGTTCGCTGCAATACTGGCTGTCTGTGCCTTGATGCGTACCAGGTATTATGGTGCTCTTTTCATGGGTAATACCGGGGCGAAGGCCTCGTGTGGGATGGGACGGTTGGGTTTCGCTCGCCGCATGCGTTTTTTTTTTTTTGTTGTGATGGGAATGGGAATTGCCCACTTGCTTTTTAATTGGGATGGGAATGGAACGGGAAGCTCGAGTAAGTTCCATTGATGGGACGGGATGGAAGTCGAACGCGACGCCAACGGAATATATATGGTGGAGAAATATTATGGGGAAAACCATGGGAGCACAACGGGAGACGACTACATGGGAATACGTGGACATACATGCTCAACGGAACACGGGAGGTACAAATCAGAAGCCGAGGCATACATACAGCAGTGCGTCGCTTGGAATTTCTTGGAAGAGATCGGATGCACTACAGCTAGCTGTGGTTGATGCCTATCATACGGCTCAACTATTTAGCAGGGCTTTTCGCGGGTCATGACCCGACCCGGTCGGGTCACGCAGTAGTGTTCAAAATATCACGTGTCGGATCGGGTCGGGTCAAGAGGTGTTCAAATCTCGTGGATCGGGTCAAGTTGGGTCAACAATTTGTCAAATCTCACGGGTCTGGTCGGGTCGGGTCGGGTCAATATTTTTTTCAATATCGCGGGTCGGACGAGGTTGGGTCAAACGGTGGTGAAAAGCTCACGGGTCGGGTCAGGTCTTGCCCCGCGAATTGTTTTTTGCAGACCCGCGGGTCGGACCCGCGCATCCGGCTCGCGGATCCGACACCTATGACACTTCCCTCTCTCTCACCCAAAGGCTTATCTCGTACTATAATACTCAAAAATATGCCTTTGGTGAAATATTCAAAACTAAAACATCGCCAAATAAATCCAAATACGCATGCCCGCATCTATCCATACCCACTACAGCCAGGCTAGATATAGCTGCGGGGCACATAAAACAGTTTTTAATTGTTTTTTATATTTCAACCCACGGGCCGGATCCGCGGGTCGAACCGGCGGGTAAAAAAACATGGTTCCGCGGGTCAAGGTGACCCGACCCGCATGAAACCCGTGTCTCACGGGTCAATCGGAAGGTGGCAGGTCGGGTCGGGTCGGGTCAGGAGTTTTTCAAATCTCGCCGGTCAAATCGGGTCGGGTCGGGTCGGGTCAGGAGATTTTCAAATATCAAGGGTCGGGTCGGGTTGAGTCAGGAGTTTTTCAAATCTCGCGGGTCGGGTCGGGTCGGGTCGGGTAAAGAGGGTTTCAAAATCTCGCGGGTCGGGTTGGGTCCAGTCAACCCACCTCGCAATTTTTGCGGTTGGTCGAGTCTGCTTACCCGACCCGACCCGACCCGTGAGGTTTGACCTAACCTGCGAAAAGCCCTGCTATTTAACAGAAATCTGAATACGAGCCCACATCGGCGAGGTGCCCCTGCTACGAAGCGACGGATGTCACCACACGTCACGCGCACACATGTCACCGAGCAGGCGCGCAGGTTAACCAACATCAGCCGCTAGTCCACGTGCTGTCTCGCACAGATAAGCGGTTGCCCATCCGCCATCAAATGGAAAGCGGAGCGCCCTTCAACGGCGACAGAAACCTCCGCATGGATATAGTGATCGAGAGGGGAGGCCTCCGAGACGCTACGTCGTAAGAGTACCGCAACAAGGCGATACTCCTCGACACCACGCATGCAGACCCCCAAGCGAGGGTCCACATGCGGGCTGGCAGCGCTGATCGAGACTTATCAGCCACCTCCACTTCTGAGGCGCGTAAGCGCATCCACTACGCTCGTGCAGAAAAGGTATCCTTCGACGAGCGCAGCCATAAACTTGTCCCCCTCGCGGTAGAAAGCTTTGGACGGCTCGGGAAGGAAGGTAGCGATTTCATCGACCAGCTGGCGGCGAGCAGCGTTGGAGGAACGGACGGGGGGGGGTCTTTACCAAGCAAAGGGGTTTGTAAGGAGCACCTTTTCCAGGTCATATCGGTGACTACCCAGGTCGCGATCCCGCGCAGAGTGCACCGATATAAGCTCGCCCTGCGAGACCACTAGGCCGTCAGGGGGAGAAGGGAGGAGGAGGGAGGACTACTTCCCATGGCGTGGGGGTGGAATGGAGATGTGGAGTAGGACGCATGGCACATGGGTACATAGTAGGTAAAATATCTCGGTAAATGGTGGGGGTGCGTATTGAAGTGAGTATACGCAGGTAAGGAGAATTAGTTAGATGAAGTTAGTGGTATTCGATGAATTATGTCAGCTTTTTCAGTTTGAATGAATAACGCCCTGCACATTGTCAGAAAGCAAATAATAAACAACACCAGGTATATATATATATCTTCGCGTCATCAAATCCAAGATTCAGAAAGCCAGTTATATCAATAGAGTTATATGGTATGGTGCATGTATGTGGGCGTGCCACAAGGGGCGTAAGTAAGCGGAAGTAGATGGCAATGGGAATGGGAGCCGTGCCCGTAACGGGAATGAGAGTGGGAGAAGCCGTGCCCGCAACAGGAAAGGGAAGCGAGTGGAACGGGAGGATGCTAGATCGGCCATTTGGGGAGCAAGTGGTTATTGGAATTATCGTGAGATGAGCAGGATGGGAATGGAAACCTCCAAATCCCACGATGGGTCCGATTCCCATCCCATCCCATCTCATCCCCGGTGGGAATTCCCGTGTCATTATCTCCTTCTCGTACCCTTGTTTTTGTTTCGGTACTGCAGGAGTGCATTACTGCTTGTACCGCACCTCTGCTGATATGTCCATCCCATCCCCGGTGGGAATTCCCGTGTCATTATCTCCTTCTCGTACCCTTGTTTTTGTTTCGGTACTGGAGGAGTGCATTACTGCTTGTACCGCACCTCTGCTGATATGTCCATCCCATCCCCGGTGGGAATTCCCGTGCCATTGTCTCCTTCTCGTACCCTTGTTTTTGGTACTGCAGGAGTGCATTACTGCTTGTACCGCACCTCTACTGATATGTAGATCTATTCATAGTACCTGGTATAGATTATGGCGGGTAGAGAGTATTCAGTTGCAACGCGGAGTACGGGACGGTGCGGATCGGGTTGATGGCCTGCATGAACAAAGAGCGCGCAAATATCTACTGTTGATTGCCTGCATTGGTTATGTTTCGGCTCTATACTAATAATGCATGGTGGCCGGTTCACAGCGTGGGCCGCGATGCATTCTTCGTGGCTCGAAATCAATTGTACCCGGGGCTAACGCTTAGGGAGACATTGCATTGTAGAGGAAGAATTGAGGGGGGGGGTTTACCCTCGACGTGCGGTTGAAATACAAGCTCTACAGACAGGCGCTTCGTGGTGTGTAGTGTAGCTTTATTGCCTGATCAGCACATACATACATACCGTTTCAGGCGGGGTTTGTATTTGAAGGGGGTGGAAGGGTGGACGAGTTTGTGAGGGGCTTTGCAGCAGGTGCATGCTTGAATTCTAAGGACAGCTGTGCCTTGTGACAATTCACTAGAGTAATCGAAAGGGCCGGGTACAGTCGTAGGAACACAACAATGCTCTTCCACTGCTGTATCTGCGGATTGATTGCCAGTTAGTGGCGTTCATGTGCATGCACAATGAGGACTCTCGAGTGGTCGTTCACAAAGTATCACACGCGCCAGCACATCCGGCTCCCGCTGTTGCTTCCCCGCCTCACACGAGTACACGTGGCACATGATAGCTGCGCGAGGTATATGCATTATACCCCTGAAGGTTTCAAACAGTCAGGGTATGCTGTACCGCCGCACAAGCCGGGAACAAACCAAACGACTTGCTATGCCAGGTAACTATCTACTAAACGGTCGCTCGAAGGAGTGGGAGACACTTGCAGGAAATACAAGTATATACCAGGTACAATGTTATTGAATGATCAGGAGGGTTTTGCACGTATCGGCCCCTTCGTGTTTAAGAGATGGTAACTGTATGTGGTGACCGTGCGTTCGTTAAGCTGGGGTGGGGGTTGTTGTACTCCATGTATCTGTATTTGATGGGCGTTGAACCTTCGGATTGTGTTACGTTTTGGCATGGTGCCGGTTCGGTGCCTATTCGTGCATCACTTTAGTTTTTGATTACTGCTTTCTGTGGTGTTATTTAATGCTGCGTGAAACTAAATATTACAATTTGTCCAGTGACTCTGCTCAATCTTTTCTAAAGACATACGGAACACCCAGTACCTGGTATCAGTTTTGATTTAGAGCAGGACTTCTCTTTGATGGTGCTCTTGCAAATGGTATACGGGTGCTACAGCGGACACAGGTGGCCAAGACCCCCTCCCTTGCATAATGTGAAAAAAAACAAGTTATTGCGGGGACATCGAACAAAGTAACAAACCGCGCAAGGTGTAAACAACCTATCAATTCGGTACGCCTGATGATGGTGTGCTACATTGTTCAATGTCTCCACAAGGGTTCGTTCAAGTTCACATTGTACAAGTGAGAAAATAGTTGTATGTCATAAATAGCCTGTGGTAGTAGACAACGTTTCAATGAAAATCTACTGTAGTAACACATACGTGTCCTCATGAATGAACCCCAGCAGAATCAGCTGCCGAACTAAAGCCACGAACTGGAGTTTTGTTTCGACCGATCGCCTGCGGGTATGTACCGAGTACCGAATACCTAGTATCTAACATGACATACCTGTAATAACGAAATACTCGCTCGTACAGTAGTAGGAAAAGGGGGACGTGGAATAATTTCCCTCAGGAGACGAAACACAGGGTTGAGGTTAGACGCAGGAAAGCGGGAGGTGTACCTACTGTATACTAACTGATAAATGATCTTATTTGAACGTTATCTAACTTCTCGATGAGCTAGCCACCGACGTTTGACGGGCAGGTTTGCCGTTCCCTGTGTTGCGGTGGCGATGTATTCCAAGTTAGGCTATCGTTCGAATCGGTTGCGTACACACTGACGTTAAAACTCTAGAATATACAAGGTTAATCTCTCTAGCTAGAATGTTGACGATTTGTATGTGTTTCTTGTAACCGCACTTCATGCGCTTTGTAATTGGTTCGGACGAATTTCTACATCCAAATATGGGCCGTTCCGATCATGTAGGTTTGACTATCGTATTCACTCAAAGAACGAGGCGCCTTGGTAATTTTTCCCAACGGCTAACGCTTTTTGCCGATGAGTGTCTCTTTCGTAGTCACGAGTGCACTTCTGCCTTTCTATTCGACACGCTTCATCCCCACGAAGAGCGGGCTTTGAACAGTAATACCAGTACAAGACGCACCCCTCTGTTGCGAGCAGCAGTCATGCGTAGGGCGTGAGCGCATAGCTTTCGATGGGCTTCAACGAGCGCAGGAATTACTAAACTCGACCACGTGCGGTATGAAACAAAGGTGATGCTTCATTGAACCCTCTTCTTTCTGGGTTACCCTGGACGGTCCTCGTTTGTTTGAATTCAGGACGGAACAACTTCCGTGAATGAGCAAGCGAAGATAAACGTTATGTGAATGAAACTCTTTTAAATATCAATAGCTAGCTGATATTTCTGTTGCTTCTCTTTACATGGGACTTTAGATACACCGGCTCTGTACTGACAACACCCACTCTACCACTACAATACTGTTACCTGTTACTACGGTACGTAGGCCTCAGTCCGCCATGTACAGCCCCATAGCGTCTACACAAGTGCAACTCAATAAACGTACTTCATCGTACCAAGTACGACTTGCGGGAAGTGCCCGGTTACTCAACGGGAGCGCCATCCGTACTCCACACCAACAACCGTTCACCTCGTTCACCCACCCCTGCATATAGGCACTCGACCCAACACAGACAGCAGCTCGCATGCGTATGCAAAGCTATGCAACCAAGCGCGCGTCAATCGATGGCGCTACTGGAAAATGGAGCGTCTATCTGTACGCCCTATTCAACGCGGTCGTAAACAATGGCCGATCAGAAAACTGAAGCGCGGGACGCCCAACACCCCCCCCAAGAAAATAGGTCACCGCGCTCTCCCCACCCCTGCCTTAAAGCAACTCAACAAAGCGAAGTAGCATGCTACAACAGCAAGGTCGTTGCACCTTTTGATCGTTTGAGGGTTCTCGCTCGATCGAGGAGCTTGCACCTCACACCAAAACTGATGTTGAGACATAATAGACCGTAGTTGGAAGCCAGGGGGGGATCCTGCTATGTGACCCCGGACCCGACTTACGGTTAGGAGGGAGAGAGAAAACAAGGTCGAACATGGTAGATGGGAACATAAATAAAACCAAACAAAAGCGTAACCGCCACATGAACAATCCCTAAGACTGGTAGGTGCACCACGAAAAAAGCTGCAAACAGCAAACGGTGTTCCAACGATAAGGCGTGCCTTATAGGGAAGTTCCTCAACCGAGGAGTCCCGTGAGTCAAAAATGTTGCCTTATGAGGCAAAACACGTGCTGTACCCCTATCATCGTGGCACACACTCGACTATCTTCGTCACGACCAGAGACCAGCAGACCACGTCACTAGGGTCTGCGGCTTAACGAACCACTTTGCTATGAGCCGGGCAAAGCCGCTACGTAAGGACTAGTACTACAAAAGGGGAACAAGCTATACCAAACGAGATCCCCAAGTACACCCCCTCCCCCCGTCCCCGTATGGAAAGGGATGCGGGGTCAATGGTCGAAATACTAAGGCAATCAACATGTGAGTACGTCCCCCCTCCCCATTCGCAAAATCGATCACGGGATACTGGGTGACGTTCGCAATACCGCCATCACCCCCCTCCTCGCCCCACCCGCCCTCTATCGCTATGGGGTTGCTGTGCTTCTGCGTGGACGGTAGAGCAAGTTAGGCCTTGATGGACCAGCCGCCATCCATGAGATAAATGGAGCCGGTGACCATCGCAGCATCGTCGGATGCCAGGAACGTCACCACCTTAGCAATCTGAAGAACGCACAAAAAGAAGAAAGAGGGACAAGGGTTGGAATGGGGGGTGTTGATGGCAGAATAGGTGCTTGCAGTACAATATACGGTATAGCCACTTGGACGGACTAGAAGGAACCAAGCATGGCGGCAGAGCGGACAAGACAAATCGACCAGAAAAGGTAGATACCGGTATGGTCAAGCTCCACATATCGCAGCACGGCCAATATCACGCGGGTAAACACAACACAACCGATGGAGCCCGCTTCGCCATCTATGTACTTTATCTCTAAGCTGGGTGACACCAATATCTTGATATCCGCAGTATCCAAAATACAAGTACGGCCCACGTCTTCATCGAGGAGGGAAGGTAGTCAGCCCCCGCGAAGCATGACAGCGCAAATCTCGCAATGGTACAGAGTACGTGGTGATATGATGGCCCTCTAGAGGAAACCTCAACAAAGAGAGTTTTTTAGTGCGGCCAGGCACGACAAAGCGGGCTCAGCAGCACTGCAATCTAGGTGCTGGTTTCGATGCTTTGAATTGAAACTTTCGATGTTTATCGTATCGAGCGTGTTTTGCCCTCCAACCCCTGGCATCCTTGGGGTAGTTATGCAGATACTTAACTAAAGCTTCGATGTATCAAATATCATACATTGGTTTATGTATGATACCGCAACAACAGTAGGAGCTTATCGATGTCGTATCGAACTCTATTCTCGCTCGATATCCAACACTAACCGCGTCACAATATGAAGCGGTTCAAAACTCACCTCGTCTGATTGGATGGGGCGGCCGATGAGCTGCGTAGTTTTGGTCACGCTGGTGAGCATCTCGAGAGGCATGTCGCCGTAGATGGGCGTTTCCACGTGCCCAGGTGCGACTGCGTTAACGCGCACTCCAGACGCAGCACCCTGCAGAACGAACACAGCACCGAGTGGGAGCATTTGATATTCGGCCGATACCCTTGTCAGACACAGTGACGGAGTGAACATGTAGAGCAGACGCACGGTACGATAGGGGTGCACGAATGTTTTCCGAGACGCCTTACTCTAGGTGGTCTATACCTGAAGTAGGCCAAATACCCTAGCCCCGACAAAAAGAAAAGAAAGTGCCACTCCAAGTTTATCGCAGGCCTTTGAGATGTGTCGCTTCATACCTCGCACAAAAGCTCAACTGCCTTTCAAAAACAATTGAGCGAACCCCTCCCGAAAAACAACAAAACTGACAGCAAAACACAGATACGATTGAAACTAAATTGGTGGGTAGGTCATGAGTTGGCGTGAGACCCCCGTCAGCCCAAACACGCCCCCCCCCAATACTACACCCTCCACCGCAGCATGGCTCCCTAGCATTCGCAACCCACGAATGAACGGGATTCCAGAGATATCTTGGATATATACCTGGTAGGCTAGTTCCTCACTTAAGGAGTCTCGGCAGCCGAAAATGCCATGGCCAGACATTGCTACCCAGTATCGTAGCACACGTCTCTTCGGATAAGGTGTTGGATGTTTGTTTTTGCCGCCGGTAAAATCACCCTCTTCCGCACCGCGTACACCAAGAGGGGCTATCAACACAACGCACACAGCTACCTGCTCTGCGCAGTTTACGAACACTGAGGACGCTCTCCAAACACCACGCAACAGCCAACGAATGTAGCACAAAACGTCTTAAAAACGCCACTACTGTGTGGGCCCATCTTCCTTACACCTCACGCGAAAAGTGGGAGCTATGAACAGAATATATAAACGGTGTGGCATATCTCCGGCGGGTCGTTCACTGCTTCTGATCCGCAACTCATTAACGCCCTCGTCAGCCCATCCAGTGTCATCGCTCCACTCAGTGTTATTCATGCTCGTTACGAAGCAATCCTCATGCCAGCCTCGTTTGTAGTTCAGTTGTAACGCTGGATCGGAGAAGACTTACACGCCAAGTTGTTACAGTAATATATGGCAGTACCGATCCACAGAGCCCAGCTGACAGCTTTACTACTCCTCCTCCTCTTCCTCCTCCTCCTCCTCCTCCTCCTCCTCCCCCTCCTCCTCCTCCTCCTCTCTACTACTACTACTACTACTACTACTACTACTACTACTACTACTACTACTACTACTACTACTACTACTACTACTACTGAAAGCATTCTTCGGACCGACCTCGATCGCGGCATATTTCATGAGCATGTCGGCGCCCGCCTTCGAGGCCGCGTACACGCCTCCTCCGTTCATCGCCGGGAGGGTGGACACACGCGACGCCGTGCACGAGGTGTTCACGACGATAGAGCCCTTGTCGCCGCTCTTCGCCATCGCAGGAATCTGCGATTACGAGGAGCGCAAGGGGATACGGGTTAACACGGTGATCACAAAAAAAGTGTGGGGGTGTCAACATTGGGGGATACGTGGTTTTTGGATCATCATGGGTTCTGACTAGTAATACTTTCCCTCCCCGAAATAATAGTGGGAGGGGGGCGTGAAGACCGTTCAGTAGTGGCTGTATTTAAAGGTAAACGAAGTATATGTTAGTGTGTGTTGTTATCGGCATGTCTGCGAGGTTTAGGTAGGATCCATTGGACGAGGAACCGCGAAGGGGTCCGCGTCAAGCCTGGCGGTGGCAGTCGGAAAAAATATTCGAGGTCAACGCCACTCGAGACCCGACAGCTACACAGGTGGCCGGGACCGAGACCCCCCTGCACAATGCGTGCGCAAGAATCTCTCCTCGTGGAGACATTAAAGTACATAGCACACCCTTAGGTGTACCGAATAGAAGTCATAGAAGGGTTATCGACACCTTGTGGCGTTGCTTCGTTGTTTTGGATACATTTATAACGATGCAGTAAAGCCCACAAGGCGTTCACAACCGCTCAATTCGGTACGTCGAATGTGTGCTACATTGATTGTTGAGTGTCTTCGCAAGCAGCGTTCTACGTCCAGATTGTGCAGTCTGGAGGGGGTCCCGACCACCTGTGTGTGTAGCCGGCCAGCCTCTCGCGCCCATGTATTGGTACTCGTAGCCAAGTCACGTATTCACATGTCAAGCGGGTTATGTGCAGATTTTGACTTCAACGACCTTGGTGCTGTGCAGCTGATCATCGTACGCGGGATAAAACGCGAAGCAAACATTACAGGATACTGCAGTAACTGAAGCCTTTGAAGAAAAACCTGTCGACACACGCGATGACTGTCAAGTTCGTATTGGCTACGTTTACATTTTTAGGCATCTGTTTTTTCAACCACAAAGCTATACGAACAGCCTTTGTGTCCACCCTGCAATGGTGGCGAAGCTCAGTGACCGAAAAACTAACGCTCATTGAGCTGTAAATTTGTCTATTAATGGAAGAAATAATAATCCTTTAAACGCGTGGACGTTCATATATTCCCCAAACGTCGTGAGTGGGCAATACCTGATACTTGAAGCAGTAGACGAGGGACTTGAAGTTGACATCGAGCAGCTTGTTGATAGCATCCTCGGTGATGTCGGCGAAGGTGCCCGTGACGAAGGCTCCCGCGTTGTTGAATGCCACGTGCAGCCCACCGAAGTTCTCGACCGCGGCATCCACCATGCGTTTGCAGTCGGCTTCCTGAAAACGGCAATACGGTGGGGAACGCAGCATTGGTGAGGAGGGCGTGCCCTCGAAGGCAATCGCAATGCGCGTATATATACCCCTTCTTTCAGAAGGAAAAGTGAAAGGAGATAACGGATGAACCCCTTAACATGATGGTATGTATCGCCTAAGTCATGTCCGCCTCAACATGTTGGAGCCCGTTCGGTTGATATTCTGCAATCTGTTTCTGCTGGAATTTACTGTAGTACTAGGTACGTGTAAACAGCCTACTGTTTGTACAAAAATAACTGTCGGGCGTGACATTGTATGCCATCCTTCTCGGAGACACCGTTCCACCACAGGAAACCATCCTCGGTGACAACTCAAGCTGAACTAAATTCGAGGAAAGTTCATCACCGGGGTTTGTTAGATACTACCCCCAGGGCCGATACGCCTCCCAAACAAAGTGAAGAATATCACCCCCGGGGGCCACAGCACAAAAGCGCTGTAGTACCGATATCTTTCGGCAGCGCATATCATGGACTATTGGTATGGTCGAAATGATCGATATCGTCGGACCCCTTTCTTTCATACTATGTTAACCAATTGATCCGTAGGCGGGCCAGGGTCCCCTATTGACACCCACCCCCGTTTGATACGGAACTGAAGCAAAATACTCGTGCGGGTGCTGTCGGCGGGGTGGGGTATTATTTGATGATAACATACCAGGTAAAATAACTGGGTAAAGCGTGGTACATACAGCAGTACGAGTAGTGCGTATTCAATTAAATTTACGCACTGAAGGAAAACTTGCTGAGTAATATTGGTGGTAGTCGACGAATTGTGTCAGCTTTTTTGTTCTGAATTGATAATGCCCTGTACATTGTCGGAAGGCAAATGAACTAAGAAATCATAGTAAGTACGTACACTAAGCTACCCTACTGTATAACACGCAAGACACCGCATACAATTTGAACGCCGGTTTTCTCGTAGGGATGTGTTGTGCTTGATAAATCCTCCTACACAGCATCGGGAGCCTGTTGACTCCCACACCACCTACTGTACTACTGTAATACATTACTACTCTACATACCAGCACACGCACCGGTGTTGTAGGTCTGGCCACGAGACCTCGAGTAGATAGCATCAATCAGCAGTGCACACCTACTATTAATAGTTACAGTAAACCATTAAAAAAATACACAAACGACGTATACTCGATATTATATTATCACAGATTACGGTATTAATGTACAAACGGTATTCCAGATATCTTTCAGTGCGAGCAACTATCACTACGGCATCGACTTCAACCCACCCGTGTGCTAAACCTACTGGAAACTTCTCAGCTGCCGCACCTTCGAAACGTCGCCCGAAACAACAAGAGCTTCGCCCCCCGCAGACCTGATCTCCTCGGCAACGGCCTTGAGCTTGTCCTCTGTTCTGGCTGACAAAACAACCTGGTAACACAGCAGCAACGTGGATCACAAACAAGCACGGGCCAGAGTACGAACCAATGGAATTGTTGGGGGGTGGGCTGAATGCACCGATCCACGAAATCAGGGAAATACTCAACATGTACATATGCAAGCTATAAGCCACAGGTACGTATGTTGGTGAAACTTTCGTCTTTTTTGCAACTTTTCTCTTCGTACGATTACACCTGCAACAACAACAGCAGTAGTGTCGAGCATCTATTTGTACAGTTTCCCCGTGGGCACCGTCAAACAAACACACCACACGAGCATATCACGTCAACAGCTAAACTAACGGTTTTACTCGATGCCTTGAACGTCGCCTGAGAGCGCACGCTCGCAGGGGAAACGTTGGTCGGACCATATACACACACAGCAGTACGCAGCGAGTGCGAGTGCATGCGGCCGGCTGAGACAGAGACGCTCATGTACGTACGTATGGGGATACCACAGACATCATGCAGCAAGAGGGAAGCGGTTGACATGCTTCGAGCGTCTGAGCAAGGCCTCGCTCTACTGCAGCGGGTTACCTGTGCGCAAGGCATCGTACTTGGCATGTCAACTGCTGCAACCGCTGAAGATAGACTTTGTCCCACAGTATACGTAAACTCCACACCACGATAATCGAGCCCCTTCCCTTCGGTACTTCGTACCTTAGCTCCCTCCTTCGCGAATGCGATCGCTGAAGCCCTTCCGATGCCCGTCGATGCTCCAGTCACGAGCGCCACCTTCCCTTGAAGCTTTCCAGCAGACATGATAGTGGTTGAGTGCGGATGTGGGCGTGTACAGACTACTACTGCTTTCTGTAGCTCTGTTCGATGGAGGTACACTGCTGTGCGGAAAGGCTCTGGTCGATGGCGCAAAGAAGGCACTTGCAGTAGAGCAGGAGACTTGTCGAGCTGGAGTGGCAAAGTATGGTGAGAGTGTGAACAGAGGGTGCGAGAGCAGAGAGAGAGCAGAGAGAGGGTGCTATGGTGTGCGGTTGGAGGCGGCGGAAACGGAGATGGGAAGCGGAGCAAATGAAATCAGCCCGGCGGCCCGTTTAGCTTGGGTATGTATATTTGAACTGATTTGATTGGCCAAACTGTCTATAATAGACTAGGTATGGTTGGGATTAGGGGATGGTCCCGGGAGCGTATTTTATACCGGTACGAGGTAGGTAGTGCGTTCGCAGTTTGCGGGCGATTCGTTTCGGGGGATGGTCTAGAACATAGAATGGGGGATGGTTTCGGTGGAAAAAAGAACAGATGAATAATATTCCAGGAAAATTACAATGAACCGGACCTCCCGAACTGTTCGATCACAAATCATAGATCGGCAAACCCTTTTGCGTGTTTTTTTTGTTCGTTCGTGCTACGTGCCAGGTACTATTTTTGCTCCGCTTCCTCCTACCTAGATCCAGAGCGTTCTTCTCCCCTCGCTGCGCGCTGTTCGCTGCCAAAACGCCAGCCCCACCTCGTACTTGCCCCCCCACACCTCCCTATCACACTCACACGCAGCAAGGTCTCTCAATATTCGACCGACAAGAGCCTTTCTACTACTGTATCTCCAGCGACCTTCAACACTGCCAGACATATCCATCAACAACGGCGGGATAAATAGCCATGTCTGTTTGTGAATCTTGAACGGAAGGTGGCGCTCGTGACTGGAGCGTCGACAGCCACTGGGAGGGCTGCAGCAATCGCCTTCGCGGAGAAAGGAGTCACGCGGCATTAAGGGCCAGAGGGGATAACCTTGGCTACCGTGGTGTGTGTACCTTGATGATGCAAACGTTACCTTCAGCAGTATACTGGTACGTAGTGTGTATATCTTGCGCAAGTTGCTCGCTATAGGCCCCAGCCCTCGTGTAGCACATGTACCTGGTATGTGTGTAACAATCGAAACAACGAGCAGCAGCAACATATATATAATGCTGTGCGCACGAAGACATGCAGACTTCGTGAATACAACAGTATGTATGCGTAACAAGATACCAGGTGCGCAGGATCGAATGAGGGCCCAGGATCAGATACAGGACAAGGTACCCCCACGGTGGTGCTAAAAAACAAAGAAACTGGTCCAGACTTGATTTCTTATTTTGCAATGGGTGCGTTCTGCAGTTACTGCTGTATGTAGTAGAAGTCTATATTCAGTGCAAGGACTATACAGTACAAGTACCATTTATTTTATAAAATTATGAAATATGTCAGCTGTGAGTTCGACTGATTAGATATTTTATACCAGGTACCAGGTAGCAGTAGTTGATACTCCACTTTGCAAGCCGCGTAATACGTCTCGTCTATATCCCATTTTTACTGAATTTCCAGATCGTACATAGAATAAGCTGTTCGCGCGTATCCTGTATATATTTCCTTGCCGAGGATAAAGACCAGTGACTCCCCTAGATGTTACCCGGGTCAACAGGACAATTTTTTTCGTTGTCATTCTGCGCACTGATACTATATAACCCGGATATGGGAGGGTAATATGACTTTTTGCAACAGAAATCTTTTCATTTTACAAATACATCCCTGGTATTGATTAAACTGTTGAATTTTTTCCGGGGGATGAGCTGCTGCTGTAGTCGCTGCTGCTGTGATGATGCTTAGATTGTACCAGGTATTTGATAAGGCTCGATGTGGCACCTAAATGAGGCATCGGTATTCTCGAAATTCTATGTGGTGATTTACTATGTATGGAATTACCACTTAGTATAGTGGTACGAATAGTATCAATGCACTACTGACTTCCGACAGCAGCAACAGCATACAGCAGCATCAGCAACAGCATCAGCAGAGGGTGGCGGGGACGCGTGTCTTCAAGGCACGTGCTCCCGTCGGGAGCTCAGGCTAGGGCGGCCGTCAAGAAAGGACAAGAAAACAAAGAAGTTGGAGAAATCCGGAATTGACACGTACGTACGTGCACTGAGTAGTAAGTGGAGCGGCGGAGGCGCAACAGAGCAAAGGCAAAGAAAGCACCAACGGACCAAGCGCCCGGTGAGCGGTCAAGCACGCGGCCCCGACGCGAGCCCCCGATCGTGGATCACTACACCAGGGCGTGAGTCTTGAGGGGATCCAACGCAAGAGAAAATAAGGAGGACGGAGAGGAGAGCGGGTGCCCCAAAAGGCGGAGGAACCTCACCGCAAGAGTGACGCAGACGGGGGACGGACGGGTGTGCGACGCGGGGCAGGCTTCAGCGAGTGGGGGCGACTCTGCTGTGAGCAGTGGGGGCGACTCTGCTGTGAGCAGCGAAGCAGGAGGGAAGGAGGACTGGCTGGTCCAAGTGGGTTGACGGCGAAGAGAGAAGGAGAACGGGTGGGAGTGCTATTAATAGTAGGTGGTTTTGTTCGCAGAAATCATACAGAGGTACGACGATAATTAATTGTTGAAGTTTTCTCTTCGCCCACCGCGGACGTACAGCAGTAGGTCTATTTGGCAGTAGTTTCAGCGAGAGGTCGGTTGGTTCGCCCAGCTCATCACACTCGACAGACAGGCAGAGCTTTTATGCTTGTACTTTGCGCCTCGTCCTCCTTCGTTTTGGCTGTCTAGATACCACTGCTCTACTCTGCTGTGATGGTTGTGATCACACATTTTCCTCTGTGAAGACGAACTACTGCTGTACTACGGCTGTCGTCGTATATACTGCTGTAATTCGACGGTACACGAGACGGAGGGCAACGAGGAAGAAAAAGGAAACAAAAAAAGAAAAGACGAAAAGCAGTTTTATTAGTAGTACGTACAGCAGTTACTAGTACTGTTGTTGTAGTAGTAGGTCCCGGGTCTCGTCTGTGTTAGGCCTTTGCCTTGAAATTTAGGAGGGGCGCTGCTCTGCAACACTGACTGCTTTTCTTAAAGCTGATACTATTGTAGTGTTGGTGCAACTGCCAAGGGAAGGGGTGGGTTGAGTGCTGGGGCAGACAACCGTCGTCCATATTTCCTGTGCGCGACATATTTCGACGAACTTGCTTTTGACCACTGCTTTTTTTATACTGTTGTTGTGTGTGTTAGGATATTTCGGAGTTTTTTTTTTTTTTTCGTTCACAGGAGCAGTACGTAGCACCGGTAAGTACATACGAGGGCCAAGTATTTAGCAGAAAGCATGCACCTCCTACTCCTACTTCATGTGATCAAGGCATGGATAACAGTACAGGCGACCCAAGCAGAAACAAGGGGTGCCGTGGCTTATAGAGAAGTAGCGCCGTTGAGGGGGGAAGGAATCGAGGAGGAGGTAAGGCTACAGAGAAAGCGAGACGGCAGGGACTCTTTCCTAGGCACTACCGATAGCAGTGTAGACCAGCAACACCGCACGACACTCTGCGCGTTGAAACATGCGCGTAGCAGTAACAAACTAGCCATTTTGATGGACAGCGGGTTTTTGGTGGATGCTTCTTCGGGAGTGCTTGGGGGGGAGGACTGGGCTCTTGCGGTTGGAGGTGGCAGGGTCAGGGGTACGAGAAGTAACAGTAGCAATAGTATGTGGGGGGAAGGGTGGGAGGAGGTAGAAAAGCTACAGAGAGAGCGAGACGGCAGGGACTCTCTCCTAGGCACCACCGATACCAGTGTAGACCAGCAACACCGAACGACCTTCTGCCCGTTGAATCATGCGCGTAGCAGTGAAAACCAGCCATTTCGATGGACAGCGAGTTTTTGGTGGATGCTTCTTCGGGAGTGCTTGGGGGGGAGGACTGGGCCCTTGCGGTTGGAGGTGGCAGGGTGAGGGGTACGAGAAGTAACAGCAGCAACAGTGTGTGGGGGGAAGGGTTGGAGGTGGTAGAAAATCTACAGAGAGAGCGAGACGGCAGGGACTCTCTCCTACCTGGTAGGCATTACCGATACCAGTGTAGACCAGCAACACCGCTCGACCTTCTGCGCGTTGAAACATGCGCGTAGCAGTAATAGACCAGCCATTTCGATGGACAGCGGGTGTTTGGTGGATGCTTCTTCGGGAGTGCTTGGGGGGGAGGACTGGGTCCCTGCGGTCAGAGGTGGCTGGGTCAGGGGTACGAGAAGTGACAGTAGCAATAGTATGTGGGGGGAAGGGTTGGAGGAGGTAGAAAAGCTACAGAGAGGGCGAGACGGCAGGGACTCTCTCCTAGGCACTACCGATAGCAGTGTAGACCAGTAACACCGCACGACCTTTTGCGCGTTGAAACATGCGTGTAGCAGTAATAAACCAGCCATTTGAATGGACAGCGGGTTTTTGGTAGATGCTTCTTCGGGGGTGCTTAAGGAGGAGAGTGGTCGTTTTTTGGAGGACGAGATGGAGGGATGTTGGTTGTAGTAGTAGTCTTCATGAGCGTCACATCAGTTTTGGTTTGTCGTAGGATACTGCCGCGCTTTGGTTCTGGAGAGTTCTTCACTTACTTTCTGTTAGTCGTTTATTAGAACAACACTACACATTGTCGGATGGCAAACATAACAATAATAATAATAGACATTGATCTATGATTTATAATTCTCCTGTAAAAATGTCAGTCTTAAAGCCTTATTGCTCGTTTTCTTATTTAGCTGGCCTGTACCGTACAAACTTTATGCGAGGGTATACACCAGTTTTTGTATTCGGATAACGTTTTCTTCTAGCCGTCACATGCCCACCTTGGTACAGTACGCGACACCAGTTAATAATCTACCAGGTACTATTTTCGGCGAAGGCTTTCGGCTTATTGTGATGCCAACGTTGAGCACAGGTTGTGAGACTTGTAGGTTATAGGATTTCAACGGCGGGTATCCTTCTTTCAGCACCAAATATTTGTTCTAATTATCACAGTATGGGCCCGTTAAAGAAGGTGCCCACTACTTCAGAACATGAAGCTCATTTTGCGTTTGAACCCAAGAAAATCGACCTTCAAGTATTACAGGAAGAGGGAAAATGCCTCGGTTTGGGGACCAAGATAAGAAAGAGAAATAAATGTAAGAAGGAGCAAGATACGGACCGAGGTTCGATAGGAGACGTGGTTGTTCCGACTTAACGCTGAGCTCATAAAAAAAACCGTGCCAGGCCATCAAAACACCTGTAGTAATGAGGATCTATACGGGTACGAGTACCTACGTACCTGGGAAAAATATTCATACATATTCCCAGTGAGTTTTTTTCATTTTTTTAACATGTAAAATCGTTTTTTTCATTAAAAACAATAGAGTTAGACAAGAGCATAATAACAATAGAGTTAGACGAGAGAACGCGTAGCATAAAGTTGCCGCTACTTACTGTAGAGTTGCACGGTACAGACGAGAGCAGGCCGCCCTAGGCGTGTCGGTGCTGCTCGAGGCTATTATCGCACCCCTTCAGGACGACCCTGTTTGTTGCGGACCCGACTGCACGCACCATGATGAGCAGATCGGGCAGGTTATTTGCCCCCAATGTTCGCCATACCGACACTGTGCCTTGATGTGTCTGTTGTATTTTTTCGGTACTGCAGCAGTGCATGTTTCTCCAGCAGTGAAACCCTGTTTGCACTGTATCTCTCGTAGTATGACCATCTAGTACCTGGTACCACTATGTCAATTAGGGACTACGATTATATGAACCCAGTGGCAACGCGAAGGTTTACACGGGACGGTGCGGATCGGGTTGACGGGCCTGCATTAGCGAACAACGCGCAAGTATCTGCTGTAGATTGCCTACATTTATTGCGCTTCGTTTTCAAATTATTGATACACCAGGTACCTGGTAGTATCTATCTGTGCTGATGGCTGCGTGCTGCAGTCTTATGTGTGCCACTCCAGGCACTCACTGTCATCGCTAATTCGAGGCTAGGGTCACCCGTTCCGAGTATCCGGCGTAACTAGGAAAAACCCATTCAAGAAAAACACGTTTCGATACCTTCGGTGGTTAAAATACGTGATACTAACGAAGTGACCAGGCCTTGTGCACCAAATAATAATTTGAGTCTCACTCCAAATAGGACCCGATTTGGGCTCGAATCTCGGGGAAAACACACAACTACTATCTCTACGTATACCTGGTATATGATTAATCGCAAGCGCCCTCGGCCATTCTACCGGGAACCTGAGCGCGCTGTAGAGACTTCTGTTTTTGTTCGTACTGGAGTTTGGGTCCCCGGACACAATTGCGTTCGGCTTAGTGGTTCGCCCTCGCTCTACCTTCTCCACCATGCGTGGCCGGAGGCGCCCCCGAGACCTCCGAGCGCGGCCGCGTCTGGCCTCCCTCTCTGTGGTAGGTCCTGGAGAGAACGCTCAGTACTACTCTCAGGTGCTCGAGATTGGCAGTCTTTATCCGGCGAATACATCTTCAAAGCTCCGCTTTATCGTAGATTGCGTTCTGATTATTACAGTATACCGGTAGTTGATGAGGTTTACGTTTCTCGTGAGTAGCCTCGAAGCCCTTCAGACTGTATGTTCCCTCAAAGCCATTACCGACAAAAACTACGCTCAGTCCACCACAGCGCTGCGTCGAATAGCATTTCGATATGCATGCCCAATTGTCAATATCCTTCAAAACGTTTAGCAATTTCAAACCTCAGGCCGCTGGCCCCAAATGCATCAACCGTTTTCATCCAGGGCTCGAAACCACTACAGTACTATCGTGCATGTAGTGATTCGTACACACGTGCCCGTATATTTTTTCGCCCCATCTACTTCATCGGCGTACTATTCTATTCGTAAGCTATATATATGCAGACTATAAGAGTGGAAGCCTCCAGTCCCCCCCCTCCCTCCCTCCCTCCCTCCCGTTGGTATCTCAGAGCCGGCGTTGCATAGAACGCAATTCTCCCCCCTACCCACTACGTACGGTGCACGCCTTTGTGTCGATCGGGAGAAGAGTTGAACATTTGTTTTCGCTCGTTGTTTCGCGTTGAGTTGTTAATACACACTCCTTCGCGGGCTCTCGCACGCAGGTGCCACTATGCATGGCATCCGTTGTGTCGATGTTCGGTTGTTGTGTACACTGATATATACATGTATGCTGTAGTTTACTTGCACTAGTGTGGTGTATGCTATCCGACAATGTGAACCACGATCTTCAACGCTGATCCCCCACGAGCGCTCCGAAATAAGAAAAACACCGCGGTCACAAATAGATCCCTGCGCACAAAGTGTAACGCCCTTCTGCACCTACGCCCGACTTGGTTGATCTGTACCTACTTCATTGGCAGTATTTTCTCCTTCCTTCTCATTAGGTTTCCTTACTGATGTAGGCGGTGTTCTTCATTAATCTCTCAGTATTTCCCTGCCGTTCAATGCCCAGCCTCGTCTGTCCAAAGCTTTCCACTTTCTGTGCTGCATTCCGGGGGCTTCGTAGGTGTCCTGTATTGAAACCTTGAGACCTTTCGCTTGCACGTAACAACAAACCACCGCAGCATTGCATAGTTGTTGATCTCCTCCCAGGTCCCGGCGTGTCTGGCGGGTGGGATACCCTTCGATTGCCTCAAGAATTGAGTGGGCTTCGCGTGCAGCCCGGCGCGGTCGGAATATCCCACGTACTCGGGAAGCCCATCGTACTCCACGTGGGCGAAGACGTCCAGAACGCTCTGCCGTGCATGATCCCCGCGGACGGCCTGTTGATGGGATGCAGCATGTTTGGGCAGGTGGCCACCCCCCTCGCCGAGGGCATGCCCGTTTTCCCGATGCATCGCATCGGCGGCAAACCCCCGACAATATATAAGACCACCCCCCCTTTGGCCATCGCAGAACGGTGCCACTTGTGGGTTCCCGTTGCCGGCTCTTGTCGTGACCCCGTCCTGAGTACGACGGATATGTTGAGCTGTATTCTTGATACGTTAATCTCTACCGGGGATGCATCATCATTATCGTCATCACTGATTCTGTAGTAACGCAGGCATCTACTTCTTTTTTTCTAGCCAGGTGTACAGCACGGACGATGCCTTATTCCTTAGCCCACAATCAATTGTGCCCGGAGTTCAGTTTTCGAGAGGTATTGTAGAGGGGGAATAAGCGGGTTGATTCACTCTCGACGTGCGGTTCATTTTGAAAGTCTACAGGCAGGCGGTTCGTAGTGTAGATTCATGGTCTGATCACGGCACATACATGGCGTTTCAGGCGGGGCTTGTACTTGTTGGGGGTGGAAGGGTGGGCGAGTTTTGTGAGGGGGTTTACTGTAGTAGCCGTCTCTTCAATTCCGATGCCGGCTGTGCCTTGTAACGTTTTGGTAACGTTATCGCAAGGGCTGCGTATCGTCGTCGCAATACAACAAAGCTCTTTCACTGCATCTGGGGATTGAATGCCGGGTAATGGGGTACATGTGCATGTACAATTAGCATGCTCGAACTGATTGTACTTGACCCCACAAAGTATCACACGCGCCAGAACATCCGGCTCCCGCCTTCCCGCCGGCCACGAGCATACGTGGTACTACAGGATGGCTGCGCGAGGTATGCAGTATATATACCCCTGAAGATGTCGGACGGTTAGGGTATGTTGCACCGCCGCACCAGCCGGGAAGAAACCAAGCGGCTTGGTAAGCCAGGAGACCATCTAAACCACGATCGATCGAAGGAATGGGGGATACTTGTATAATATATACAATGTTATTGAATGATCAATGAGGAGGGTTCTGAACAGGAATGTGCCTTCGAGATTCAGAGGTGGCAACTGTACTTGGTGACCGTGCGTTCGTCAAGCGGGGATGGGGGTTGCTGGGTCCCATATATTGTAAGGGATGGATGGTGAACGTGGGAGTATTTCATGTTTTGACATCGTGCCGGTTTTGATGTCTATTCGTGCATCGGTTTTGTTCGTCGTTGTATTTTCAGCTTGCTAAAAATATGTTTTTATTGCTGTGTACAACGAAATGTTCCACTTGGTTTAGGGGCTTTCCTTGATCCTCTCCATTATTAGAGATATACGAAGCGCCAAGTACATGGTATCAGTTTCGATTTCAGGAGAATTACTCTTTGACGGTGCTTTTGTAAATGACGTTGATTGGTGTAACAGCGGACACAGGTGGCCGAGGCCGCCTGCCTTGCACAACTTGAGCGTAAACAATTCCTTGCGGGGACCTCGGGCAAACCAACCAAACGCGCAAGCTGTCGGCAACCGTTCGATTCGGTACGCCTGGTGTCCTACATCGTTCAATGTCTTGACAAGGATTTGTGTACGTCCACGTTGCACATGTGGAGAGCCTGTATATGCCATAACTAGCCAGTGACAGCTGACAACTGTCCAACGAAGATCCACTGACTCTAACGAATACCCGAATAATATGTGTCCTCATGATGAACGAAAAACAGCAAAATCAGCTGCCGAACGAAAGCCACTAGCTGGAGTTCTGTTTCAACCGATCACCTGAAGATATGTACCGACCACCGTATTGTCGGATATCGAACATGTCATACTTATAGTAACCCAATGCTCACTCGTAGGGAAAGGCGGCATTGTTGCATAGGTTTCTCTAGGAGACGATATATTGGGTCAGGGTTGGTCGAAGGAAGAGCGGGAAGCCTACGCACTAAATCCAAATTATGGCCGTTCCGACATTGGGGCGGATAAGCTTCTTCTAACATTTATTTTCGTAGTGCCAAAATACCCATCAGTAGACTGCGCACTAGGGCCTACATAGAGTGTTGGCCGCCTGCAGTATGACAGTACTGTATTGATACTTATTGAGGAGCATTGAGAGCATGGTCTGCCTATTAATGGTGTCTTCTACAATGCAAAAACTAAGGAGCATCCTCCCACGAAGTGTCATTGGAGCACCCCTTTGGTTGCAGCTTGGAGTGTGCAACGATGTGTGCAAGTATGCTCCCTCCTGTAGCTGCTGACCTTTTGGTTCTTGGAAACATGAGGGATCCACTACATATAACATTAGATATTTTTCTGAAGGCCACCCCCCCGGCTTGCACTCGCGAGCCGCACCCCCGGCTTGCACTCGCGAGCCGCGAATGCCGTCGGTTGTGAGGAGTGTCTTATACTATTTTCGAAGCTCTGCATCATTTCACGCCTAGAAAGCCTACACAATGTTTTTGTTTTTCGTGGCGAGTTTCCATTCTTCTCCCTGCCCACCTTCAAACAGCCGCGCCGTTCGTGATCAACATTTTTTTGGGTGCCGCTACGATGGTTACCGTGTTGGAGTGTTCGTTATGTTAGCACAACCCCCCGTACGTACTGTAGTGAATCCGGCTCGCGGTTGGCTCACAAACACGTGTGCGGCTGCACCGTACGACACCCCTACTCGCGAAACAGCGAACACACAAAAAATATTTATTCGCGTTGTTTGAAACGGCCATGCCTATGTATTATATGTGTGAGATAAGGAGCCAGCAACGCGCACGCAATAGTAGTAGGCCTGTGCCACGCGGGGAACATCGTAAAGTGCATCAAGCTTGTTATGTGAAGGGAGAGGAAGCATGTATAGGCCTGGCATAAACCCACTCCCCCCACCCCCCCTCCTTCCGGTTTAAGCGCGTAATCTTCGTAGGGGATTTCTTGACCAATCATGCCCGTGATGTAGCATGCCTGGTGGTGCACTACCTGTGCGTACGCGGTGGTCATATGGCTGGGCGAGGAGGGTACTATTTTCCTAAATTGCGCAAATACGGTCATTCTGACGTCTGGACTGCAGTAGAACCACCTACTTTCCGGTTCCGCAGGAATTTCACAATGAAGCACGAGCTCATCGAGAGCGGGTGGGAAAGGGATGTTGGCTGTATTCATACCCGGAATTACGACTACAGTCTTGAAGGCTCGGAGATTATGTGGGTGCGCCTGCCGTATTCATCAAGGGAACACGACACTTTGGTGTTTGTCGCCAAAAGCCTGCCGATATTACTTTCGAGTATTCTACCGGAGACACGAGTGCACTTTTGCCTTTCTATTCATCAAATTTTCTTCCACACGAAGAGCGTGTTTTGAACAGTATTGCCAGTACAAGACGCGCCACTCTGTTGCAAACTGCCGCTGTGCGTAGAGCGTGCGCAAATAACTCTCGATGGGCTTCGACGAGCGGAAGAACGACTTAACACGACCACGAGCGGTTTGAAACAAAAGGCTCAACGCCCCTCCATTCTGCGGTACCGTGGACGATCATCGTTCGAGATTGAATCCAGGACATAATAATGTTCATAAATGAGCGAGGACGACAACAACACCAAAGACAAATTTCATGTATGTGTTCCTCTTTAAATTGTGAAGCTATTACGGGGGGCCATAGTTAATAGGACCTATGGTTTAGATAAAAACCTATATATTTAACCATTTTTACTACCAATATTGGGTCCTAATAACTATGGTCTCCCGTAATAGTACCTGGTAATTATGTTGCTTCTCTTCGCATGGGGCGTTAGACGAAACGGCTCTGTACCAGCGAAACTTTTTCCACCTCTAGAATACTGCTACGTGTTACTACCGTAAGTACGAGGCAGGGCTCAATCCCAATCTCGTATGTACATCCCCATCGGATCTACACAACAAAAAATATTCTGTATGTGCACTATATCGTACCAGGCACGACTTGCGGAGAGCGCCATCCGCACCCCAAACCAGCAACTGTTCGCCTCGCTTACTCACCCCTTCATGCAGGCACTCGACCCAACACAGAGAGCAGCTCGCATGCGTAGGCACAGCTAAGCAAATAAGCGCGCGTAAATCGGCGGAGCTGCCGCAAAATGAAGCGCCCATCTGTACGCTCTATTAAAAATGGTCGCGGGCAACGGCCGATCACTAAGCTATAGCGCGGCATGCGCACCCCACCTCATCAAAATAGACTACCACGTTCTCGCATCCCTTCCTTGGAGCAACTTGGCAAAGCGAAGTCGCACGCTGCAACAGTAGGGTTGTTGCACCTCTTGTGTTCTGAGGCTCCTCGGTTGAGGAGCTTCGCACCTCACACCAAAACGGATTTCGAGACATATCAACCGTAGTGGGGAGAGGGAGGGGGGCTATGTGACCCCGTATCTGCGTTACGACTAGGATAGAGAGAGAAAGCAGGGGCGAGCATGATCAACGGGAAGAGAATAAAAAAATTAAAGCGAAAACGTAACCTCCAGAGGAACAATCCCGTAAGCTGCCGTAGGTACACACCAGCTGACTACGTAGCGAGGGCCTGCGGCTTAATGAAACACTCTGCTAGCAAAGCCGCTACGCAAGGATTAGTGCCACGAAGGGGAGAAGGCCATATCAACCGAACAGCGGGAGATCCACGAAGGGGAGAAGGCCATATCAACAGAACAGCGGGAGATCCAAGAGTACACCCCCTCCCCCACCCCGTCTCGAAAGCCATATCAACCGAATAGCGGGAGATCCAAGAGCACACCCCCTCCCCCACCCCGTCTCGGAAGGGATGCGTGGTCAATGGGCATAACACTAAGGCAAGCAAAATTTGAGTACGCCCCTCCTCCCCCTCTCTCGAAGATACAACAGGGCAAAGTCGATCACGGCATATTGGGTGCCGTTCGCAACGCCGCCGGTACCCCCCTAACGCTATCCCTGACCATAACCCTTCCCGCCCCTCCTGCCTTCTCGCTCTGGGGTTGCTGTGCTCGTGCGTGGACGGTAGAGCAAGCTAGGCCTTGATGGACCAGCCACCATCCATGAGGTAAATGGAGCCGGTAACCATCGCAGCATCGTCGGATGCCAGGAACGTCACCACCTTAGCAATCTATTTTTTTTTCACAAATTGGAACGAGAGTGGAGAGGGTTTACATGGGGGGCGTTAAACTACAGCGCAGTTGCTTGTGGCACTACAATGTATGATAGCCACCTTGGCGGACATTCGAATAACTAGCATATCGGCAGAACGGACGGGACAAGAATGGACCAACAAGGTCGACACCCGTATAGTCAAGTTCCCTACATCGTGGTTAGGCAAATAACAGCCAGGTGATCACAAGACAACCGATAAAGGCTGTGTTGCCATCTACACGCTTTACGTCTAACTGGACACCGATAATTGTTTTGGTATCCACACTATCCAAAAAAATAATTTGGGTATCCACACTATCGCAAATGCAAGTAAGTACAGCTCGCGCCTCCATCGAGGCGGGAAGGTCGTCAGCCCCCCGCCGCGAAGCATGGCCACGCATATCTTGTAATGGCACAGACTACGTGGTGATATGGAGGATCTGTCACGGAAGCCTCAACAGAGGAACGAGTTTGAATGCGTTCAGGCACCAAAATATGGGTTCAATAGCACCACAACCTACTGCAGGCGTTACTTTCGATTTTCGATTCTTTGAAATATTGAGATTTTCGATGTATCGTACCGAGCGTGTTTTGTCCTCCCACTCCCGGTATCCTCGTGTTGATTATGCAGATACTGAAAAAAATCTTCTCTGTATCACAGACCATAGATTGGTGTAGCATACAGTACTAATAGCAGTAGTTTATCGATGTTGTATCGAAGTCAATTCTCGCTCGATATCCAACACCAACCACGACCCAATATGAAGCGGTTCGAATATCACCTCGTCCGATTGGATGGGGCGGCCGATGAGCTGCGTAGTTTTGGTGATGCCTGTGAGCATCTCGAGAGGCATGTCCCCGTAGATGGGCGTTTCCACATGCCCAGGCGCGACTGCGTTAACGCGCACGCCAGACGCAGCACCCTGTAGAACAAACACAGCACCGCGTTGAGCATTTGTTATTCGGCAGATAAATTCGTTAGAAATATTGGCGGAGTGGACGTGTAGAGCAGACGCATGGTACGACAGGGGTGCACGCATGTTTTTTGAGACGCCTTACTTCAGGAAGTTATGTACCTGCAGTAGGCCAAACACCCTAGTCCTAAACAAAACAGGGAAGTGCCACCTGGCAGACAATCCCATGGCTGATGAATGTGTTCTACAGTAATTTGTTCTCAGACTCCTCACATGGGGGGCTCCATACCTCGCATAAAACTTCAACTGCCTCGAGCAAAACTGCGAGCGCCCGCCTCCCACAACGACGAAACCGACAGTAAAACACAGATGCGACTGAATCTAAATTGGTGGGTAGGTTGTCAGATAATGAGGAAGCACCGTCAGCCTGAAACACTTGTTCCGCAATACTACACCCTCTACCGTGGTATGACTCCTCGGCTAGGGAGCCTCGGCAGCACCGGTAACTCACCCTCTTCCGCACCGTAGTACACCAAAGGGGACTATCAAAACAACGTACATATCTACCTGCTCTGTGCAGTTTACGAACACTGACGACGCTCTCCAAACACAAGGCAACAGCCGAAGCATGGACCACAACACGTCATACAAAAACTACACTGTGTGAGTCCATCTTCCTTACACCTCACGCGAAGAGGGGGAACTATGTACATAATATATGAAAGGTGTGGCAGATTTCCTGCGGGGTAGTTCACTCCTTCTGATCCGAAACGTATTGACGCCGTCGTAACTCCATCCAGTGCCATCGCTCCACTCAGTAATTATCGTGCTCGTTAGTAATCAAGCCTCATGCAAGCCTTGTTTATGGTTAGTTTAGTTTGTAACGATGGATCGAATAACACTTTCATGCCAAGTTGTTGCAGTGATACTTCTCGAAGTATATGGCAGTACCGACTCACAGAGCCCAGCTGACAGCTATACTGGTATTCATCCTCCTCCTCATCCTTAAAACAACAACTACTACTACTACTACTACTACTACTGCTACTTCTACTACTACTACTACTACTACTACTACTACTACTACTACTACTACTACTACTACTACTACTACTACTACTACTACTACTACTACTACTACTATAACTACTACTGAAAGCATTCTTCGGACCGACCTCGATCGCGGCATATTTCATGAGCATGTCGGCGCCCGCCTTCGAGGCCGCGTACACGGCTCCTCCGTTCATCGCCGGGAGGGTGGACACACGCGACGCCGTGCACGAGGTGTTTACGACGATAGAGCCCTTGTCGCCGCTCTTCGCCATAGCAGGGATCTGCGATTATGAGGGGCGCAAGGGGATACGGGGAAACATGACGATCATAACCAAACTGTGGGGGTGTAACCCTTGAGGGATACGTGATGTTTTGGCCCACCGTGCGTTCTGACTACTATGCCTTCCCGTAATAGTTGAAGGGAGGCGCGAAAACCGTTCCGTAGCGGCTGCAATTAAAGGAAAACCGAACGTATATTGATGTATGTCGTTTTTTCCATGTCTGTGAGTTTTTTGTAGGGTTGTTTTGAAGAGGAATCGTGACGGGGTCCGAGACAAGCCTGGCGGCGTAGTCGGAAACAATAAACGAAGCCAACGGAAATCGAGAGCACATTGCTATACAGGTGGCCGGGACTGGGACCCCCACCTCCCCCTCTCCCTGCACAATGTGGGCCTAAACATCCCCTCGTGGAGATATTAAAGTACGTAGCACACTATACGTTGTACTGAATATAGGGGTTGTCGACACCTTGTGTCGTCGCATATTTGCTTTGGAGGGGCGGTGGCCCACTGTGTGCGTAGCCAGACTCTCACGCCGATGGATTGTTACTCCTAAAAGTACGGTCACAGAGAATGTGTCAAGTGGGTTGGGTGCATGTCTTAACCTAAGCGACTTTGGTGCTGAACAGTTGATCATCGTACGCGGGATGAAATGCGGAGCACACAATGCAGGTGACTGCAGTAACTAAATCCTTTGAAAAAAGAGCTGTCGACCTACGCCATGTCTGTCAGCTCGGACTTGGTATAGACGTATTTTCACGCATCTGATTTTTCAACCCCGCAATTAATTATACGCACAACCTTTGTACCCACCCTGCAATGGTTACGAAACTCAGTGACCGAGCCGCTAAGGCGTGAGCTGCAATTTTGTCTAGGAGTAGTAGCAATGAGCGCGTGGACGTTCACATATTTCCCAAACTCGCGAGTGGGCAATACCTGATACTTGAAGCAGTAGACAAGGGACTTGAAGTTGACATCGAGCAGCTTGTTGATCGCATCCTCGGTGATGTCGGCGAAGGTGCCCGCGACGAAGGCTCCCGCGTTGTTGAAGGCCACGTGCAGCCCACCGAAGTTCTCGACCGCGGCATCCACCATGCGTTTGCAGTCGGCTTCCTGAAAACGGCAATAATACGGTGGGGAACGCAGCAGCGTTCGTGAGGAGTGCGTGTCCTCGAAGGCAACGGAAATGCTGGCTTTCCTATTCTTCTTTTAGGAGAAAAACTGAAGGGTGAGCACGGGCCAGGCCCTTCACAAGATGGTATGTATCGCCCAGTCATGTTCGCCTCAGCACCTTCAGCCCTCTGCGTTGATAATTAGTTTGTGATATGTTACGGCTGGAACTGTCAGTAGTAGTAGGTGTAGACAGCTTGCTGTACGCACAAAGAAAATTACCATATATATTATATGGCGAAATATGCCACTCTTCTCGTAGACACCGCTCCACGACAGGAAATCAACCTGGACGACATAGAAAGCTGAAATGCGGGGTACGTTAGATACGACCACCCCCAGGGCCGATGCGCCTTCCAAGCAACATGGAGATTATCATCCCCGGGGCGCCCAACACATAAGTAGTAGTGCTGTAGTATCGACATACTTTGACTGTACATATCATCGACTAATGATATGGTCGAAATGGTCGATAGCGTTGGACCACTTCGTACATGCTATGCTTATCGATGAATCCGTAGGCGGGACAGGATCCCCTTTTGACACCCATCCCCGTTTGACACCGACCTGAAGCAAAATACTCGTGCGGGTGCTGTCGCCGGGGTGGGGAAATGTGTGTTGCTATCATTGCAGGTACAGCAGTTGGGTAAATGGTAGTTGTGCGTATTCAATTGAGCATACTCAGGGAAGCGAAATGGACTGGATGTTATTGGTGGCATTCGACGTATGTATTGTGCCAGCTTTTTTTGTCATTCGGAACGAGTAATAACCTGCACCTTGTCGGAAGAAGGCAAAGTAACTAACTGGTAAGTTATAGCATTACGTGCACCAAGATGCCCTGTAACACGCAAAGTAGCGGACACACCCTCGGCTTAGTTTCAAAGCCGGTTTTCCCGACGACGAGGAGAGAGCCTAAACGCCTAACGACGCGGTCGTGGGTATATGTCGGCGCGATATTTCCAAATAGCCACCCTTTTGGTCGAGTGTGCCGCCCCTAAGGTGTGCTTCGGATCAAACCGGCTTGTGAATTTTGTCTCAGGGGGCGCGTTATCGCTAGCTGGTTGTACGGTTATACAACGTACGTACCTGGTGCGTATGTGCTGGCGGCAGATGTACGCGAGGTGCACCATTTCTTTAGATCAATGTGGTGCAAGCATGTGATACCGCACCCTGCGTTATTCTAGTGCTTCGTGTAAACAACACCTCGCCGGTGTCATCAATAATAGTAAAATCTCCACAATGTTGCAGACGAAGCTACAATTAATTCTTGGAGTATCAATAGGGATAGGCTACCTTAATTGTTGCAGATAAAACTACGTACAGTACTCGCAGATGCAACTGCGGACAAACACCAATCAATGCCATCAGAGCTGGCCGACGCACGAAGCTATAGACATATATATTTTTAAAGATACCATAGCCCCGGTATATATGATGTATACCTGCGTCGTGTTCAGCTGAATCTGATGGGCTCCAGATAGATACGGAGTAGCCGCGTGTTGTGCACCCCGCAGGGACCCCCGGAGGGGGGCCAGAGAGGGGGTTCCATAGCCCCCCAGGTCCCCGGAGGGCTTCCGGGTGGCCGCCGGAGGCACACAACAGCGACAACATATACACAGTATGCATGAAGATTCGCCCGGAAAACACTTACCGGTACCAGGTGCCAGGTATATAATGTGCACTATATTATCGGGCCGAATTTTACCCTCTCCGAGAACATAAATAAATCCAATACTACTGTATGTTTATATGTTTTAGACCCGAAATGACTGGTATAGCCCTGCTATAGTTAGTTGTAATACCTAGCATGTACATACGATTTCGCTGTGGTACGAATACGAGCAGACACTGAAATGACATTGTGCTGGAGGAAACGGGCTACATTTTTTTTTATAGCGGTGAACAAGAAGGACCCCACCTCTGTTTTAACCTGCGGCGCAAAACTGTAAACGTTTCTCGGGAGGCGTGGGGTACAACCTCTCGCGGGGGGTCGGCGGGGGGGGGAATACGACCAATCTCTGAGAGGTTGGTACGCCAAACATCAGCAAGTTAAACCATTCAAACAAGAGTCCCGCTGGTCAATTATACTAACAAATCCAGTAGAGTACCAGGTACCTGGTACGTTTCATCTACGCCAACTTCGTTCCAATCAACTTCAAGTGTTTCTGTATGCCCTGCTTGTTTTAAAGGACCAATGACAATCGATGCCGTCCCGGTAGGTACCGACCCCGGACGCCCAAAACTTAAACGTTCGGTCCCCTAGTGCACCGGTCCCGTACGCACAAAAAAACTTACGTTCGGTCCTCTAGTGCACCGGCCCCCAAATGCGTTACACATAGTACACTCGGGTCGTACCGTAGATATATTGTCTGTGCGTTACTCTTGCATACCGGTACCCAATACTAATAATAATGCTGATTTCGGTGGGATTGTAAAAACAGCCATAATTGTGGCGGTACTGCCCCCGTGCGTGTTGTACTGAGTGTGTATTCTTATTACGTACCAGGTACCAGGTATGTAATTGATATGCCTGCCGACAACGTGCAGGGCATTGTTCATTCCAAATGTAAAAGCTGACACAATTATCGAAATTCGCAAGCGCGCGCACTGCCCGATCCAATTAACGTTGATTTTGGTGGTACTGAACAAACAGCAATAATTGTGGCGGTACTGCCCCGGCGTTGTACTGAGTGCCTATTCTTATTACGTACCAGGTATGTAGTTCATATATATGAGTCCCGACAATGTGCAGGGCATTCATTCATTCAGAATGTGAACACTGACATTATTATTCTCGAAATTCGCAAGCGCGTGCACTGCTCAACTTGAAACAGTAGTAGTAGAGGATCGACCGACAATCTACAGCAAACATCGAGTTGAGAATATGCCATACTTACGGTAGTATCAGAAAAACATCGATAGTATGTACCCGAGGAACGTAGTATCTCTGTGGCGTAGCTTTGTGACCACAGAACTTGTATCTCTTCTAGGGTTGAAGAATCGGCACGGACACTGGTTGTGCTGGATGTCGACGGGTAGAAAGAACGGTTTAATGTGAAGAACACACACACACGTATATGGTGTGCTTAATGAATTTTCCTACACATAGAACCGGAAACATGGTTGACACCTACGCCACGTACACTACTAACTACTACTACTACTGCTGTACATACGAGCACTCGCACTCCTGTAGGTCTGGCTACGAGACCAGCTCCTACTACTACTACACAGTAGAAAAAGGAGTTGAAAAATACGCAAGGTTACGGCGTAAACTTTTGTTCTCCTCACGGATCACGGCACTACCTCGTACATATCGTATTCCAGATAGATATCCTGCAGTGCGAGCGACCATCACTACGGCATCTACTCCAGCTCACCCGTGTGCTATACCTGTACTCTACACTCCTCAGCTGCCCCACCTTGGAAACGTCGCCCGCCACAACGAGAGCTTCGCCCCCCGCAGACCTGATCTCCTCGGCAACGGCCTTGAGTTTGTCCTCTGTTCTGGCTGACAAAACAACCTAAAAAAACAGAGGTAACGTACATCACAAACAAGCACGGACCATAGAGTACGAAACATTGGGATTGTTAGCGGGGGGGGGGAACGAATGCACCGATATCCAAAACCAGGGAAGTACTCATGTACATGCAACGTAGATGCATACCTGGTATGCCAGGTACCAGGTACACGTACGTATGATGTGTTCGTGAAACTTTCGTGTTTTTCCAACTTTAACAGACAAATCGGAAAAATGGGAACGAAGCCTAAAATGAGAACCAAGCCGTATCTCCAGAACCATGTGGTGCATCAGATAACCAAAATGATCCTGCGAAACCCCTTGGCCAGCCCTGTGAGAGGAGCTCGTCAGAACGGTCATCATACTCCATCTCGTGCCTTCGGGTGGGCGCAAAAAGCGATATACGCTGGCTCTATTGTGATTTCTCTAGATGCTGGCTACCGCGGCGATGCCGAGGACTTCCAGCCTGAGCGACAGCTCATTCGAAGGCTGCTGTACAGCCCCACAGGACTGTCAACTTTTTTTCTTGGAGTTGTACACAATTGGTTTGCTTTCTAAAAAAAAACGTCCGGTCTCATTTTTTGTTTCGTTCCCATTTTTCAGATTTGTCTGTTCTTTTCTCTTCGTACACGTACAACAACAGCACTTTGTTCAAGCATATCTTGGTGTCATGCAGCAAGAGGAAAGCGGTTGACAGGCCTAGACCGTCTGAGAAAGGCATCTGCTCGTACTATTGCGGGGGACAATAGTAAATACCTGGTAGTAAAATAGGACCTACGGTATACACAAAAACCTGTATTGCGCTATTTTTACCAACAATTAAAGGCTTTGTACTTTGCTTTCGAAGTTGTATTATATTAATGCGCAACCCCCCGCCCGGAGAAGGGGGGTTGGAGAAGGGGTGATCCCCCGGGGCTGCCCCAACGGCAACCCCACGCTAACATCCGTATACTCGAGTCAACTCCCAACCCAACTGGCGGCATAGAACTCTCGACGCCAGCTTCCACGCCAGTCCGACAAATAGTTCCTGACACATAACTCGAGAAAACATACCAGGTACATGGTAACCTCACGACCACGTGCATATAAATTTACACACAACTCGTACCAGGCATACACAAATAACACAAATACATTTAACTCACAATGTACTTCAGTGTTAATATACGGATAACCCCCTTCTCCTAAACTTTCAGATTGCGCGCAAATCCGAGCCAATGCACCACCACGTTTTTATCACTCTCATATTATGATATGAAAAAAAAAACCATCATCATATTATGATAAAAAAGAAACCCCCCTTGCATCGAACAAACAAACGCCAAACAATGCGACTAGCCCCCGCCGCCACTTGCGCAATCTACGACACCCGGTCGCACCACCAGCGAACATAACGGGTACGTCTAACAAACAGCAACAAACACACACACGTTACTGCGACCATTTAACTCCCCCCCACTGACTCCCTCAAAAGCACGGGCGGGTGGGTGGGAACTCAAACTAGTCTGTATCACACCTTGAACCTGTAGCGTTGCCTCTGCTTCACTGCGCTGTTGCGTGTAGGCTGCGGCTACGTACCAGACAAGGTGTATGTACCAAGGGCTACGATTCACGCTACCGTGAAACATCGCATTCATCTGATTGGCTAAACTTCTTACGTACGTACAAAACTCACATTCTCTCATTCTTCCGAGAATACTCTGCTTTGTACTTTGCTTTCGAAGTTGTATTATATTAATGCGCAACCCCCCGCCCGGAGAAGGGGGGTTGGAGAAGGGGTGATCCCCCGGGGCTGCCCCAACGGCAACCCCACGCTAACATCCGTATACTCGAGTCAACTCCCAACCCAACTGGCGGCATAGAACTCTCGACGCCAGCTTCCATCGACCCAAATGGGAGTCGACCCTATTTACGGATGTACTCTCACGGCCCCTTTCCCCCTGACTTGCAATATCATAGGGAACGCATGTAATAACACACTTCTTCATAGTTTCACTTCTGCCTAGTCAAATCTAAGAGTGAGTTAACCCGCCCCCACTCTGTGCCCTGGCCCGGCTGAATCCCACCGCTAATTCCTTCCTGGGCCATCACGTCGGCTACCCAACTGGCATCCTTTCCATGACTGCGAACATACGTCTTGTACGCATCGGACGCCCATCGGCCCTCACGCTGCAACACCTCTGGTGTTGCCCCCCCCGCCGACAAGTGAGTTGCGCCTCCAATCCTCAGAGAGTGCAAAGCGTACTCCTCCGCACGCACGCCCGCCAACGCAACCACTTTTCGCAGAGCTGCCGTCGCTTGCTGCTGTGTCCACATGGACCATCTGCCATTACCAACACCAAAGGCGGCAAGTGGGGCCGACGAGGGAAGAAACAAATAGCAAGACATCAATTCGATCATGAGATCGACAGCATCGCCACCGTCGCCCACGCGCAACGCCGGACCACAAAGTACGCGTGTCAAAACCGCCCCTTTCCGCAGTTGGTCCCCTTTCGACCCACGAAACCTAACCTCAACGCGGTCTGCAGAAGACCACTGCGACGCGGTAAGCTGAATATTCTCGCGAAAAAACGCTACATCGGCCCGTCGCAAGCAATAAGTTTCATGCACACGCGACCGAGTTTCCGCAAACATTTCTGACGCGCGAGTCAAAAAGCAAAAGGAAGCGCAGAGGGCAAGCCACAAGACACGACCCCCCGTCTGCCATGTGGAGATCAATTTTTCGCCCGCGATCAACATTTAAATTTTCCCACGAAACAGGCCGACGAACGGTTGCTTGGTTACCAGCGTCGGCATGCGAACGAGCGGCTCCTTTGAGGGCATTACCCAAAACAGGATGGGTAGTGTCCAGTTCGAACCCTCGTGAAATTCGATGGAAAAACTTGATCGCTGACAAATGGCTCTCGATAGTTGCCGACCGCAATTTCTTAGTGGCAAAAGCGTACGCTACGTACCCGAACAAATGCCACACGTTAGTCATGCTGTCTCCGCCACGCTCTAGGAATACAGGCATGTCACAGCGTACCCGAAAGTCTACCCATGCGCCAAAATGCCCCTGATAAGTGCGTTCAGACGAGGTCGCAATGGCGTTTCGCATGAGTTCGAGGCCAACACCGAAGTACAGAGAGATGTGCCCGCACCCCCCAGGTCCTGCTCCTGCCACGGAATGTCGGGTCGAACAGCACGCAAATTAACGAGGACGGAGGCACTATCCCACCGTGAGATACCATCAGCGGCCACGTTAAAAATTCCACGTACGTGTTTTGCGTCAAAGTGCCAACCAGAGGACAACTCGAGCACCCCGAGGAGACGCATTAATGCGCCAGATCTCGGCTCCTTTCCCCCTCGACAACGCCGCACCCACTCGACGGCTGCTTCGTTGTCGCCACGTAACAACACACAGTCCCCCATGGCGAACGGACGTTCATCACACGCAGATACGAGAACCCATGCAGAAACTACCATGCCCAGCAATTCTAGAACGTTAATTGATATATCGTTCTCATCTGCAACGGACTTACTCGATCCACAAAATCGAGACCGCTCTCCTGCGTCAAGCTCGTATCGCCAATACACCCCAGTTTCCAAGCAAAAACCCCCGACAGCGGTTTTAGATGCGTCCGAAAAAAGAGTACGTCTAGGGGGGCGCTCAAGCAAATTATACATCGGAGCCGACAAGGTTCCTCCGCGCGCGTCCCACCCTTCCTCAACGAACCACCGCCAGAACTCGAGGTCACCATGGAACTCGGGTCCCAGGGCAAGACGCCGCCCGGGGTTTGCCATACGGCAATCAAAATTAGCTCCGGCGGCAATGCGCGGCATACCAACTGAAGCTAACAAGCGGTTAACGAAAAAACGCCCCGGACGTACGGCAAAGGAAACATGCATGAGGAAGCCAACGAGCTGCGACACCTGCTTCGCAGAAGCAGATGCACGAGACGAGGGCCACTCCTTGAGGATATTGTGCAGCTTGAGGCGCTTTTGGGGCGGCAACGTGACCGTAAGCGCCTCAGTATCAATGATCCATCCCAAAACTTCCAGTTGCGTGTCCCAATTAGTAATTTTCTTGGCTGACAGGAGGGGCGGATCGGAAACACCACGTTCGCCCAACAAGCGAAAGTGGTCCGACGCCAGTGACTGTACAGCACGCAAGCAACGGCGGCCGTCCGGCCACCATTGCAACTCGACGAGAATGCCATCGTCCACGTAGTACCTCACAAAAAAATTGCTCCCGGTGTTGCCCCCTGAACCAGGAACGGGCCCACACTCACGCGGGATAGCAACGACCCGAACTCCCCGCGGCGGGGAGAGTTCAACGTGCGCAACGGCGGCAGCCCCTTGTTGGGAAACGTCTGCGCCTTGAAAGGTAGAGTGGGTATGAGCATGCTCGAGCGCAGATGCTATTAACCCCCAAAACCCAGGACTATTGCGCCAACCAAACTGCAAGCGCAAATCCACGACAACGTGATCACCGAAAACGTATCCAAAATTCGGCGCGCCTGCCGGATCAACCAAAACCTGCCGAAAGGCGTCTTTGACATCCACAACGCACAACAGGATTCGAGCGCGACTACCATGCGTCTGTCGCAAAAACAGCACCCGTAACAGCACATCACGAAGCACATGGCCGAGCTCGCACGATGGTGCGGAGTCAAAGTCAGTGTCACCATTAACGCTGGTCCGACCGCCCTCGCGCGCAAACGTAAGATCGTGAATAATCCTTAATTTGGGTTCGAGAACGACACTCAGCGGTGAAAGGCGAAGACCCTGAATCTCGTCTGCATATCGCAAATCAAACACCACCGCTCGGCCGTGCACCACGTCTGCGCATATCTTATTGTGGATATCCCCCGCATGCGTGGCGACGACCGGGTGATTACCATACTCGAGTTCTGTGGTCAAATCCCCCCCCCGTGCGACGCCGACAGGCGCGCCCGGCGCCAGCACACGAAGCAACAAAGAAATACGAGGGAATTTCTTGATCTCACCAAACCAGTGCTGTACGACAGCAACGTTAATATGCGGAAAGAAAATTGAGGAGCCGATGGTGGACAGAAAATGGTGAACACTGCCTTGACACCGTCGCAAGAGTGAGGAGCTGAGTGACGCGACCTGATCGAGGCTCGCTGAGCCTCGCGCAGACACCGCTTGCACCACTACCTCCCGAGCGGCAAGCCACGCATCTACCTCATCTACTCGCAACGCATCCAGACGCACGTCGCCGACCTCACCTTGCACATACGCCGAGTCAACTGGCAAATAACTCGCACGCACGCCCACACCCGTACCTTTATCTGAGAAGGGAACCGAACCCGGAGTCACAGCGACGCGATCACGCCCGACGCCGCCATCGCCAGCCAGAGCTCCTAACGCACGCCCACGCAACCCCCCCGCTTCTTCGCGGGTGGCCGGCCGAGTGCCCGTTCCACCACTGGCGACGTGCGCCGTCGCCGCTCCGCCACCGGCCCGCACCGCCGCCGCCGCCCCAGGTGTTGGCCCAACCGACGGGAAGGGCCCGTGTCTTCATCCCGAACCCGAGCCACCACCACCCCCGGCCCCCCCGCGACCACCATCTGGGCGGAGCACCAGAGCCCGCGTCCCGCTGGCTTGCGCCGCCGCTCCACCTCGCGTTCCCCCAGCTGGAGCCGCCGATCCGCCGCCGAGAAGAGCTGCAGGAGAGGAAGAGTTGGCCGGGGTATTCGCATGCACGAATTTGCAGTCTGAATACCGGCATAGGCCCGTGGAAGCAAACATCCTGCACAGCGCGGCGCTCTTCTTTCTGGGCGGACCCGTCTTGGCAGGGGCGAGGCTCTGGCCCCGCTTGGGTGCCCCATCCCTGCTGTCGCGTGGAGCTTGGAGACCTTCCACGAGCTTCAGGACGTCGCCACCGGACGAGCAAAAGTTGCGTGTCCGGCCAAACGCTGGGACGGGCGGCGCGTCAAACACGGCGTTGAACTGAGGGGGAACAGTCAACGGACGAACTTGCTGGGCGAACCTCATGAGGTCGTTCACCCATAGGCGCAGGTCGTCGTTTACCATGTCGCTCATAACAGCCCGCGCCGCGGAGCCGGAAAGCAAAAGGATGTTGCTTAGAGTATGCCGGCGAAGACCGGCCGCCGCGGATGTGAACGAGACGTCGACGGGTGCCAGCCGGTCCAGGCACGCGCGGTCGTCGGCGACGTCAGCCGAGAGTCCAACTGCAAGAACCGCCATAATAAGAGCCTGTCGCAAGAGGTCCAGGCGGTCAGCGACAAACACCAGGTGGTCGACAGGGCGGTCGGCACGTGGCCCATACATGCTCACGTCAAAGTTGCTGACAGCGCGAAGCTGAGCCGCCACCCCCGCCGTAACGTCGACACTCTCACCCACAAATGACTGAATATCTGCGGCCGACTCGCCGAGGTTCGGAGGCAAGCGTCCCCGAAGCAGCCAGTGTTTGCGTGACGACATTTTCTTCCACAGGGCCGTGTCGTCAGTCAGCTGTGATTTCTGGACGTGCCGCTCCCTCGCATCCCCGTCGTCTCGCACGGAAGGCTCACGGTCGGCAAAGTTGTCCACAAACTGCTGAATCAGGACCTCGACGTCGGCGGTCTTGGATGCGCCGCCGGCGACGGCGTCCCGAAGGCTCGCAACAGACAGGAGCACGTTGTCCAGAGATGACTTGACGCCGAGGATCTCCGTATCCATGCGGGAAAACTCGGAGGACACCTGGTTTTGCCAATGCCGCACGTCAGCTGTCGATACCACACCCCCCGAGGCTGGCGGCATAGATGGAGGATTAGCCGTAGCAGCAGGAGTAGCAGCCGCAGCAGCAGGAGTAGCAGCCGCAGCAGCAGTAGTAGCAGCAGCATCGTTGGCCTGGCGAGAGGTCACAGCAGCGTCGGTGGCCTGGCGAGCCTCGGCTTCGGCTCGTCCAGCACGGCGTGCGTCGACCTCCGCTTGCACAGCAGCTACAGCAGCATGAGCATTCGCCTCGGCTTGTGTTTGCGCAGCAAACAACGCAACCTGCACACCTCGCGCCGCAGTAGCCGCGTTGGCACCGGCCTCCGGCGACTTGCTCTCGTCGGACATCCCGAACTCAAACTAGTCTGTATCACACCTTGAACCTGTAGCGTTAACTTTTTTTCTTGGAGTTGTACACAATTGGTTTGCTTTCTAAAAAAAAACGTCCGTTCTCATTTTTTGTTTCGTTCCCATTTTTCAGATTTGTCTGTTCTTTTCTCTTCGTACACGTACAACAACAGCACTTTGTTCAAGCATATCTTGGTGTCATGCAGCAAGAGGAAAGCGGTTGACAGGCCTAGACCGTCTGAGAAAGGCATCTGCTCGTACTATTGCGGGGGACAATAGTAAATACCTGGTAGTAAAATAGGACCTACGGTATACACAAAAACCTGTATTGCGCTATTTTTACCAACAATTAGAGGCTTTTCCCCGTAAAATTTAAAAAAACGTCGTGAAAGAACGTCGTCTCAGATATTTTCCGGCAAAATAAATATTTGGCCCTATTTACTACGGTCCCCCGCAATACTACTGCAAAGGGTTACTGCCCCAAAGGCATCGTACTTGTCGTGTCAACTGCAGCAGACCTACAGTGTACGTGGACCCTATATTACGATGATAGGCGAACCCCTTCCCGTTGTTAATTCGAACCTTAGCTCCCTCCTTCGCGAAGGCGATCGCTGAAGCCTTTCCGATGCCTGTCGATGCTCCAGTCACGAGCGCCACCTTCCCTTGAAGCTTTCCAGAAGACATGATGGTTGAATGTGGATGCGATACCAGGTAGCCTTCTGCTGTATAGGTCCAGCTCTGCTCGATGAAGATACTGCTGTGCAAAAATATTGTGGTCGATGGCGCTAAGAAGGGAGCAGGAGTCTTGCCGAGCTGGAGTGGGACGGTGTGTGACAGTGTGAACAGAGGGTGCGAGGGCAAAAGGGGTGCCGTTATTATGTGTGTGCTGTTGGAGGCGCAGGAAACGGAGATGTGGAGCGGAGCAAAGAAATCAGCCCGGCGGCCCGTTTGGCGTAGATGCTGGATATTTTGTACCTGGTATATTTTAAACGTTTTGATTGGTCGAACAGTCTCACAAAATATTTTGGGATGGTCCCGGGAACGTGTTGTATATGTGGGCTTGTGTGTTGAGGCCTCACGGTGTCGTAAAAGAAGACTGAGACAATGGTCCTACAAACACCAGACCGGACAACCCTCGCACCACCGCTCGTCATCGAAGCGGCAGGTCAGAGGTATAAGCACGACCCAGTTCTTATACCTAGGCGGCGTTATCCACGAAAACGCTGCGCTCTCGCTCGAAATCGACCGACGGATCCGCCTCATGCGAACATGCCTCAAACGGTTCGGCCCGGAGTTGTATGATGGGACGACCGCCCCCCTTAGCCTTAAAGTCCGAATGCTGAAGGCCGAGGTGATTGAGACCCTGCTGTACGGGTGTGTGACGTGGACCCTCAGAGCGGAACACTTTGATAAGCTTCGAACGGCTCACCACCAAGTCCTGTTGCGAGTCATTGGCTTCCAGCGCCGACTTCGTACTGACCATGCCACCCTCTCGTACGCGAAGGCCCTCAAGATGACACGTTGCGAGAGCATCGAAACGACCATTCGTAAACTGCGGCTCTTCTTTGCGGGGGGCGTGGCACGGCAAAGCAAGGAGCGATTACCCAGTCGGGTAATGCTCGGGACGATAGCTGGTGGGGAAAACCCGAGACCAGGCGGGCAGTGTAAGACTTGGCATAGATGCATAGTCGAAGACCTTAGGGAGTTCCGAGCCACCGAAGGGTCAACGGAAGTTGCCCCCTTGGTGTTTGGAGTTGAGACCGCGTTGTGGTCCACTGCAGCCAAAAAGGCGGGGAAGTGGTACCGGGGGATCCTTGAAGCAGCCGAACGGTTCATGATGAGGTGGCACGACGTTGAGGCTGAGATGAGTGGGCAGCGCCGCGCATCCGCCGTGGATGGTGCCCGAGGGAACGGGGGGGGAGGGGGCATCAGGAGAAGTGGCAGAAAGCCCGACCAAGGGAATGCGGAGAGGGGGGGGAACAGGAGGGGTAGAAGGGAAACGGCGGTAGACGAAAGTAGGAAGGAGATGGCAGACAGGGTAGCAAGGCACCAAGTCGACTAGGAAGTAGAACATGACCATACTACTAGTGCTACCAACTGGTGCAGCTGGTTCGAACGTGGTCTTCCCTTGTCTTTTTTTTTTTTTTTTTTTCTTCCTGGCGCTGACTCTCCGTGATTTTCATTTTATTTTTTTCTCTTCCTTTTCTGATTGATAAGCCGTACTGAAGGAGCCGTGTGGCGTGGTTGGATGACGAACGTGCGCTGCTCGTTTCGTATTGTCTGACGCCAAGGGGCTGGGCATAGTTGGCGAACGCAGGGCGGAGACGGCAGTCTGGGTAGCAAGGTACCAGGCGGATTAGCAGGGAGGACCTGGCTATACCACTCGTACCACAAACTGCTGCCGCCACCTGGAAGGTGCTTTGGACTTTGGTCTGCCTGTTATTTCCCCTCTGTTATTTTTCCTCGTTAGTTTTTCCCTTGGTTCTTTGTCTTACTCTGTTTACAAGCAGTGGTGTTTTTTCTTCTTCTTTTTTTCTTTCTTTTTTCCAGCTCGTTCTTTTTCAAGTGTTGGCCACCTCGCCTGCGGGGGGGGGGCCACGACAGATTGTTTCTCCTAGATTTTGCTTTCATTTTTTTCTTTTTCTCTTTCGATTTGTCTACCTTGTTTTTATTTTCTCTTTGATTGTTTCTTTTCGTTTCACTATTTCATAGATTGCGTATGTCGTGTCTGTCGTATCTAGTAAGAGGGCATGGTTTTGCATTGCCCACTGCAGTGCATACTGCACACGTGTCAACGCAGTAGTATCTCTGTGGCGTAGCTTTGTGACCACAGAACTTGTATCTCTTCTAGGATTGGAGAATCGGCACGGACACTGGTTGTGCTGGATGTCGACGGGTAGAAAGAACGGTTTAATGTGAAGAACACACACACACATACATGAACAGTTAGTTGTGTGTGTTGGGATGGTCTCGAATAGGGTATGGTTTTCGTCGGAAAAAAGAAAAAATAACGTCAAAATTACTACAACCAGATCTGCCGATCGGTTGAAGACGTACTCTTTCAGTTTTTTAAGAAAACAACACGGATTTTGGGACCGCAGCCCCGTTTTGAGGACAAAGTACTTGAGTTTTGACTGGTTTGTCCCCAAAACGGGACTGCGGTTCTAAAGGGGTTAACATACTGTTCGGCCAAACACAATTCAGAAAAGTACGAGTATGTACCAGGTATGGCTTTGCCCGCATTTTTTCGTACGCATTACTATTTGCTCCGCTTCCTCCCATCTCCGGAGCTTTCTCGTCCCCTGCCTGCTCGCTGCTCCCTGCTCGTTGCCAACACCAGCCCCACCTCGCACGCGCTCTCACACACCTCTGTATCCCACTCACACGTAGCAAGGTCTCTCGATATCCCACCGACCAGAACCTTTCTCTACTCTTATCTCCAGCGACCTTCTACGCTGCAGCCTGCCAGAAATATCCATCGGCAACTACTATATACTGCTACCAGGTATATATAATCGACATACCAGGTATCTGTCAAGCTTGAAGGGAAGGTCGCGCTCCTGACTGCAGTTTCGACAGGCATCGGGAAGGCTGCAGCGATCGCCCTCGCGAAGAAAGGATTCGAGGTATGAATTGCCAAATGGAATGACTTTGGCTACCGTGGCGTGTGTACCGTGATGCAAAACATACTGTACCTTCCGCAGTAGTAGTGTACATCTTGCGCAAGCTGCTCGCGATAAGCGCCAGCCCTCCTTTACTACAATAATAGCGCAATGGTCTCAACAACCAGCAGCAGTATATACTGCAGTGAGCACGAAGACATGCAGACTTTGTACACACAGACAGAATTACCAGGTTAGGACCAGATATGTACTCAGAAGAGCATATGGGTAGCATGAAGTTGCCGCTAGAGTTGTACCGTACAGACGAGCTAGCCACCCTAAGCGGTACTGCTTCGAGGCGAATATCGCACGCCCTGTTGTTGCGCAACATGCTCCACGCGCCGTGAGCAGGTCGGGAAGACTATCCCGCCCCCAATATTCGCCATAATGGGCCTTGACGGCTCTGATGTTTTTTTTCGGTACTGCACCAGTGCATAGATTTGCAAGCAGTGCATTTACTGCAGCAGTGCACTACTGTTTGTACTGTTCTTCTCCTGGTATTTTCATCTACTTTATTACTCACTGGAGTATGGTACCTGATACTGGTACGCATTTTTTATGGCGAGTAGGGGCTATATACGAGTACGAGTATTTGAATTCAATGGCAACGCGGAGGTATAAACGGGGCGGTGCGGATCGGGTTGATGGGCTGCATGAACGAAAGGATGAGTATGTAGATTGGCTACATCGTGTTTCGTTTCTAAGCTATGAATACCTGGTAATATGTCGTGCTGGTGGCTGCAGGTTGCAGTTTTCGTGTGCCACGCCCAGCACCCACTGCCCTCGAGAATTCGAGGCAAGGGTCACCCGTTCCGAATATTCGGTATGAACAAGAAAAACCCATAAGAAAAAAACACTCATTTCAATACCTTCGGTGGATAAAAAAACGTGATACAAGGAAGTGGCCTGGCTTTGCGCAACAAATATTAGTCTGAGGCTCACTCAAAACAGGGCTACTTTGTTGGCGGGCCTTTACTGTACCTGGTATAAATACAAAAAAAAAAACATACTGAAATTATAAACTACCAAATTCTTGACACATGTCCCGCACTACGTACAGCAGCCTTGTTCTCCAGGTATCTATTGTTGTGCACGTTGGTTTTACCTGGTTACGCATACCTGCAAAGAACCGTAGCTACCACTCACTGCTGCCGGTTGGTTTTAGTGATGCACACTGACAGGGAATGAATGGTGGTGAAACTGATAGGAGGCTGCTGTTTACCTTTCAGTCGCAAGAAGTTCCGAGCTCGAATCTCGGGTGAAAATAAAACTACTCTCGCCATATACCTGGTACGTGATGAACCGCAAGCAACCTCGGCCCAATTACGGATAAACAACCTGAGAGCACCGCGGAGATCGCCAGCTTTCTATATATATGAGGTTGGGTCCCCGGACACGAATGCGTGCGTTCGGCTCGGCGGCTCGCCCTCGCTTTCTCGGTCTCTCTTTTGGCGGGTCGCGCGACCCGGCCTCCGCCGCGTCTTCTCAGCCGCGCGCAGTCGGAGGTAGCCCCATGACCGCCGAGCGCGGCCGCGTCACACCCCGCGTCTCTGTGGTTGGTTGAGGGGAGCCGGCTCGGTATTAATTTCATCAGGTGCTGAAGATCGACAGTCTTATTCGGCGAAGAAAGTATTTTGATTTTTAGCATTCTTTGCGCTTTGTCGTACATTGCTTTCTATTACTACCTGGTACAGTAGTAGTAGTAGCGACCCGGCCGCCCTCGCACCTTCTCCACCGCGCGCGGTCGGAGGCGGCCCCGAGACCGCCGAGCGCGGCCGCGTCGGACGTCTCTCCCCGTGGTAGATCTAGGAGCGAAGGCTGGGTACTACTCTCAGCTAGCTGCTGACGGTTGGCAGTCTTTATCCGGCGAAAATATCTTGACAGCTCTGCCTTGCCGTAGATGCGTTCTACTGTATGTAGTTGTTTCAGTGCTCCAATTTGTCGTAAGATTGCATCCTCCTTGTTACTGTCGACTTGATACGGTTCACGTTTCCCGTAAGCAGCCTCAAAAGACCTTCGGATCGTTCGTGCCCCCTACAGCATTCCAGTCAATTTCACGCCCTTTCTACCACAGCGCTGCACTTCCAGTAGTAGTAGCGTTCCCACATGCATGCTCGATTGCCAATAATAGCACTCGAAACGTAAATAAATGTAGGCCTTACGGCGCTGGCCACAAAGGCGTTGAACGTGTTCATCTAGAGCTCGAAACCACTGCCTTATCCATGTATACTGAGTCGTTTCATGCGTACCCGTATCATTTTTTCGTCCCGTCTACTCCATATCTGCACTATATACCACAGACTATTTCAAAATTAAAAAGACAACAACAACAGCTGTGAGATCGAGGATATCGCAAAAACCCATCTTCGCAAGCTGTGTGTGAGATATACTTCGATCGCGCGTATTTCGGGTTTCATATGGCCTCATGCAGGGTAAACAAGTCTGCACATGAGGAGGACATAATCTGGAGCTGCCAAATTCAAAGAGTGGGTGTATCTATATTCGGGGAATAAGAAAACAGAAACAAATCTGGAGGCTGCTTGTACCCCCCCCCCCCCCCCCCCCCCCACTCTACGTGTTTATTTCATACCATGTACCATGCAATGAGAACATATCGGGATGCCATCATCACTAGTACCGTGCAGCATTAAATAAACAATGTTAGGATGCAGGAGCGTCCCTGAAAAAGAGAAAACAACTCACACCCCAGATGTCGGAATGGAAAACCGTTGCAACCATTGTGATCACATGATGAAGTCAGAAATATGCCTGTTTTTTCTCCATTTTTCATTTTCTCTCACTCGGTTCTATTGAGCGCCCATCTTAACGAGAACATTTTGTTATGATACTCCGCCAATCTTTTTTTCGTTTTATTTCATTTACATCTGATTGGTCGAAACGTGAATCACCCATCAGGCATTTTGATGTTTGATTCGAATTTAAACGAAAAAAACGAATTCGACAAGAATTCTTTTGGGGCTTCTTTTTGCTCTTTTGTGCTTCGTGTTATTCAAATCCGGGAGTTCGTCCAACTCGACGTGGTATGTTCCTGAAACCGAAGCAAGCCACGCAAACTTGAGCCGTGTCGTCGACTGCTTCACAGGTGAGATCCACCACTCCCGAGAGACAGAGCCACCGAACCAGCCGCAGCGCGAGGTCCGACGGCCCCTAGCACAGAGTAGACCATCGGCGGCGCCTCAAACATTTGTAAGAGGCCATCGCAAACCCAGTTTTTCATCCCTCTCCGCCTCGCGAACCACACGAGCACCGACCAGGTCACGCTTAGAAAATCGATCGCTGTATCCCCGTCGCTGCTGCCTGCGTGGGGCTTCGGGGCTGCGCCAGCCACCCAAGACATCCCGAGAGCGATAGCCTCTTCGGCGGCGCCGGCAGAACAACCGGCCGCTGCCCGCGGCGCCCCGGGGAAGACGCGGGCGGTCGCTCGCCTCGTTAGTTGCTCTCTGGTGTTGACGCTTGTGCGTTATGCGATCTCAAAAACATATAAGCCATTCCTCTATAGGACCCAAAGGCACATTTTTCACGAAATTCTGTTCGAACGATATATATATTTTTCTATTTGATTATCATTAACAAGGTTGCTCGTTAAGATGGCCCCTAAATGCGACAGATACTCGTAAAAAAAATAAGCCTCTGAGGGTGGTTTTATCGTTTAACACTTCGCATAGGAAATACATTACTTTTACGACTTCAGGTTTGATTGCTGACAATTGACTTTTCCAACACTTGACATCGATTTGCTCCTGCTTGATGTGTAACACTATATTTGTATGATGCGGGTGTAATCTTAGAGTAGTACGAATCGACACTAAGTCTTATGTAAAATGTTCCTATCGGAGATGCGGAGCCAGTGCACATTGTTATCTTTCGTCGCCGATAATAATGTAGGAAGGAGGCATGTCGAGGCTCTACGTCTGTAAGGAAAAATCAACAGGTAAGCACCAAATGACCGTGGAAAACATCTGGGATAAACGAGAAATAAAGATTGGAAGAAATGCCGCTTATGTAGCCAAATGTGTGGAAACTACAGTAAAAATAACGACTAAAATGGGCCGACCAGCGCTCGATCATCTCGGGAAGATGCACGCCTTGCCCGTACATGTACTCTCGGGGCTGGTGTGCTGGACGGTGGTCTGTCCTACACCAATATGTATTTAATGTTACTCTGGTGGAAGACTATAGTAGTAGTTGCCCTGTAGAATATTAAACGTCTCGATAGCCGTATTTGGATATTGTACAAACTACCGGACGCCTTGAAAGAAAAAAATCAAGATCTCCCCCCGCTCTTCGCCCTTATCTGACAATTTAAGTGGCGTACTTGTATTTAGAGTGCTCGTGCGTCGGGTATCGTGACTGCACACCAACTAGATACGTGAACACTTCAAAGCCATTCACCCAAAAGAAAGCACGCGAAGGCGTGAATTAGCCAAAAAAATGTCAAAGTAAACGAACATGTTGAAGTGACTCGTTGTAGGCGAAAACCACCGCCGCCATATACCGGGGGCACATAACCACACGGGTCATTCCGGCAACCCCGAACCACCCCCTGGAATAACTACGCTAGCAACAACCACTACAAGCAAAACGCGAACGCAACAGCGCACCGTGTCACCGCCGATCATCTCCTCCCTCCCTCCCCCCATCAAATGTTTCGAACCATCGACGAGGCCTCAACAGCAGTGCCCGTGCCTGATTTAGCGACCTTAATGCTCCACCCCGCCGGCAGCATCAACAGACAACCACTACAGACAAAAACAAAGTCAACAGCGCGCCCGGTCACCGACGATTGCCCCCTCCCTCTCACCCCCTTTCAGATGTTTCGACCCAACACCGAGCCCTCCACGGCACTTTTCGGGCCGATTGGAGCGATCTAAAATCACCACCCCCTCGACGTCTGCGTTTACGCTTCACGGACTGCCCCACCCCTCGGGCAGCATCAACAGACGAACACTACATACGAAAACAAACGCAATAGTGCACCCTGTTACCGACGACAGTCTCTTCCCTCTCCCACCCCCCATCAGATGTTTCGGACACCGCGGCCTCTACGGCTTCCGTGATGGATGCAGCGACAACAAATCACGACCACCCCAACTTCCGCGCTTGCGCTTTACGGGCTGCTCCACCCCGCGGGCAGCATCAGCAGGTGCGAACCCGAAACTTTCCCTGAAGCCCTTGGCTTACCTATGCTTATACACTTCGTTTTCTTAGCGCTCAGTTTCAGCTTCGCCCCCGACGCGGCACCTCTCCACGAACCACTCCCCCCAACTCCCGATCTACGGCAGCTTGATTGCCAACAGCTCAACCGACTGGTGGTTTCTTTCATCAAGGGGTTACTTTGAAGTGTGGCCGGGACGAGACACCCATGTCTTGAGTCCTTCAAAGCCGCCATCCCATGTATCTCCATCCGATACTCGACGCTCCGCTCTGCCCGTCATCATCCTATTTTTTGTGGGCCTCGCCGATTATTCGAACGTTCCAACGATTACGATACGACAAAGAGAGTGGCTTCGGAGCCCGTTCAGCCATAACTGCGCCCCTGCAAGTGTATCGGCCGTCGATCCTTATATTTTCAAAACATATGCTATACGTTGCTTCCGCTCACGCTTGCTACCCAGAGCCCGCAAGCCCCGCGGAACGAACGACACATTCATGTGAATATTTCCCGAAACGCCGGGATTTCTTGAACCTGGCCACCCTGTGCTGACCACGCCCGGTTACCCGCCTTTTCGACTTGGAACAAACGCGGAATGCCCGGCGCTTCATCGTCACTATAGTCCCAGAAAACACCGTCTCTATTATACTCTGCTAACATGATCGGCTGTCCACCGAAGTTGACGCTTTCGCATGTCAGCGTGTACGCCCTCAACTCTATCGCCGAGCTTCGTTTACACGTGATGCCCAGCTACGAATGGATGAAACGCCTGTCACGCAAAATTTGAAACGTACGTGCCACAGCTATCGCCGAAATCGCTCGGGAGAGTATCGTTCGCCAATACAGCGGCGATTCCGCTACCTTCTCGAACGGCGAGCTCTCTTGAAGCTCTTCATGGGATCTCGCACTCCGACCACAGGTCTGGGTAAGGCGTATGCAGAGGTCGGACAGGGTATTGTTTGTGTGGAACAACTTATCAATAATCGAACGCCGCTTGGGAGATGGACCGGTCGTTTGTCCCGCCATTTACTTTTGAATTCACACCCTACACACAACGTCGTCAGTTCTGCTAGATGTTACGTGGAAAAGGTGAGTATAGGAGTGTTCCCTCTGTGGCCTTTTCAGTTCCCCCTTCGTCCCGCGAGACCAAATCTTCATCGATGTACAGCACATGTTGACTCGTACCTCGACACCATCCTCAGGCCTTAATGGACCAGCCGCCATCCATGAGATATACGGAGCCGGTGATCATCGCGGCATCGTCGGATGCCAGGAACGTTACCAACTTGGCAATCTGAATGAGTAAGCAAAAACATATTGGCGGGCGTATTTCGACGACGCAGTTGGACGAAACGAAATTCTGCGTTTTTTGTACTGGATGAAGGACTATAGGATGGACGAGTGTAAACAGGTAGGGAAGGGCAGGGGGGATACACACACACATTCAAGCGGCACAGAGGTGCCGGCCCAAGGTTCTCTGCCATGTGCTGCACTCTCGCCATTTACGCCGTGCCCACGTAGGCCACTCCACGAAATCTGCAGCCAGAACCCGTACCATCATTGCCCACTACTAAATACTGTCGTACCGTAGACGAGCGGCAGTGCAGCAAGCGATATAAGGCCCGTACCTACACAATTTTCGACCAGTGAGTGCTCTCCAGGTCGCCCATACCAAACGGTGTAGTAGGAACAATCACAGCTGCAAGGGCTTCCTACACACCTAGTGGAGTTATGCAGAACGTTTGCCGCCCTCCAATGTTGGTATGCTTCTCTTTGCTATCTGGCACGTACGTGTCGAAGTGCTGGCCTTGACGGAGGGAAAACAAAAAACCTCAACGACGTGCCCGGCTGGAATTGGGCCAACCACCACGTTTGACACCCAGTCAACCCGCCTAAACAGGGTGGCTCGGCCTACGGAGTAAGGTTGAAATAACTTTGACTCGTACATACCTCCTCGGGTTGGATGATGCGTTCGATGAGCTGCGAATTCTGCACGCTCGTGTCAATATCTTCACGAGGCATCTTCGCTAGAATGGGCGTTTCCACGTGACCCGGTGCCACCGAGTTAACGCGCACTCCACACTCAGCACCCTGCCAGACACCACCGAAACGAAGCATTCGGTCGATTATGCAGATTTCTTGCGACGCCAGTGGGAGGCTGGTATCTACCACGTGCATGCAAAGTGTTACACGAGGCTTAGCCGTGGTCGTGTGGTCGCGTCAATACTGCCTCTATAGTGGGCCGTGTTGTCGCAGTCTGCTGACTGAAAGGTATCAACAGACGACAAATAAATACGCTCTATGGCGTCCCAGAAACTACAGTATAGTGCATAGTAAAAAATCAAAGGCAAATATTGTTACATTGAATATTTCTCTTTCAGTACAAGGGGCATGTTCTACGTCTTTGGGGCGTGCATACGTGTGGTAAGCTGTAGCGTGCAATCGATAAAATAGCCTTTGCAACCGCTAGCCTAGCTCCGTCCAAGCACCAGTCACGCGATGCAGTGGCCGCTGTTGCTACAGTTTTTCTCAAGCCACGTTAACCCTATGTACTACGCGCTGTTCCGATAACGCTTCGTCGCATATCCACCTGTGCACAACAGCGCGGACCTACCGACCCCAGCGGTCTGCCCTAGTTTGATCACCAGTCGGACTAACCTCGATTGCGGCGTACTTCATGAGCATGTCGGCGCCCGCCTTGGTAGCAGCGTACAAACCCATACCGCGCATCCCCTCAAAACTGGAAACACGAGATCCAGCACATGAGGAGTTCACAATAATCGAGCCCTTGTCCCCGCACTTCGCCATAGCAGGAATCTGTGGGCATGGGTTTGTAGGTAGCTTTGGGATTGGGGGTATAAAACGGACTGCACGTGGTTCCGAGCTGCCACCATTGAATCAATGCGGTCGCCGTATATCCGCAATCTTCGTACAGTCAGAAACAGGAGGCATCGAGAATGGAAGTGGAGCAAGCCTGTCGGCGGCAAACCTGCCTAGCGACCGCAGGCGAAGACAGTTAATGATCAACACCCTCAGGCCAATACTAAGATAGATCCCTCCCCTGCTGTTGCCTGCATGATGTCGCTTCACGAACTTGACGGATTGGATGTAGTTGTACCAACAAGAGAGTAGCCGTAAGATACTGCCGCATCGTACCCGGTACGGTTATCCTGCGGGAGCGACGCGAAACCAACCGTGAAGACTAGCAGCCGCAGTGCTACACCCTTCGGCCGTTTAACATATGTACCAAGGTACGGCATGGCGCATACACAGCAGTAGTATATCTGCATGAGTTTGGGGAGCGTGCCTGTAGCGCCTAAATGTTTGGAGGCCTCTCTCACTTCAGGAGCTACATACACTGCCCGACACCCAACCCCGAGAAACGTCGTACCAGGTATAAATTGTAATATTGACACACAATACCGTCGGCGAGGAATCTAATGGATATGATACATCGAATCCGAATATATGGGGTGGTTCGAGAGTTGAGGAACGCCGTCAGTGAAAAACGGTCCGTCATGACATCGAAACCCCTGCAGTGCCATATACCTAGGAGTGACCACGAACAGATGGTACAGCGCGCAATGTGCATGCTCGTGGAAACATGAAGCGTATAGCCATACATGCCAGAAGCATCAGGGGGCGGTCCGTTAAATTCTTTGGTCGAGCCAGTTCCATGAAAGCGTTCTACCAGCTTCCATCTGGAAGTGAATTTTCTTATTCAGAATCTGGCGGAAGCTTCCACGGTTAGTGGAAACTTCCATGGAAGTGATAATCAAAAACCAAATAATGTGGGAAAACATCCGTTTGCGACGAAACACTTCATCTTCTCGCATACCAGGTACCTGTTAAAAGGTTTGGATATACAGGTAAAAAAGAAATCACGAGCGTGAAAGATACCTGGTACTTGAAGCAGAAAACGAGGGACTTGAAGTTTACGTCTATCATCTTGCTCGTCTGCTCATCAGTGATGTCAGCGAATGTGGTCTTCTCGGTGATTCCCGCGTTATTGAAGGCCACATGCAGCCCACCGAAGTTCTCCACCGCGGCATCCACCATGCGCTTACAGTCGGCCTCCTGACTTGGGCAATATCCCGGAAACGTTCGCGGTGTCGACGGGGGTTGCAATATGCAGAGATGGCAATATCCAGAAGGATATGTCACGGTTACGAAATATTAGTACTCATACGCACAATATTAAGGTATGCACCAGTACAAGGTATGTATCTATCCGCATCACGAACGACATGCTCAAAATCGCTTGCCTCGAAATTTAAATGCACCTATCTATGAGCATCGGGCGAAACTGAAAGCGGGGGTTTCAAAGTCAGGGGCAAGTCATCCCGTGGACGTCGAGTCACGCCTCTATTCTACCAACAGACATCATACTTGGGACACTTTCGGGTACGTTGTAAAGTTCGCGTCTTCTGTAAGGCTGCAATCGCACCACTCTGCACACACGGCTGGTATGGTAGAAGACGTCTGACTAAACTTGACGCGCGCGGGCGGGGGTAGGAGCGTATCGAAGCAATTGTCCTTTCTCGAGATTCTTCACTCTAGAGCTCAGGCCACCTGCTACGATAAAGGTTGCATATTTGGCCCGTAATATTTCTGACTGCCGAGGCTCCTCAATCCAAGAACTCTACACAATACCGTTGGGCGTTGGCTATGGGGCCAGCGTATTTTGCGGGCACCGTCCTCCTCAGCTCGCGTTTGAATCCGTGTTGAGCTGGTTGAGCTTGGTCGTGGTAGGTGGCCGAATGGAAGCTACCAGTGATAACTGTCGAGTTGAAGCTTATCCCGCCGGGTCTGAAAACGAGCAGCAAGGCAGAGAATTACCAGCATACCCAGCAACCACCCTAGCAAAAACCCACACCACTTCTACCCCCACCACCTCTTGCGCTACCACTACCACCACCAGCTACGAAGAGACTGCCCAGTCTTGGTGATGGTGGTGGTGGTTGCAGCAGCTGGCGCTGGTGATGGTGGTGGGGCTTGGTCGATGGTCGCACCAACCAGAAGAGCATCATACCCAGGGCACAATTTCACAACACACAAACATACCACCTGCGACCACCACCACTGCTACCATCGCCACCCCAGCAGTCAAGCGCCAGGCGCAGCAGAAGAAGCTTGTAGCCCGTGGTGGCTGGTGGTGGTGATGTAATTGGTGGTGTGGTAGCGTACTGCTGTGTTGTTGTGCTATATATCTTGTTTATACTGCTGTACGTTGGAAACGATGAACTATTGCTACTGTATGCCAGTACAAGCGTCCCGTATGGGTGCCAGCACAAAATGCTTCGGATGGGAAAAAATACATGTCATTCATAGTTGTTGTATGTGTTCTCTAAACCTCTTTTCCGAATCTTCCCCAGATATTTATCCACAGTCTACGAAACGAGATACTATTACATCTAAGGTTTTTTGCGCTACCACGCGTAGCTTACCGACTAACCGCTGTTGGTGTGCGGTGCTGGCGGCGGGACCAACCAGCACACGCCCAACCCGCAACCACCCACCCATACACCCATGTCCACCTGGCCAAAACAAGGCTTTTCAATGTCGCGCATCGCTGAATATTGAATACGACGCCAAGACTATTGCTGGCGCTCGGCACAAAAAAGAACGGCCAACGCAGCAACTCAACGCAGTTAGGAACTTTGGCCACCTCAAGGTGTCTGTCACGCTGTTGACTCCCGCCGTTCTTACTTACGTATATTTTACAAAGCGCAATCGGGTTGTTGATTTCAAAGTTTTGTTAGAGGCGGTGTTCGGACCGGGGCATCGAGCTCCTCAAGCGAGTTTCCAACCCCAGAAGAATTTGATGCACGCCTCCTACCGTAGCTTGTATCTCAGCCAGCCGTGCTCCCACGACGAGGATTAGTTCAACTTTTAAGCACCAAACATTCCTCTCGGACGGAAGCCCCCTCTAATGAAAGATCAAAACAATTTCATGGTTGGATCCGATGCCCATTTTTTTCAGCACTACTGCATATATATATATATATACGTTTTGCCCACGAGACTGCTGTGTATGATATCCACGTGGTCTGAATAGATAAATGCCTTGCCGGTAGACTCTGCCAGGTATATTATAAAATCGCTGGCTGGGGCTCCTCAAGTAAGAGGCATTATTAGAAAAACAGGCGCGCGCCCCCAATCGTATAGCACGGATCAGTTCACTTGCATACCTCATGCCGCAACCCCGACTTTAAAAAAACGCGTAAGCTGTCGTACGCCCGATACACGATACCACGGGCTAGTCTACGTTGGGTACGGTACGTGTATCTCTGTAGCGAATACTACTGCGTACATAAGTTACGCCGGATCCACCAAGATCGAGTAACCCCTCATTCGACTACCCCCGTCAGTGGTATATGTACGTACAAGTATTCATGTACCAAGTAGGCTCTAACGCGGAACCCCTACGTAACGCAACACGGCTCGGCTATTACCTACAGACCAGCAGCGTGTTTTGCGTACGTAAGCGTTCGTGTGGTTTTTTTGGTGGAGAGGTGGGGACGGTGAGGAATGTTGTCCTGTCTGTAAAGCGAGTGAGGGGTCAAACCGATACCACACTCCACACACCACACATACTGAAGTTTGCCAGGTCGAAGGCCGAGGGGGGCAGGGGCTACTTCCCAGACGCAGTGCAAATAGTGAACGGGTTGGCCAAAAATAGAGACCTGCAGCTGATTGTGGACACCTAACGTTCCGCCCGTCCCTCTCAAGGAGCGTTTGCTTCAGTACAGAACGTAGTCAAAACCTCCCTAGATAAAAAACTCTCCACGTGGAGGAAAGGAAAAGGTTTGATGCCTCTAGCGTGGGTTCTCTGAGGCACCTGCAGCAATGAGTGCAGTGCCTCGGGAGCTTCCCCCGGTAGCTGACGGAAGGTAGAAGTAGTAGACGGACGATTGCGTCAGCTCTTGGTGGTGGTGATACGTCATGTGTCAGCCGTGTGTTGCGTGGTGCTGTGTGGTGCTGTGTGGTGCACTCCAGATCTAAGGATAGTTTACATGAGGAATTCTCCACAAGGCGCCAGTAACGTATAAAAACATTTGCAAACAGTGCCCCTCATGCGCTGCTCCAGGTTGCTCCGAACATAGCCAGGAGGAACGACTGCGTTGGTCGTCGTCGGTGATACCGTATGCCTTCGTAGCGATTGTTTGCTGCGCGATACTGTGGGGTGCATGTCCTCAGACGTTTCGCGGCGAAACTAAAACAAACCCGCCAGGAACGATGTATCAACAGGTCCCTCAATACCATGGGAGAATGGGAACCTACAAGCATGGGCTACTCTGCCCCTACATAGACGAAGTCCCCTCAGCGAACTCTCGACAGCTTGCCCCGAATCCCGTGAGAATATGTGTCCCCCATCTTGCATGTTCCTCCGATACCGCCCATCGAGATCGGTTCAGCACACGTCGCAGCCGGGGGTGCATATTCGGTATTTTTCGCGGTAGACATACACCAGTACTTCGAAGTACGCGAGTTTCCCATAAAATAGAAATAGGGCCAAACCCTCGAAACGTTTCGTTATTATATTTGTGTGTGCCTGTGCGCGACCCGTTATTATACATAGTTTTACTAGGTTTCTGTTTCAAAGTGTTTCTTAGAAGCCCCCCCCCCCCCCCGGTGGACGCCGTGGGATACTGCAGAAGCAATGTAGTGCGTGCTGTAAGTGAAGTTGGGGAAATTTAGCCTGCTGCGCCATCGCTGACCGATTGTGATGATCCGTTCTTTGGTGTAGGAAATACCGGCGAAGTTCAGGCCGAGCGCCTGATTTTGTTTTCGCCTCGAAGGTCGCTCGCAACATTTGCTCGAATGTGCCAATTTGGCGTCATACGGATCGCTATGAACACCTGAAGACGGAAGCATAGCCACCTGTTTGTTTGTTACGGATCTAGGGCTGGCGCTAGCGGCGGAGGTGTGTTCCGGCCAACCACAGACCTTTAAAAAAGTCAAGAACAGTAAGGTGTTTCCGGAGAGGTGGAAACCAGTTGCTTTCATATGTCTCCAAACGACCGGATTTCAAGCACTCCAAGGCATTCCTGCCTTACGTCCGGCGCAATTAGTTGAAGAATTGATTGCGCGAGAGCAACATCTAACGCGAAACATCGATGCCACGCTGAAACTACTCTAGAGTAGGTGTTCTTTAAGCAACGACAAAAAATGACACATTTACCCCCACAACACCCGAAATCTGCACGCCGTTTTGAAGAGATCGACTCTGAAGTTTTTCACGTGTGCTATACGAAGGCCTTCACCGACAATTCATTGATGGGCTTATGAGTTTATTTTTTATTACTAGCATACGGACGTTGAGATCCACACGCCTCTAATTGATGTTGCAGTCACTACTGTGTTACGGGTGAAGTGCTAATGGGTTATATATATCAGTAATTCAGTCTACAACCTTGTGGTCGTAGGACTATGAGAATAATTCGAGGAATTGATTATTCCGGTGGATGTTCCGTTAGACGAGAGGTGCGTTCTCCTTTCGGGTAGAAATGTTCCTCAACGGAGAAGGGCCAATTAATGATAACTTTTTACGAGTATCCGAGTACCTCTGTTTCCATATTCCAGTAAATAAATGTGGTATGCGGCAAAACTACACGTTCAGTAGTTCCTCTTCGTTGTTTGGCATATATATTATACGTCCAACTTGCCTTGATCGGGACGTTGGCGATAATGCAGGCACCTACCTTGCCACGATAGTATTAGGGATGGTACCACAGGACGAACTGTCGACTAGTGCAACAACCCGTGTCCATCTATCGGTAGCATGTGCGTCTTCCCGAGATGATCTCGATCGATAGTTTATACTGCCTCGATCGCTCCTTTTCCTATCCCCTTATTTATGGTGATATAAGCGCCTTGCAAAGCTTGCACTTTCTTCTCCAACAAACAAACAGTGATCTTCACGAACACTTCGGTACCACCTCTGCTATCTCTCTTCACAGGGGGGGCAGAGCCTCCATAAATAAATGCACCATTCATTATATCATGTTATGCTCCTCGCATTTTGATCGACACATCATCGACTGGCGCCGCGGAACGACGTCTCCTGGAGAGTCCGTCAAGTTCTACTCGTACTTTCGAAGAAGACCCATCCATGGCTTGAAAGGTGCTTAGGTGGCCAAATGAAGAAACGAAAAGGAATGATCGAGGTGAGGAAGACCGTCACTAAATCATCTCAGGAAGACGCACACTCTAGGGATGTATGTACTTCACGAATTGAATGGTTGCACTGGCCGACAGTCCGTCCTATGACAATGTTCCCTGATACTTACGGTGGGCAGCTGGATTTCTTGCGTTTTAACAACGTTCCGATCAAGGCAAGCTGAACATTTGATGTGCCGAGGAGCGAAGTGGAACTACCATACTTTTGGTCTCTTTGCCTGTGTTGCTTTGCATTTGTGGGGACGCAAAATAAGTTTGGGACGCAAAATGTTGAGCACGAAATCTGAGAAACCTTGTTGCACCACGGAACACCCCATTTTTCATAGATGTTAATTGTTTTTCCGATCACAGTGACTTTTTCACTTTTGACGAAGAAAAAGTAGCCAGAGATATGTTGGCCAAGATAATAACATGTTGGGCGGCGACAGCAACTCCACAGTGACTTTTCATTGGGCTCGTAACGTGTGTAGTACTTACGAACACACCTTTCGGGTCATTACTACTGCAGTCTCATGCAAACTGAACCATTCGGGTTTAACGTCCGCGTGACTGTCTCCCTTTCTACTGGCGCCGTAAGCAGGCAAATCGATCTCTGTTTTGATAGTTGATCGCACCCCAGTGTTTCAGCACTCGTTCGTTGGGTCGGCTACTCCGTGGAGTCAGCTCCCCCTAGTGACTCCGGCGCGATGTTGCTGCCACTACCCCTGGGTACTCCATGCGCCATGCAACCGACCAGCGGCTGCAAAGTGTTGCTGGTGCCTACACGAAACACACCTGTTTGACAGTAGTACAACAAGAAAGAGACTACCTACGGTTTTTCTGATTGTTTTACATGAGAATGTATTGAATACAAAAACGCGGTGACCGTCGCTCAATTGGTGGCAAACACAAACGTGTGTCCAAAAAACGTGTCTATCAATGTCAAACGCCCTGCTCGCAACTCGAAGCAGTATCTATCTCTAAAAAAATAGTTCGAATCGATACCAGGTATCAAACAAAAGGCGGCACTTGATTTATTTTTAAAACCATACCAGGGTATAATATATATATGGAGTGCTTAAGCCCTAGTGTATTATATGAATGCCACACTCATTCGTAACGTATGTAGGATATAGTAGTGATATAAATGCTTCAGACCGCTAATTGTCTGGCCCAAATTCAAAGTCACAAGCGGGAGAGGCTCGTCGTTCCCGTTTCAACGCAGACGGAAGCTAGTACAGCGAGACTGCGCACACTTCCGCCCAGGATACTGCCGTAGCTTGACAAACCCACGGACGCATGTTGGGCGCTGATCGGCCGACGATCATAGCAGCAACGCGCTGGTTCGTGACTCCACGGCGGATACAACAATCGCGGTCTAATACGCCTGAACCCCAAATCGGGTTCATGCCGCGGACGTCGGTTTTGCAGCAGCAGTAGCAGGCTGTGTCCCGGAAGGACATGCGGCTGGTGGCAGCTTGTTGTGTTGCACAGGGAGGCGTGGGCTACCGAGTTACGCATACATGTGACCTTGTACCAGGGGCGTCGTCCTACTGTAGTGTCAGTTCGGATGTAGTACTACTATTAATAGTAAGGTACCAGGCAGGCATACTTTGTACCTGGTGGCAGCAACAAGCAGTACGGAGCAGAAGCCCAGAACAGAAAATCAGCGCAGACCCCATCAGGACAACAGCAGAAGTAGTATATATAGTGCACGGTCATGGCGTATTACTGGTGTGTGTTGCTACTAGCATCGATATACCAGTTATTATGGCGTTCAGAAAATACGGATGAGCGTATGGGCTCGGTCTTATGATGAGCGCACTGCTCGTGTCATTGCCGACGCACCCTTGTTTTTTTTCTCATCGAGAGTGAATAAGTCTTTCTCATTCGAAACGCGAGTACTACACAGACATTAACTAATAATGGGAGACGAAATCATGACAAAAAAACGTCGAGCCGAGACAAATCCTTTTTCTCATCATCAAGATAACAACCATCAGAATCGCTTCACAGCTATCTACTGTATCTCTTTATCGACTCATACATGGGCCCGCTCTTTTTCTTTGCACAGTGTCTCCACAACAACAACAGGATCATAAAGGTCACCGTCAGCAGAAACTGCAAAGCAGCAACCAAACAGGATGCTGAGGAGCTTTCCGTACACCAGCTATGAGTAGATTGTTCTTGCTCGGTTTTTGTAGTTCCTTTTCTAAGGAAGTGTTTAATCATACTTTCTCTGTTGTTGTTGTTGCCTTTCTTTGCTGTATTATACCGGTACCTGGTACCTGGCGATAAATTAATACCAGGTAGCATCCACCACGCGCAAGGCCCAAAAATACTGCATTTACGTCTAGTGCTGTGATATCGTATGAGATACCGCATCGTACTATACGATTAAGCTCATACAAAACAAGTGAACGTTTTGGTTTGCGTACGGGCTGAACGACGTCTACATGTTTTTGAGTTTAATATTCAATTTTACAGCACTCACGTATCTATGGTATCACACCAGGTATCACACAACATACAAGTTCGTACGAAATATGGCACAATGTACATGTTGACGCAGTTTGTTTGCTGTGTGCCGGACTCTACCATCTATCGTCGGGTGACCCGGTATACGCTTTGCATAGCTTTCTTTCGAGTACGAATCATGCATACATACACGCTCACGATGCCGAAGGTGCTACACACACTTCAGTATAGCGCCGGACATTTTTGCATGCATACAACAACAAACAGTTTATTTTCAATTACCTTCGACTTCTTACTTGCCCTATACTGCTGTAGGACCCATTGAGAGGGCGAAGTACACGTACGTATTCCAGCAGACGCTTTACTGAGTTGTGTTGTTTAGGATATATAACTCGCCACAATGGAAGCACCACAACCATATTTATTTTGCAATAATACGATTACGCCCACCGTAGTCTATATTGATTGCCGTACTATCTGTACTTAAACTTACTTGCAACCTTCCTTTTTCGAGGACGCACGCACGTACACACACGCACAACAACAAGTTGAGTTTGTACGCTTTTTCGCGGAATAATGGACAAGCGTCCCCAGCTTTCTACTTCTTCTCCGAGTTGTTGCTCTTTACCTGGTCCATAGATACCAATGCAGGGGGCGCGTTGAACACTCAGCAAACGGGTTGATGCTTGTTTTTTCGGGTACATCTCGATGGTATTCACCGCGATCAGTTTCCGTCTTTAAGGTGCGTTTTTACCAGGTACAGTACTGCTCTGTAGGGTACGAGTCCGCACGCACGTACATTATACATACTGGACACTGAATACATGTCCCAGTTTTCTAAAAATGCTCTTCAACTATCCACCGTCGATCGCTGGGAAATTTGGTGCTCGTATGTTCTGGTACATTACATGGTAGCATTAATAGTGCAACGCCATTATTGTCTGGGTATTATTGTTGTCTGGGTATACACCCGCCGACTTTCTATTTTACTGTAGCAATTTAATTTCAGATAAATAAATACGTACCTGGTACTATTTTCACAGCGATACCATTGTAGTACCATACTGAGGGGACGTTGCAAGTAAGTGCAGCTAGCTGGCGATTGCCCACCTTTCTCTTTGGTAGGTTTTCGACTCAATAGCCATGCACGACAAGGACTATTATATACCTGGTATAGCGTTTGTGGTATGAATACACCCATATTGAGACCGGGTTCACATGCACTGCATACGATGTTACATTATTTCTGTATACTCTCTGTTTTCAACATTGCCGCCGCCATCGTGTAGGACTTTCTGAGTATGTATGAGGTTTCTACAACGTAAGCTTCACAGGGGCGTATTGATATATGGGCGTTAAGATCCATACATACCTATTTAATGTGCAGGCACTCCCCACGGATACAAGATATCGAGGATCGATGTTTGGATATTCCGCTAAACATATGCAGAATGCGGCGATACTACAAGTACAACAACAGTAGTAGTAGTAGTTCCTCTTCGCTGTTCGGTATTGAATAAAGGAATTACGTGCGTATAAAATACGCGCGAATGGCTTATGATGCAGCTTGTAAAATTTAAAACTACGGCATGAATACATCATGAACACCCATATTACACTTGAATATAGAACAGGCGTATTACGCAGCTTGCAATGTTGAGTGACAACTATTTTATCGGTCCAACTCACAGATTTCGTATTTATTAATTTCATAAGTTTCAGGTGCAACTTGACCTGATCGGGACCTTGACAACAATGCAGGGCATCTATTAATAGCTTACCACCAGTACCAGGGATTACCATCATAATAAAACGGACTGTCGGTCAGTGCAACAGCCCCGTGTACATAAATCCGCAGCGTGCGCGTCTTCACGAGCTGATCTGGTCATGGGCTCTTCCCCACCTCGATCGCTTCCTTTCCTTTCCTCATTTGGCCACTATAGCGCCTTTCGTAGAAGGCGGTTGCATCTTTATCTCTGAAGTGATCTTTACAGCCACTTCGGTGCCACCTCTGCCATCTCTCCTCACAGGGACAGAGCCTCTCATCGACGCGTCGTGCATCATTCTGTCTCGTCTTCGATAAGGTTGGGTTTTGAAGGAGGCCCAAAATTTCCCATTATTTCCCAAATAAATGTTTAAAAAAAACTCAACCGAACCTCCACCTACCTGGAGAAACATTCACCGCTCGGTCAATTTTTGGTGAAGGCTCATAGGAGACGTGCACACACGTTGAGGGTGTGACTCAAAAGCGGGGTCGACTTGGCCGGGGATGAACGACTTGAGCCAGCCTGTGTCTTTGACTGTAGGCGGGATTAAGCCCCAGCTGTTTTCATGTTGTGTGGAGTTCCATCTCGCAATCCAGAGATATACATACCACTCCCGTAAATCGTAATAATATGTAGGCACTTACATGGCCTTATAACCCTCCCGTAAATCGTAATAGGAACATGGCCTTTCGGGACAATTGACTATGAGGTCGATGCGAGTCGCCGAGGGAAGATAGGGCCGAATGATTCTAGAGGGAAAAATGCAAGGCAAGAACCGTGGTGGGAAGGAGGGGGAAGAGCCTGCTTGGTGACCCCGGATCTGAGTTACGACTAGAAGGAGGATAAAAAAGAACGGCAAAAATAACAGGTGTGATTTACTCGTGAACTAAACAAGGTATGGTCCCAGAGAGGGGAGGACACGTTCCCCTTGTCACGGGCAACAACAGCGCTTGCCGCGCGCAAACTCACGCTTTAAACAACTACTGTGAGCGGTACTATCGATTGTGCGAATGGTTGCCGCACGTCATTCAAAGGTCAGTACATACAAGTATACGTCTGGACTGCGTTGGGGGGTTCCGCCGCACCGGCGGTGTTGTAGAAATAATGTACATCTGTGGCGTCTGGGCCATCCTAGGATATCTTAGCGTGTTTCCTACTGACCTGCATACCATATGGATACCTCCTGGGCTGCAAGGGTGTCATCACAAAATATCGCTCACTATTTTGCTTCCTGTGTGTTTCAGCAAGTTCATTTATCTAGGCGGGTTCGCAGCGATGCTGACCTCGGGCTAGGGGCGTAGGTGCGGAGGTGTGGGTGACAATTGCCATGCGTGCATCACCGTACGCGTACATCTACGTGAGAAAAGCCGTATCATCCCGAGTGTATATATTGCGTGCAAGATTTGTTGGAGATTGGCGTATTGATAGTACAGCAACAAGTGATCTGGGTATCTTTCCGTCGCGGGGAAAGAGTGCTATCCGCGACCTGGAGCGTTTCCCAGCCCGTGCAGACGGAGTCGTGGTTTGGGAGGAGGCCCGCCATGCTGCTGGATCGGGTATTGCCCTGTCTTTTTGTCCAGACGAGAGGTAGGGATTCCTTCTGACAGCAGGTATTTTCTGTTTTTGGCCTCCGAAAATACTGTTTAAAGTGTACATACAACATTTATTTGGCGACACCATGCCGGGGCATCCAGGATGGGAGCGTTGGCGTCCGTGCGAGCGCGATGACCATAACAGTAGATGGGGACACCGGGAGCATGAGGATCGTGCCGACCAAGGGCGTCTGGATATAGTCTGCCGGGGCGGTATAGGCGTGGCTCATTGAACTGATTCGGGTCGTGATGTCCGCCTTTGCGAGTATTACGACAGCAACGACAACAACAGGCAGCAGCAGCCAGATACATACAGCGGAATTTCCGCAAGCCATATTATTCGAGACTATGCGTCAGCGCCCTCAACCTAACGCTCCGCGCTTGAAGGCGGCTACGCCGAAGGCCTGCGATGGATTAACTCGCCAGCGGGGCAAGTGGGGACTTCCGTGAGAAGTTGCATACCCGACAACATCTTAGCCATCGTATGAGCGACTTTTCTACACGTCATGCTTCATCCATGATGAGTGATGGCGTAGTTTCGGATTGTCAACGGAATGTGGTCCAGCCTCACAGCAGCATCAACGCCGATTGTGTGTACAACCGCCTGCAGCTTGCCGCTGAAAGTGTTGTACGCCCACTATTATTACGGGGGACCATAGTCAATAGGAGGACCAAATATTGTGAGTAAAAATGGTTAAAAATATAGGTTTTTATGTGTACCATAGGTCCTATTAACTATGGTCCCCGGTAATAACGCGCATGGAGTTTGTCGACACATACTACCTACGTGGGAGCCATGAGTGCTGCGATCGCGGACGCATTCTGCAAGTCGATTTTCAAGGACACAGGCGACAAGTGGGGTACGTGGAAACCGGCTGCTGGGAAGTCCTTCAGCATATGGTGTTCATACAGACCCTTAGACCGTAAAACGTTTCGAGCGAGCGTCCGTGACGATCTGACAGTAGATGACACGCTGATGGAACGGCCGGAGAGCTTTTGATGTCGTGTCCAACACCTGTAGCAGACCTAAGGCCGGAAATCCAAAGCCTAATCGGCGTCGCGGTGGACATTGTGGTTGCCGATCTGGCAGAGGTGGAAAATGTCGCGTCACTGACAATGCTTGAGACTATCGTGGAGACGAGGTTAAGCGCCGGCATTCTCTAAGTGATCAAGGGCCTTCAGCAAGTTTCGAGCGCCGAGAAACGGAGATTACCTACGGCGGTGTGAGAAATAACCAGAAGTACGGCGGAGCCAACGGATGTTTGGGCAGAGAGCAATCCCCGAGCTTCACGTCCAGGCAATCCAAGCCTCAGTGCTTGTTGCAGAACCCGGAAGCACGCCCAGTGTGCACAAGCGATTTTACGGGAAGAACGGTGCAACACCGTGGTGAGACTTTTTTTCTAGTGAAGCTGGTATTGATGGAACTAGGGTGCACACGCCTGAAAGATTTACTGGCCGCGATCCTGAGCTACGTTGAGATTGTGGGGTACGTTCTCACGGAACAAGCCGACCCGCAGTATCCCCCGCGATGCGCGTTCGAGCTACAGTACGCCCATGGAAACCGATATATATATTCACGCGCGGCATGTGACACTCCAAATAAGGGGTCGTGTATTGCCGCCACTAGGTTACCGACGTTATCTGTGGAACAATTTTTAATTTCGGCAGCCTGTTTTTGGTCGGCGGGACGGTGGACGGAGCTGAGCGCGCCAAAATGTTTAGCGCTGCGGAGGGTCATCAGAACGAGTGCCTGATTTGGTCGACGGAAAAGGAAAATAAGCCACCAAACGCTGTGGAGGGTGTGGTTTCGCTTCGACGTCGGAGATGGTGCCTGAGATTGTCGAAGCTGGAGAAAGGTAAAAAAAGTTGCACCTACCTACCATTGACGGCTGTGGTCTCAGCACTCCATCATTGTGGAACGTTCGAGCTTGTGGTGGCAGACGAGGGAAAAAATCACAGTACCACAAGGAGGACGAAGAGCTCTTATTATGGGCGAGGATGGGTTATTGCCGTGCCTTCCTCGGGTACGGGTTTAGAGCCTGGGAACTTTTCCTACGGGTTTTAGCCACCGCGAGAATTCACAAAAAAAAATTAACGGGAACTGGCCTCGACGGGAATCCTTCCCGCGTAAACTAGCTACCACGAGAAGTCATGTTGTTTTTTGCACGGGAACCGCCCACCACGGGAAAACCTCCCGCGGGAACAGGCCACCACACAGGGGAAATCCTCCCGCGGGAAGTAATCAGCGCGATAATATACCTTGAGGCGTTGAAGCCACACACGGAACACTCGATAACCTTCTGGTCTCTACAATCTGAAATGGCGTTCCGCTGCGGGGATGGCAATCATGTTGTAATTTTGTGTACACATTTTCAAATACCCGGTATAATACTACTACTATTATATAGTACGTGCACAAAATATTATTTTTTAGATTTAAATTTATGAGAGTTTTTTTTTATATTTTAAATTTACGAATGTATTCAAGTACCTGGTACCTGATACATATATATATGTATTTTAATTTTGAGGATAATGTATTTTGGGGTCTATACCTGATATAATATAGCTTCAACACTTCATAATTGCAGAATTACGAACAAATAAATGATGATTTAATGTTATGCCAGACCCGGCCCTGCTGTCTTATACGTATATCATATGAACACTCCTGCGTGAACATGAGCACAAAATTATGCTTGTACGCGAGCACTCCACTCCGCTATTATTCCCATACAACGCAACTCCCATAATATATATGTACACTTCGGCAATATGAGCACGCCTTGGCCAGGGGCATCCATGAACAAGAGAAAACAACGACAGACCCAGACGTCGGGATGGAAAAACGTTGCAACCGTTGTGATCACATGATGAAAAAAGAGAAACAACGAAACAATAAATATTTTCGTTTTTTTCCCTTGGTTCGATAAATAATACTACCCCCCCCCCCCCTCCTCCTCCTATCTAGCGAAAATAGAGGATGTGGCGGTTGCCCTTGCCTTAGCTGAAACCTTTTTCGAACGGCGGGGCTCCTCAACCTTTTTAGGACTGCAGTCCTGTTTTGGGGGACGAACCAATCGATTTTGGAGTAGCTTATCCCTAATAATGCGGCGATAATCACAATTAATTGGCAGTCTTCATTATCATGCCAGGTGTGTTGCTATATTGCTCGACATAGATAGATAGATAGATAGGCTTATTTAACTCCGCTCGAACAGATCATGCCACATCATATGTACTATTTGTACCTGATAGGTACGAGTACTGGTAGCGTCGTTGAGAGCGTTCTACGATAGAGGTTCAACCTACATTTTCTGAGGCTCCTCACTTACTTAACGAGCTCGATCCCTCATCCGAAAAAAGATTTCAGCAAAAAAAAATCGAAATGCATCGCTCGCGGCGAATAATCCCCATCACCCGAGTCTACAAAACGTTTTTTTGTTTCGAGATCAAGATTGACATCCCGACGAATTGGGGTCAATGAACCCCGTCTTTCAGAAAAAAAAGCGGAAATGTGCTATCTCTATCGTAGAACGGGTCCGTTCGGTGTACGTGCTGAATGATCCTGTTCAATGATCCCGTGCACGCTGAGAACGCGGGAATAATTCACACTGGAATTACTCCTTTTTCCACAATAAATGTTTCTACGGGATTTATTTGGGAAATCGGGATTTTCGCGGGATTTTACGGCACGGGAACGGGAAACCACGCGAAATCAGATATTACACGGGAACCGTTTGGAAGGGAACGAGATATCACGATTTCTCCGGGAACTGCTTGGATGGGATCACGGTCGCACTATTTGTAAACGGGTACGAAAAAAACAAAACCCAGTCAAATCATGTGGAATTTTTTCCGAAGAAGGCCCTATGATTTGGATTGATGCTTGGGTAGATTCTACAGTGTGCATCAGCTGCAACAGCATGTATGTGCGGTTGGTGCTACTGCTGTGCCGCTGAAAACAAACTCCAGCAGGAAAGCGCGTATCGCTGAGGACAAAAGGCACCGGTTTTCTGTGGTGGGTGTAGGGTAAGCTGCGTAGTTAACTAGGAACAGACTGTCGGGCAAGCTTGTTTCATGCCTGGTACTTTGTGTGCACGTACGTGCTGAATGAAGCGTGTGTGGTTGTTTTAATTGCTACAGAGTACATCATGCAGTGTGTGGTGCTTTGCTATTCTATAGGGATTTCGGGGTGCGTCCAAACCACTACATCTTATTGCCCGCCTATACAAATGAGTTATAAGTTGCGTGTGTGTCATATGACCCGTAGTTGGTTGTGATGTCGAATTTATGTCTCAGATGTATAAGTTTTCCCACGATTGTATGTGTGTTGCGTGAGAGTCCCTCGGCCAATCTAACTATTACCAGTACAATATATGGCAACATCTCGTTATTGTTGTGAGGTGTGTCGTGTTTGTTTTATTATAAACGTTTAGGGCTGAACTGCTGTGTACTACAATACCTTCTAGTGTCCTTGCGTCTAACCAGCAGGTTGCATCTACCTGTCGTATCCTTTTGGCTGCGGAAATATCGTGGGTCCCTTCCTTTCTTTGTTTCGTCAAGCGCCCCAAGTAAGTCCCTTCGGGCCCGTAGGTTACTTCGGGGAGGCACTGGGCCGTCTGGGCCATTCTAGGATATCCTAGCGTCCTACTGATAAGAAGGGCTACATGCTTGGGTGCCAACACGGAGTACCGCTCTGTCTTTAGGTACTTTGTTGTCCTTTTTTTGCCAGTACCCCTATCCAGCCGGGTGTGCAACGGTGCTGCCCCCGGGCTCCCGCTGAAGTCAGGGGTATTGTGTGAAGGTGTGGGTGACTGCTTTCTCGCGTGGCTCACACATCCAACCACACCTCCAGACTGCTCGTTTACCCAGTGGTTTATCCCTTGCAAACGAACACACGCGGAACCGGGGCATAGTAGACACTCTAAACAGTAGAGAGCCTATCGAAGAGGGCTACTGCGGCCAGGTCTACGGTAGGATACTCTTCGGCTACGTCCCTCAACGTTGGTACCTTTGAAACGTCGCCCATCACAACGACGGCTTCCCCCCCCCCGGAGTTGATTTCCTCGGCGACGGCCTGCAGGGTGTCCTCTGTTCTGGCTGACAACACTACCTGTCACGGATTGCGGAGGTTGCAGGGCAGCGAAGAAAACCGAACAGATATTCTTTGATTGGTATTGATGCATGGCCTGATACGGGGTGTCTGGCGGCCGATAATACAGCGACTCTGCGTGGTCAATCGGGGGCAATGGAATAGCTCAACCGCTGAGCAGCTGTATACAAAACCAACTCCGAGAGTTCTAGTTCACAGAGGTGTGTTGATGGTCTCCTCTGGCGTTGAATATAATGTTTCCCCCCAGGTTCTGAACGCGGCCTGTCGATCACTCGGGTTGGTCGATTTCATTTGAACACATCCCGAAGAAGATGCCCGGAGACAGCCGAACGAGCAGAGTGGGAATACCAACAGCAGCCACATTTATTAAGGACAGTCAGGTGCCCCTGGGCAACGTGTCAGGTGGAGGTCAATAGAGTCCAAGATGCCATACCCGGTTAGCATGTGGCTGCGCTGCGCTAGACGAGGTCAACAGTTTACAACAGCAATATCATACATGAAAAAACTTCGAACCAATCACGCCGTAGAGAACGAAACATGCGTGCAACCCAAATGGATATATTTAGGTTGCTGTGGAGGTGTTACCTACTGAGCTACAAGGGTAAATGATGGATCGACTACCCAGCCCAGAGTATAACCCCTGAAACATATCGGCGCCTGGCTTGTTTGAAGCTTTCGGTACGGGGTACGTAGCCGTACAGCGTGTGCCAAAGGTGTGCTTTGAACCGACCACGTACGTTCACGAGACACTACCGCCGTAGCTTCATGCAAAATGAAAATCCGTCCTGCTCTATTAATGGAGCAGCGAATGGTGGAATACGCCGTTCCTCTACCGCTGTTGTGTTACGATGTTATACCGTAGTTACAAGAAATTCAGATACCACGAATCTCGCGTACATGTTACACGCTCAACGAGCAAGACCCGAACATCACAGCACATGCAGTCGTGAAACCTGGAAAATTGAACGCAAACGTAAATAATTGGGAACTGCAGCAGATCTGGCTACAGCTCAGACGGTTCAGGTCATGCCTACACGAAACACACCAATCGGGCATCCACCCCCACTACGGGACGTTAGTCCGGAGGAATGTGACATACCCGGATGAAATCAAATATCGGAGAGAACTCGGCGGAAAATAGCGAAGCGAATGCAAACGCAAGCCGTCAACGGCTTCGAGGGCATACACCAGGTTGTTCGCTATGCTTGTATTTCTGTAGTGTGTGCGCAGCAACGCAATGCACACAGATACACGTGTTTGGGGTTGCGGCGTGCAGACAACACGCACCGCCCTCGTCACTTCTTTCCTCTTGCCACCATCCTAACAGGCACGGCAACGGGGTACTGTGCTGTACCTACTGTAATATTTGGCTGGCTCCTCCGTCGAAATTGAGCCCCACGTACACCTAGCCCCCAAAACGGGCATTCCATGAGAAACGTTATGATGAGCGCTCCGCGAGCAACGAATCTTATCGCTGTGTGAAGCACACATAGAACTGAGTACTCGCACAATACGGTGGTTCCTCGGCCGACGAGGGAGCCATAGTGATAGAGCTGGCCGCGTCTGTGGGGTATGTACACAACCCTCCTGCGATCGCCGTGATGCTTGTCTTCATCGTTTGTCTGAAGCGCGGGTAGACACACGAAATCCGCGAAAGACTGCCCGCTCGATTTCATCATCTTAGGACTACACCCAGATATCACCGACTGACTGTTCGGCGCGGCGAAGCCGTGCGCGCAAGCAAATATATGCCGCTGCGTATGGGCTCGTCCCACGGTAGGGCCTGCCCTGCTTGGCCCATCATTTTCTGACCGGTTGAGTTCATCAAGTGATAAAAACCACCCACCGGTTATCGTACGGAACGTTTACTGCTGCTGTGGTATATTTATCTTTCTGGAGTACAGCTGTAGCGCGTCGAACACTGAGGAATACTGGTCTGGTCGCGCGAACAAATGTCTTCGAAGTTATTGAATCGAGTGATACGTGGAGCTCCTCATGCGAGGAGCTCGGAAAATAGCCCACAACGCTTAGATTCCGTGCCATTGCTCTACTCGCGTGCGTCCTGCTGTACACGGGTGATAGCCGCCAACAACGACCGGCCGTCGCCGTCGTCTTTGGTTTACCCCTGAGCGTCGCCTGAATTCGGACGAACACTGAAGTAGAATAAATGCGCATCTGAATTTGGGGCTGGTTCACCCTGTAGACTGACGCTGCCATTGTTGCGTCTCAGTCATGCAAGGTTTATTTGCACACACAGCATACCCGGTCCACGGCTGTAGCCCCGCCCCGTTAGCACACACACAGTATACCCCTGGTATGGAGTCGGGAAGGGTTGCTGGGCCCGGCTGGATATCTTCCTCGAGAAAGAGTGTGTTGCAAACAACCGTGCGGTACAGTACAGCACCTGAAAACAGTACCTGGTACAAAGCAGCGCTAAAACTTTCAAGATGGTCACGTTAGGGTTTCTGCATTCCCTGCAAATTCCACCCTATGAGGGTCCACGATAAATGCATGTCCCGACGTAAAACACGAATATATATGAAAACCTCGTATTTCGTAAATTTGTCCACAAATCCTAATGCACCGGATTGTTTTTCATTTCGACACTGGGAAGGATTGTGGATCGTTTTTTTGTCGAGCACCCTTGCCGCCACCGTGCTACCTGGTGCCCTTTAGCGAGACCCTGACAGCGGGTGGGGAGGTATACTAGAAGGAAGTGAAATACAGCGCGCGGGGGGGGGTATACTAGAACCAAGTAAAATACAAAAATGGGAAAAAAAACGTGATGTCTCCCACAGTCCCAACGCATGGGTTTGTTTTCCATTTTGACGTTAGGAAGGAGTGTAGGTCGTTTTTTTCGAGGACTCTTGCTCTGTTTATGCCTGGGGAGTTTGCTTTCTTGCGACAGTATGTACTCACACGGTAGTGGGTATCTTGCCCTGCGGTTCAGACATCGAAACAGCGTCCGCCGCAGTTACCAGATAGATTGGCTGCACTACTAGCACTGCACACCACGCGATGAAGGCCACTATCAATACTTGTATTACAGCGGTATACCGGGTAGCTGTAAGCGAATTCTTCCCCGTTTTGCACCCCCTACCAATATCCCAAGTAAGTATACCTTTGCCCCTTCTTTCGCGAATGTGATCGCCGTTGCTTTCCCGATGCCTGTCGATGCTCCGGTCACGAGCGCAACCTTCCCTTCAAGCTTCCCCGACATGATTTGAGCGTAGAGTTGACGAGAGCGACGTCCGGGTAGTGAATGTCACAGGCTGCACTCACTCGCTGCCAGCAAGTCGCCAATCAATGTACTATAATAATAGACGAATGCACCAGGGGCGAGAGCAAGTGGCCACCTTGCCACAAACAACGTGAGGTGGAGGGGATATGGCGAGCAAGATGTTGCTAATGGACGTGACGGGGCCGGCGCAAGAGCAGAACACGGAGTCACGCCGTGATGCTTGTGACGCAGGACAAGGAGCAACACATTGTCGTGGGCAATGTTTGTTTGTTTTTATTGTTTTTTATTGAGTTGTTGTCGTGCTGAAAATGAATGGTTGATCCTGGTTTACATTTCTTGCGCTATGCGACAACGAAAAACTTTCACCAGCCCGTTAATGGGTTCAGTTAGGATTTGTGGTAGTCTCCCAGGGCAGAGGGGCCACACGCGCAGAGGAACATGTAGATACGTAATGTAAAATAAATATTCATTATGTAGTCGTGAAACATACATAAAATTTGCGTGCGGCAAAAGGGTTCGAATTTGAAGGCCCCAACCACTCAAATGTCCCCACCTTGGACCGCGCAACACTTAACGTTTGGTGCTACGATAAGCGTCAGCGGAAACATTGTGCTATTACGCTACCCTGTTGTCGTTTTTGTAGGTTCTGTGATGACAAAGTGTTACAAGCAGTACGTCACGATACCGTCCGTCGATCGCCACACAAAACGTTGGAGTATTACGTTGCATCAAGATTGGCAGCAGTTAGTGTTACTGTGTTAGGGGCGGCAGCCCATTGCACATACATACCGTATCGTTGCGGTGTTAGCTGGATTCCTAGATGATATTGTAAGACACGTTAGGGGGGAACGTACACGCCCGATGTATCTCCAACAATATGTTACTGTGTCAGCTCCTTCTTAAACGTAGGTGTAACATACGACGTTAAGCCGGGCAACAGGGCCGGCAGTCCATGTCAAGGGGTTGGCGGATATCCCTGCTGCAGTTTGTTTCGCAAGCAAAACGTCAGGTAGACAACGTACATGCTGGATAAAGCGCTAACCCGCGTCACCGTCTGTGTTCGCTCGTACGCACACTCGGGGTGTAAAACACTACGCTAACCGGTCCGGTATACTGTATGCCCTCTGAACACGGCGTTGCGTCACTATGTCCTCATTGAAATATATCTGGTGCAACATAATACGTCCGTATACTAACACAGGTGGGACCCGGAGATAGCCACGAAAAACAATGATGTTATTATTAATGATAGAAACTTGCGGAGGTAGAGATGCACCGTTTGGCTTCTGAGCTTTTCTGCCTTGAAGAACTCTGCACTATTAGCAAGTCACCTCAAAAAACTGATTTTCACCTAAACTGAACGTGCTACCCGACCAAACATCCCATGTCCCCAGGTGTAAAATACTATCACATCGCAAAAATATAATGTCGATTGCATTCCGACGGTTTTGGGTGAAGGAGCTCCGTCATTCCAAACATATTTCCTCGAAAATGTGCCAACTCTGCCGTAACAAGCGTCGCTGGTGTTGCCAACCGTGTAGGAGCGGGTGAACGCCCAGACGTACCGATGCGATCGTGTTGTGACCCTGCCGCACGATTCCCTGCACTCTATCTCAGACACACACTTTTTATCATACGTCAAGGAAACCACGTACTGCAGCAGTAGCCAACACACAACAACAACAACAACAACAACAACACACGCATCTGTCGCTGTCAACCTAGGGGGCTGTAATAAAACAACGGTGAGTACTCGTACGAGGTGCCGATATTAGGTAACACGTGGGCGCTCGGAGAATTGTGGACTAAGCCTTTTGTGTCGACGAGGGTTGTCTTGTGGTGATCGGAGGTGGGATGTTGCTCAGTGCGGCCGTGGTATGTGCTGTGTGTGGCGTGGCGGGTGGGTGGTGTATGGGTCGTGATGGGAAAACGATAAGCACACTTGCACCCTCTCTCTCTCTTCTACTGAATGGGCTGAGAGCCCCAGGGGCCGGTCTCGTCTGGACCGCATTTTAAGTACACGAATGGCAAGTGTTTTCCCGTACATCAACGAGGCATGTATTGCGTCTACGGTGCATAGCCCGCCACAGCCGACCACGTCTGGTTGAACTATGCTACTGCAGCCCAGCCATTTAGTAGGGCAAGCGCTGCGATCCGCAACAACGTCAGGCGAAACCCTACAATGTTTGGGAGATGGCTGTAAATGCTCGTGGCGCTGGGAAATGTATCAAGCCTATATGGGGATACTGGACTACAGCAAATCAAGCTACGTGCATGACTGTTGTCTACCAAGGCCACAACCACTACTGTGTCAGCCCATGCAGACAAATTGTGGTGTAAACACTCTCGAACGCGACACAGTCTACGCGTGATCGACTGAAGCATAGCGATGACAATTCCAGATACATAATATAGTTGTTCTGCACCCCGGACAACGTTGGCCTTTCCTCGCATTTCGTCACAAAACGCCCCACATCAGCCGTTCGCTGTTGACCGGCTGTGGTTTGTGTACCCGATGAAGCGTTGGATCTCTTCTGATCTGGCCTGTTTGGATTGACGTCTATAGCTCAACACCGTTGTTCAACATTCCGCCGCCAAAACGTTTTCTCGTTCAGCATGCAGTCGAGTGTCGTCCCGTAGAAGCTAATACAGGTACTCGCTACATTACATGTCCAAAGCACAATCCTGATGCGTTTGAAAGAGGCTACCTACTACTATAAATGTGTGTGTTACAACAGGAGCTCTAAAGGAAACGGGCATTTTCTAATTTCAGGGGCCTGATACAAGGTATACGGTAGAGCCATAAAGTAGGGTGACTTAGAAAATGACTGCCGACTGTATATATTGTTAAATAAAAGGTCTACGGCCTGTACGTGTTACAACAGTTACAACAGTAGTGCGTCTTATTCACATAAAACCAAATGGAACGTCATACGGTCGTACTGGATACGACAATCACATTGTGCACACGCCAGCGACCAGACACGCAACAACAATATTTTTGATTGACACCTCCATACATGTTTGAATATACTCGTACTGTAGTGTCGACTCAATCGGAAAGATAAGCAGCGGAGAGAGGAGACAGGGAGGGGCTGAGAGAGGGAGGGAGGCAGGCAGAGGAGGTAGGCCGATAAATCAAGGGAGGGGCGGAGAGAGGGGGGAATGGAGAGTCAACCCCTCGAAAATAGACGAGAGGAACAAAGTGCACAACAAGAGGACGCGCGAGTGACGAGCAGTTCTCCGTACATTTTGAGCGTTTCTCCGTGATCACAGACGGTGTTTGTAGGATAGGGAGGTCAACGACGCTCGTTTTGTCGTGGAACATACCAGGCGCATTCGCGCCTTGATAGAGGCCACCCACTACTCCTAACAAATATGAATATGCATGCCACAACAGCAGCTATAAGAGACCGGGCATTTTCCACTTTAAGTGCCCGCAGATACGGTGATGCCTTAATAATGTGGTGTGCCTTTCACGGCTTACTCTCTTGGGACTGGGGGAAATTGACAAAATGAATGAAGCGATTACGGCAACGGCCACTGTGCGATTGGAGGATGATACACATTGGTGTCTCTCGGCTACAATACAAGGAGTCCTGAAGTTACCGGCGCACGCACGATGGTACCACCTGTATCGCCGGGCATTCGCGCTGCCCGTAGAAGGTCAAAAACACCAAAGTTAAGGTTGTTTTGGTCGCTATCTTAAGGTCCCAAAGGGCCACGTATATGTGTCATACAACAGGTGTGTGTTCTTAACATGGTACCTAGCGCAATGCCATGCGGTCGTACTGGATACGGCAATAGCAATATGCACACGCCAGCGACCAGACACGCAACAACAATGGTTTTGTTGACATCTTCATAATAATACCAGTCCGACATTTTGTATAGAGGCATTTATTTCGGATTACACTAAATTTAATGGGATTTCTATGATACAGTCGAATGGGATTTACCGTTATGTTTCTTTCGTTTTCTCTCTTACATATACGGTGTGTACCGTGCCTATCCACTACGATGCCATGGCGTTGCCTTGTGTACCTTGCTTACTGCGTACCTGGTAACAATGATTTGTCTCTACGACGTCGTTTTGTGATCACAAAGCTTGTATCTCTCTAGGATTGAAGAAAGGGCACGGACGCTGATTCTGCAGGGTGCCAACGAGCAGGAAAAACGGTTTAAGGCCGCACTCGCACCCAAGCATCTCCTGTTCCCCGGGTTTGCGGTACCTCTAACATCTATATGCTTTATAGGAACATGAGTAACATCGCTATTTTAACACGCCGCGTTTAGATCTTCGGCTTGTTCGTGCTTATCGGAGAGTGACCGTGACTTGGAAGAGGTTCACCACATCCGCTTGTGTTTCTCTCGAGACTGATCTCCCGCAGGTTCTCAACAAAGGCCCACCCCACGGCAGTGGTCGAAATTGGTCGATTTCTGTTGGCCTCAAAACGAGACAAAACCAACCCCTAGCTGAACTGTCGCGCTTCACTCGCAGACAGCTACGGTTCCTCACAGGAAAGAGCCATCCCACGGTAGGGGTGCACCATAAACTCCTGAGCCCCTCACATTAGGAACTCAATATCTCATCCGATGCAATCCTTGGAAGAAATTTGTTCGCGCCACCCGACTGACACTTCTATGTGCTAATAATAGTCCTAAAACGAATACCGAGGTATACGAGGAAAATGTTCATTCTAACTGCTGGTTCCTCACTCAGGGAACTCAATCGGTCAGAAGCCTTCGGCCCAAAGAGTGCAACCCCTACCGCGGGGTGACTCGAAACTATGAACCCGTCAAATCGGGGGATGCTTCTGATTGAGTGCGTAAGGGCGTCCGGTTCGCCAGACGGCAATGGTAAGCAGCCAGAAACGACTCACGTTTCACGCAAGGCAGCGCAACACAATGGCTTCATCACGGAGGAAGCAATGGCCTTTTTGCTTGAATGGTGCTGTTTTTCGGGCGGATGCTGTATCTCTCCAATAATCGTCGTCGAAGATGCTGCGGGAGGAAAACCTGCGCTGCCACGATGGGCAGAGTAAGTTGTTGGGTCCAAATCGAGGCTTAAAAGGGCTCAAAAGCTCAGGCTTTATGTATGTTTGCACCAACTAATCATGTACGAAAAATGGTTTTATTTGCAAATCCCATCCTCTAACTCCAGTTCGTTTTATTCGTAGATATGTTACCGAAACGCCTACTACGCGCGTGTACTTGACTCATTAGTGAGAGTGCTAGCGTCTCCGAAATGTGAAGCGCACACACGCACTTTTCTCGTGAACATAAGAACCGTTTCAATTCGTATCACCAGCAGGTGGGTAGGTAAAAGGATTAGAAATCTATTGGTTCACCCGGGGATGTTTAGACCACCTCCTCTCTGGAGGTGGCCACACCGGGATGTGAATCAGCTCATGAAAGCTGCCATCCATGTGCAAGGCCGCCTCCCAAGCGGTTCTCAGCAGGATGCAGCTCACTCTTCATGCGACCCGTCGAACACTTAACGGCGCTCGGCGCTTGGTGCAAGCACTGCCCCTTTAGTCAGTGAAAACCCGCCGTGCTCCTTCCCGGCACTGTAGGAATACGAGGGTGTATGGTCATACGACTACGGCGAGGCATGATATGGAATAAGAACCGTCCCTGATTCCTTCACATTTCGCGGTTTTCGACCCTAAAAACAAAAGCATCTTTTCATGCGGTCTGGATGTGCCAAATCAGACCAGAAATATTTCGATTGGAGAATCCGACGGCCCAAATCATCAGATTTTGAACCACAACCCGACGACTTGGGCAAACAGTGAACTCGAATAGCTGGTAACCAAAATCTGACGACTTGGGCAATCAGTTAAAGCATACCAGGAAACTTAATATATTAACAACGTCAACTATACGGAAAGAAACATGAGTTTTGTTACCAATCATTCGACTTCACTGATTTAGCCATGGACTCTACCGATGTATTGGCTATACCATCGTAAGGAGTTTATCCAAACTCCGACGACTTGGGCAGGCAGTGAACTCGAGTGGTTGGTAGCAAAACATTTCTAAAGTCAACCATCCAGAAAGAATTGTGGGTTTTGCTACCAACCATTCGAGTTCATTGCTTGGGTCATGGACTCAACCGATGTATGAGCTCTACCGACGTTATATGTCAAAGGGGTTTTATCGCGGTAGAAGGCGAGGAGGACAGAAATTCAGGGTCACGCTCGAATACCTCCTGCCTGATGTGCATAGCTGGCCGTGCAGAGCACAGGCACACGAGCACAGGGCACTACATTACCCGCTGCCGATGAATAGGCCTAGACTATAACTAGTAGGTCTACTGATGTTGTGGTTCCTAGTCTATTTTGTGGTGGTTAACTCCCTTGCTCTCCCTCCTAGAGCCGCAGAAAGAAGTACCCCAGTGCCATCAGGGGAATGACACATTTGTGTACGAAAGTGAGCACGTCCCAGACACCTTCACCCCCGGGTCGTCGGTGGAGACGAACCACGCTCTGTTGGCCGCGATTAGGGAGAACGGCTTCGACACCTCGGACTTGGCATACAGTGATTCCCTCAAGTCTCTCACCATTACCGAGCGGAGAGAAGCTCTTCTCGTATTCATGCTTGGTTTTGCGAAGATCCTTGTTTGTACGCGCATACACCCTGCACGTACACGTGCGTACAAGGCGAACCAGGCCTTTTATACTTGACTTGTGTCCCAGTTAGAGCTCCCGCATTCCCGGTACGATCTACTTGATGCGCGTTCCAGTTGTCCAGTGTTCCAGTGTAAAATCTCACAGAAAAAACGTTCGAGGGCAGAAATTCGCCGAACTGCTTGTGGTTGGCCTGTCACGTACCATGTACCAAGGTTGTATGCGCGCAAGTATTCTGCCGAACTACACCGGCCACTGCACCTCTGGCGTCCCTAGCGCGTACTTATTCTGCAGCAAGCATGCATACACCAGCGTACCAGAAATGCGTACTTGACCCGATACGGGTAAGAGCATGCATTTTTGATAATTTAAACGAGAGAGACTGGTTTTATAGACGACCAGGCAGTATTTGGTGTGTGTGTGTGTTCTTTACATTAAACCGCTGTTTCTACCCGTTGACATCCGGCACAACCAGTATCCTTGCCGATTCTTCAGTTCTAGAGAGCTACAAGCTCTATGGTAACGAAACTACGACACGGATACACTACATTGTTACGCTGGTAGTACGCTACGGTCACGGAGGCCCTTATCGTGAATATGCCCGTAATAGGTATTTTTATTTCGAATGCGGGCAATCAGGAAATAAACCTTGAAATTATTATTCGAGTCGCTTTCAACGACAATTTGTTTTTTAGTGTGCTTTCCTGGTAACCAAACGAATGCCAAGTCTCGCCAGAAGACAGAAGAAAAAAACACCCACAACCCTCCTATCGGCAAACAACATCATGTAGCAAAAAAGCGAATATTTCCGGTGACACGGACACTATCTTGCCAAAAAAATGCCGTCAGAATTGTATCAAACCCCGTACAACAGACATCCAGAAAACCGTTGTACGCGACATCCTTTGCCGAGAAACAGGTGGCGTGGAGAGGAGTGTAACCACGACTATTACAGGGGACCATACAGTAGAAAATTGGACCAACTATGTTTAGTAAAAACAGCGAAATATCAAGGTGTTTGTGTGTACCGTAGGTCCTATTTATAATGAATGGTCCCCCGTAAGGCTGAATCTTACGGAAACCCGGAACCGGAATACAAAACAGGAGTTCCCTTCATCGTATGGAAACCCCAGGGTAGTGCCGTCTGTAGACATCAGCCAATATTCCCGATCACTGCCCAATGATAAAAACCTGTGCCTTCAACACACAACACCTGCCACCGCCGATGATTCCTCGCTTCACAGGGCTTGAGATGACCTCAAACATTCGAGGCCGTAAGCTCCACTGCTCTAAGAAGAGTGCTTGCACCGGGCCCAGTTTCGTCTAAAGAAACGGCCAGAAATGGGTCAGACTCGCAAGTCCCGAGCGAGAACTCCGGCCACACAGCATCGACCACCCTCGAACGTGGTAGCGAGCACTCTCAGAGCAGTGGAGCATACGCCCTCGAAGTTTTGACGTCATCTCGTGCTCTGTGAGGCGAGGAATCATCGGCATCGATAGGTGTTGTGTTGAAAGCGCTGTTTTTTCCTGCTGCGGCATGCCAAATAATATCTCCCATCGGCTGTGTGGGTGTTTACATCACCAAGGGGAGATTCTATTCTGTTTTCCGTTTTCGGCTCTTGTAAGAGTCATCCTAATAATAGTAGACTCCAGCATTTGACATATCTTCGCGTCCGAGTGTAGGAACGTGTCGGTTGTCTTGGGGGACATGGGACATCGGTTTGGTTGGGGTCGATTCGAGCACCACCAAACCGGCCCCCATGCCAGACACCCGCACGGAGTGCGTCACCCTTGTCGTGTACCCCATCAATCAGTGGTGCTGCCGGCACCACCAGTGGTGTCAGCACCACCTTCTATCCCTCGATGCCCCTCTGTCGTGCGGAGGTTCCTGCCACTCTAGCGCCGGCGTGCGTTTTAAACAACCTGGCGGTGGCGCTATTGGGTTGAAACGGCAAATTAAATACTCGTACATGTATACACGCACAGCAAATCTGACTTTCCAGGAACTTGCAAACGAACAGCTACGTAGTAGGGATTTGGTCTTCCTCCGCGTATAAAAGTTTGGCAGTTAAAATTTGGCTATTTTGGCAAGCCAAAAGTCCATAATGTGCTAATGCTTCAAGTTGGTTCGCTACAAACGTCTCGTTAGAACGACTCTTGGTTGACTTGATATCGACGGCTGTTGATTTGCGTGTTCAGTAAATAACAGAAGACCCAGAGCCCCCAATTTGGTCTGTGTATATCAAGTACTGCTGTTGGGCGAGTCGAAGTAAGTGATGTCTGTTTTCAATACGCGGTCGGTGATAGGCTGTCCATCAACGCTACATTCGTATCAGTATGCTTCTGAGATACATCGAGAAGCCTCTCTTCCCCCTTTATTGAGCATTCAGACTAGGGGTCACAGCAATGATACGACAAGTACGACTTTCATCGTCTGTCATATACCTGGTACCTGGTAAGCATGGCAGCATGGTGTTCCGGAATGGGGCTATAGCAATAATGTGGTCTAAGACGGCCCTTGTCACATATTGGACCGTGCTCTAGTAATAATACGTCGCGTCGCCACGCATCCGTTAGTCGCGGCTGTAGACGAGACTGAGGGAGGCGGTACCTTGCTATACGCGGCATTGGTGCGGCATGCTACTGTATGCAGTGTTTGATACGGCGAGCTGCTGTATGTATTGCACACCACGGGTTGTTATCCCAAGTGCGAGTTGTCAGCAGGAGCAGAGAAGGAAAAAATATATATCCTGCGTGAGACCACAAAAAAAAACGGAGTACGACAGAGGTATCACACACAGCTTTCGAAGATGAATTTCGGCGAAATCCTCGACGTCACCACTGTCGTTTTCTTTGTCATTTTGTTTGTAAGTATATGGTTGTGCCCATAGGGGGACTCCAGCGCTACTAATATCGTAGTGGTACCTAAATAAATATGTTGGTATGCCGCTTATAAAAATGACGCTCAAACAAGAGAGAAGTGGTCCGTTCATCTCCTATGATTGAATATTCCGTCAATGGCGTCGCAAGAGCACGCGCCCTTGCCCCACAGCAGGAAAAAAACGGTGCCGGTGCATCAGCATCAATCAGCAAGGCGTAGTATTGCTGCCAAATTCACGTGCAGTGGTACCATCAGGTATTTAAGGTGGGAGTACAGGAGCATGTTCCGAACTCACGGCCGGAGTCGATGCCCCCAACGGCACGGTACGCTGGTCAGAGGGGATATTGCTCGTAGCCTCGGGAAACGGCAGCCCAGACTGGATACATTTTACAGGTAATGTATTATTGGTCTCTCACAGGGCTGGGGCAGAGAAGTAGTGAGCCTCGTGCGTCACAATTTCAAACCTCAGATGTCAAGAGTCACATAAATCACAGTGGGCAATGGTACCAAACGGCACGTAACTGGCTTTCAAAGAGACCAAACGAGCACCCTCCCTGGCTCTATACATAACAACGACAAACCAAAATAACCAGAGCGCAATACTTCGCCCACCCGTTAAAATATATATGTACCTAAAAAAATGATATTTTGCACTTACTTGGTATGACGCACTCCGAGCCCGATGTGTTTTCATCTTTCGCTATTATCAGGGATGATGAGCGTGAAATCGCGTCAAGAAAGATCTGGCCCAGCGAGCGATCGATGCCCAGCTGCAAGCAACAGCCCTGTCTGTTGGTGTGTTCTACCAGTCTACCAGCACCGTTCCGTGCGGTATCCACTTGGCACTCCCACAAGCGCGATCAACCAAACTTTTCCAGGTGCTGCTGTGAAAGTGAGCTACGTACTCCTGATACGTTCTCAGTTAAAGAATATGACCCATAACGCCTACTTCTTTTTACAACAACAAGCTATAGACCATTATCATATCGGTTCCCGATCCCTAACAATGTGTTGGTTTTGTTTTTGTGGCAAGCTGCTCTCTGCCGCCACAGGGTTCTTTCTCGCACTTTCGACTGAGAGGCATGCAAGGGGGCCGTGGGTGCATGACGATGCATGTCTGGATCCCGCCCGAGCTCCGTAGCGGTGATCGGGGAATTCAACGTCGCAGAGCTGGCTCTATTTAGGACGGGATTGCTTTCCGCCTCGCCGAGCAGAGTAGGTACCTGGCCCAGAGAGCGGTCTCTGTCGAGCTGCAAGCAAAAGCCCTGTTTGTTCGCGTATTCTACCAGTCTGCCAGCACCGTTCCGTGCGGTATCCACGTGGCAGTCAAACAAACATGATCAATGAAACATTTCCAGCTGTTGCTGTAAAAGTGAACTACGAGCTGGTGCTGTAAAAGTGAACTACGTACTACTGATACCTACTCAGACAAAGAATGTGAACCATAACGCCTACTTCTCTCTGCAACAACAAGCTATAGACTGTTGTCATATCGGTCTCACATCCCTAACCCTATATATATATATATGTATATTTGGCATGCTGCTCTCCGCCGCCCGAGAATTATTTCTCGCACTTCTCGCGGCGAGGCAAGCAAGGGGGCCGTGGGTGCATGACGACGATATCTGGACCCTGACCGAGCTCCGTGGCGGTGCTAGGGACATTTAACGTCGCGGAGCTGGCTCTATTTAACAAGGGATTACTTTCCGCCTCGCCGAACATATTATGTGATATGGAAAACCCCACATTGTTTTACAAAGTTTGATTTTTTGCTTTTGTAGATCAATAGATCGCCCGCCACCGTCGAACATCTTTTTAGGACCCCTCTGCTGTACATTGTTTTTCAACCCCAGCAGAAGAAGCAGCAGCAACAGCAGCAGCAGCAGCGGCAGCAACAACAACATACAGCAGCAGCAGCAGCAGCAGCAGTACACGTCTGTCGGCCGTCATATTTGTTGCACCAAGCCCTTTAACGGGTGGAGTACACGTAACACCAAGCACGTTCGTGGCCTCTAAGCCTCCTCCCTCGATCCGCCTACCTGTGAGAGAATTTGGTGCCAGTTATTGGTGCCACACCTAGCTAGTTGCCCAGTCACACGCTCTCAGCTGCCGGAAATCGCAACGGACAGGAGTCACAAGCCCATACATACTGCCTCTTGTCTAGCTGTACTGCTCCCTGTCTCGGTGTGGCAATGGGCACGGCCCACACTGCCCGACTGCCTGGCTGTGATCCTATTTGTACTGAAATTTCAGGACACACATGATACGACGAGCTGTGTGCACTTTCAAAAACAAAGAATTTTCCCTGCTGAATTTTCTCCGCGTTGAAAATATAAACAGTTTTGAAACCGCCCGCGTACTGTCGAGGTTTGGATTTTCACTTTTAATGAACCTCAATCGCAGCAGCAGTATACGTCTTTCGATCGTCATATATGTTTCACCTAGCCCTTTTATGAACACCACACACCTCACACCGAGCACGTACGTGAAAACAAAACTGCCTCAACTGTTGCCGTTGTATCAACGTTTAGCCTGGGTATAGTAGTAGTAGTTAGTTGTAGTATAGTGCTGCTGTTGCCACTAGTGGAGTCTTCTGCCGTTGTTGTTATGATACTGCTTTGCGTGAGGTTGAAAGCCCGGTAATTACCTGGGTTCTGGTACTGGGATCGTGTTTGGAGTACTTGGAAGGCGTATCTTAGGTGGAAAACCAGGGGTTTTCCATAGAGGCACGAGCGTGGTCTCAGTCTCCGTCGTGCACGAAAGGAATAAAACCACTCTTCAATCTCTAAGCGAACATCGACGTGAATACCCACGAGTACCGGCTAAATAAGGAGTCTTGTCCAGGGATACAAAGTGTCCCGCTATCTGTGGATCTTAACAAGTGGCGTCTTCGGCTTAGGACTTTTTGCTTTATTGTCAGTACAAGTTTTGTTTTGACACTGATTTTTCTTTCGCCCAGCTTATTTTTAGTCGAGTAAGTTTGCTCCATTCACTGCACGATGGAGACTTACGAGGAGGGAGGGTCTGCTTCCCGCATGGTGGACGAGCCACTGAGGCCCAGAGCCCCTCAGTGTCCCACCGCCCAAGGCTAGTCGACTGAGATCGAGCACCTTGTACAACATACCACCAAGCGGAGTGTGTGTCTCGGCAGGTCCTAGGAGCCCCATGATGACGACGTAGATCGCGCGCCTTGTACAACACGCCCGCACGAGGAGCCAGGGCTGGGGCCCTTGAACGACGCCCGAGCAGTTTCCGGCAGACGGACCTCGTTCAAGACCTCTTCCGGGCCTTCTCGCTCACCGGAACAAGCTCTACCGTCCAAGCCACCTGGCCCCGCTGAGAGCTTTTAGCCAGCTTCTTCCGCTCTGGGCCGGAGCGCGTCGGACTCTTCGGAGCGCTTGGCGCGCGTAACCAGCCAGGCCTTGGGGTTTGTCGTTTTTGACCCCGCACTCGTGTCCTCTGCCGTCCAAGCCACCTGGCACCGCTGAGAGCGTTGAATCATCTGATTCTGCTCTGGGCCGGAGAGCGTCGGACACACCTGGGTGTAGCGTTTTCCACGCCTCCCACCTGTGCTCTTCGCCGCCGGATCTACCTTCTTCTGGGCCAGAGGAGAGAGTTATTGAGACTGTTTTTCCGCCTCGTATTCCACTGCTGCCCGACCTCGCTCGTACGCGTAGGATAGCCGCGAGCGATGCTCCCACTCGTGATTTTATCCCCGCAACGCGAGCACACGATGCGTTTTTTTCCGTGCCCGAGTCACACGATGACACACTGGATTTCAGTATCGAGCCCGCTCCCCTCGCTGCTGTAGCTGCAAACGAAGATTCCGCCTGTACGTTTCGAACTGCTGCGCGTTTTAATACTGCTGTTAGAGGGGGCGATGCGGTCGCTCGTGAGATTGTTCCCGCGCGGCGCCCACAAGACGGCACACAGGAGTTTAGTATTGAGCCTACTTCTCTCGCTGCTGTAGCAACAAATAGAGATCCTGGCAGCTCCAGCACTGCTCCGAGTTTTACGACTGCTGTTGGAAAGAGCGATGCGGCCGCTCGTGAACGTTTTCCCACGCCTCGCCCACCAATCGGCATTGCGCCCCCTTTGCCCGCAGCTGTGACCACCCGCGCCGACAATTCCAGTAATGCTGCGAGTCTTGATGCTGGTGTTAAAGGGAGCGATATGGCCGCTCGTGATGTTTTTCCCACGCCTCACCCACAAGACGGCACACTGGAGTTCGGTATTGCGCCTGCTTTGCGCGCCGCTGTGACCACCCCCGTCGATTCTGCTGAAATTTCAAGTACGGCTGCGAGTTTTGATGCTGCTGTCAGAGGGAGCGATGTGGCCTCTCGTGAATTGTTTCCCACGCCTCGCACACAAGACGGCACACTGCATTTTAGTAGGGCACCTGCCTTTTCCGCTGCTGTACCCATCCACGCCAATTTTGCTGGAACCTACAGTACTGCTGGAAGTTTTGATACTGCTGTTAGAGGGAGTGAGAGTGCCGCTCCCCGCCCACAAGAGAGCATTCGGGAGTCCTGTATTGCACCGACCTTACCCGCTGCTGTAGTGACCCACCACGATTCTGCTGGAAAATGTCGTGCTGAGAATGTCTTTAACGCTGCTGTTGGAAGGGACGATGCCTTTTATAGCCCCCCTTAGTACCGGCGACGTACCTGCACCAAACACACCGGATGTTATTACACGTTCAAACCGGGACGACCGTATATCTATCGCGCCACCTTCTGGGGTAAAGGCTGCTCACTAAGCGCTCGTAGTGCTCGCCGAACGGCGCAGCATGCCTTGATCACCGCGGGACAAGTTGCCGAAGCCTAAGCCGCGGCTACTGCCACCGCTGCTTCTTCGTTCCACGACCCTGAGCACCGCCGAATGCCGCCTTCCCCGGCCCCGGTGTACCCCCCTGCCCCTGACTCCTCCCCCGCCCCCATGGTTTACGCCCGTTTCCGACTCAGCATGTCACGGACAGCAAAGGCAAAGGAAGAGTCACCCTGTCCCGCCTGGTCTGCCAGCGGCCTGAGGACACACGAGTCCTCTCCCTCGCCGGGAGAGAGGACACTCCAGCTCCCGGGCCCGACGGATCTGGATGACGCTGTAGACTACGAGGCCCGAGATTCCGAGGACGAGGAGCGGACGGCGACGAAAGGCACAGTACGGGGGACGGAGCTGGACGAGGATCAAGCCCCGCCCCACCAACTACAAGAGGTCTGGATCTCCCTCTCGGTCGAGGCCCAGGCTGCCATCATCCGGCGCTGGTCAGACCTGCCGGGCCTCGGCGTGGGGACCACGGCCCAACGCTCGACGCCAGCTCGGGCCGACGCTGCCGCAGCTGAGCGGCCTCTTGCTGCCGCCGGCGATCACCCCGACGTCGTTGCGGGCGAACGGGCCTCGACTGCCACCGAAACCCTCGGGGCGGCCTCGGCATCAACCGCCCGCCGCCAGGCGCAGGCGCTCACGGTCGCCGAGCAAGAGGCATCAGCGGCAGTTCGCACCGCCACCGACGCTCCCACAGCCTCGGAGACCGCCAACAGCGCCTGGAAGGCTGCCGCCGTGGCCTCGGGGGATGCCGCGCGCTCCGCCTCCCACGCCCAGGACTCCATTTCCCGCGCCAGGGAAGATCGACAGGCTGCCGGGGCGGACAGCAGCCCGAAGCCCCATCGTGTTGCCGAGGTAAAGATCTCAGGGGAGCGCCTTCCCTCGCCGAGCCCGCGACGACGGCCACTCCAGCCCCCGGACTTGGCTTCTCCGACACGCTCCCTCCTAGCGTGATCGCGGTCGACGCGCGGATCAAGTGTACCGGGGATCTTGATTTCTTCCAGGGGAGTGTCGCCTGCATGGCCGCCGAACCAAATTCGTGCTTGCCCCTTGAGGTGGCAGCGACGGTTGGTTCTGCCCCTCGCCGGCTTCGACTTGACATGCCCGCAGACGACTTCTCCGTCCACGACGCTTGGCTCGTCATGGCGGATGACTCTTGGTAGGGCCAGCAACGCAGGGAGCCCACTATATCTCTGGTGATATGCCTGCGGCAGGCGCACGACTTGTGCCCCGCCACCGTTTTCTGGCCGACCCCGACTGGGTATGGGCGCCATTGCAAGCGCCAGGTCGACCCCGGCGCCCAGGGACACCGGCTCCAGGACGTCGGACAGGGCTCGGGTCAGGCCCACGCCCCCTCCACCCCCCTCTCGGACCGTCGGGCCCACCAACCCCCGGGGCACCAACACCCGGGAGTGCCCGATAGCTCTGGGGCCCGCGACCGCCCCTACCGCCGCGATGGCAACCGGGACCGCCGGCGCCCAAGCATGGGGGGAGCCTCGGCAGGCCATGCCGGCAGGGCCCGCCGGGGAAAGGGTTCAGATCAAGGCCGGACCACGTTTCGGCGAAACGGGGCTGGACGGCGGCGGAACGGGAGACAGGGGAAGGACAGCTCGAGCGACGGGCAGAACTGAAGCTAACGCCCGCGGGGGCACGCGCCTCAGACCAGCTCTTCGAGATCCGCCACGGAAGACAGCGGCGAAAGACCCGTTCTCGAGGTCACCACCGGCTCTAAGACGCAAGTGGTGCCCTCGCTGGGGGGAGTTGCGTTTTTCTCCGCCACGCTTCTTGGTCGCTTGACCATGTCCGATGACTGCGCCATGCCCGTGTCGTCTAACCTTGCCTACGCTTGCACGACGGCGATCGACTCTGCCGCCGCTGCCGCGAACAAGCACACCGCAGACGTCCAACGGGCGTACAATCACCTGGGACTGAAGGATATTTCACGCATTTCTGCTCTACCTTTCCCCTCCTGGATCAACCCTTCTGACGCCGCGCAGCAACTCACTCGTCCGGTTAAGACCTCCACGTCTGATATTATCGTGATGTGCGACGATGGCAGCCACGAAGGCCTTAGTTCTACCGATTGGATCCCCGGTTGGGAGTACCCCCTCAAAAAATCCTTCGCGCTCGCCATCGCACCTGACAAGCCCACGACCGCCCCCCTCACTACCTTGATGGACTATTGTTTCGGGAAGGTGTCGCGCACCCTCGCAGCCGGATCGACGGGACCGTCAGCGTTCACGCTCTTCCTGAGGTTTCTGAGCAACCACTTCGACCGCACTGACACTGGAGCCAGCTACACCAAGTTGCATAATTTTAACGGACCGCCTTTTGCGATTTTAGCCGTTCTTTTCGAGAGGTGGTGTCGGCAGCGACCGGGACTGAGCGTGGTTTAGTACCAGGGGTGGAGGTTGTTTTGGGAGTCGTTCGGATGGTAGTGAACGAGCAGTTTCCCAGCTTGATGCCCACGCTGTACCCGGGAGTGTTGGCTGCGGTGTCGATGGCGTTTGGTACTTCGGACGCCATGTGGTTGGCTCTTGAGACTCTTGCGAATATTAAGGCACCTGCCATCAACCGCGAAACATATTTTTCTTTGCTTGCTTCTTCGACGGGTGCGCGGTCATCCGCCCCGTCGGGGCCCCGGCCCGACAGTATCCGTTGCGGCCAGGGCCGGACGCTTCCCCAGCCGCCTGTTTGGCAGACGGGGTCGCACAGCAATCCGCCTGTGATTAACGTCTACAAATTTATCCCTGACTACCTCGACCCGTGGCTTGACACCGCTTCCAACTGCGGGCCCCTAGAAGAACACCCATATGCTGAAGCTCACGCCGTTTGCATGTCCATCCAGACCGAGGACCCTCCCCTCTGGAGTGGTCTACTTTCATCGTCCGCCCGCGCGGCCGCCCTCAGCGAAAACAGAGGCCGCTTTTTGAACTGCCACGAAGACTCACACTCCCTCAGACAGTGTAGGCACCCCTTTCACAACCTCAACGGGATTCTAAACCCCGACCTCGCAACGCTCGGCGACGACGGCGTGGCGTTTCGTCGTTGGCAAGGACGCATGACCCGACACTGCCACGAAAATATCTCACGGCCAAACAGGCATAACCACAAGAAACACAGGCGTCGCTCCGGCCATTCGCGTGGGCAGCATCAGGGCCAGGGCCAACGTAACAGACAAGGTAATGGCTACAACACACATATGCGGAACGAGGGCACCACTAGTCTAACTCCGGCTATCACGGTGGTGGTTCGATCACCTCTGCCTCTTCCACCCCGGCTCCCGCATCGGGGGATCGCTACGGTGCCTCGCATAATTCGGACGGTAACCCCAACAGACGTCAGCCGGGCACCTTCCGCGCCGGTAGCCGACAGGTCGACGGCGGTTCGGTTCCTCCTTTCCGCCCGCCGCCAGCATTGCCGGGAGAAAATACATTGATTTCACAAGAAGTTCGCGTCCCAGGCTCGCTCAGCACTCATCGCCGACCTGCGCCGCTCCCCCCACGAGCGTTGCTCCGATCTTCGGACCGACGAAGCGACTCAGCTCCACTCAGCTCCACCGTTTTTACCGGGGAGGCCACGGGCGTCTTCGCCGACTTCGGGAGCCCGCGCCTCGAATGCCGCTCCCCTTACCCCGGGCACGAGAGCAGGCTCGATACACGCCGCTCTCCCCAACCATGCATCGCGCTGCACCACGCGTGTGGCGCCGTCGCGTCGCTCTTTTTAGCGAGGGTGTCCCCTTCTTTCACCTACCGGCCATGCGGGGGTGGTCGGTTTGAGGTGCGGGAAGGCCAATACCGAACCCCCAAGATCTCGGTTGAAGCTCGACTCGGCTTTTCCTCGCAATAACGGTGGCCGCTCAATCCTTTTCTTATCAAGGAAGAGTCGATAAGATTAGATACCCCGTCCCCTATCCCCACCAGGTCTACAGGCCGGAAGTCCTCTCCGGTGGACCCTTGGCTGCCCCCCACCGGAGCACCATTCTCGACGTCATCTATAAGGTATGCAGGCCCTCTTTGGTCTCCGCGCACGCCACTCCACGTGCGCCGCACTCCTTCGGCTCCATTGGAACGGGAAATACCTGGTACTGCCCGTCGAGCCAGTGGTGATTCCACAGCCTCCGGTTAGATCAACCGGACAGCATGCCCGTTAGTTTCGGAAGAATCACAGCTTTCGTCAAGCAGAACGGGCTCAGAGCCTCGAAGCCATTGGGATTTCACGCGAAGGTTCGAGTCCTGCCGACGACGCCATTGTTTAAGGTCTTAGTGCGTTGGACTAGTTATGAGGCTTAGATTGGGTAGGTAATTGGTTAACCTTTTACCTTTAGCCCAACGGACTAGTACCTTCACAAATGGCGACGACGGCAGGACATGGGTCGTTGGTCGTGAGTTCGCATCTCACGTCCGCCTTGAAATCGCTTTTTGCAAGAAAAGTGAGTTTCATCATGTCAATAATCTGAAAAAGGCTTCTGTATCCCCAGAAATTGAAACGGCGTGTGGTGGTGCGTCGACCCGTAAAATACGGTCCGTTCCAGGGGGGAGAGTGGTATGATGCATATATTGGGTAGGCGATTGGTTAACCTTTATCCTTTAGCTCAACGGACTAAGACCTTCACATTGTACTGCTTTTGACGGTAATGACTACTGGTATATACGTAGGGAGAAACGTTTCATGACAAACGCAGACAACATGATGCCCTAACCGTATGTATACCTGTACGTTAATAATTGCAGCTGAGTTTCTGCCTTTAGGTAGTGATGTTAGAGTTCAACTTTTGGTTGCCCCGGGTCAGCTGCTGTTGCCTGGAGTACTGCGTTTGACATTCTTTAGAGTCATTTTTTGACAAATGCAGAAACCGTTTATATCGTGTCCTAGCCGTACGTACACCTTTACTTTTTCAAATACAGACAAGCTTCTTCCTATTGATAGCGATGGTTTAGATGAGTTAGCCTTTCCGTTTGTCATAAGCTTTTCTGTATTATGGACTCTGTTTTTGACACGCAGGTATAGCAGTAGCATACTATAATATGCTAGGGGGGCTCCGCCGCGGCGGGCTAACACCCGTTGGCGGCTTCACACATGCCCGTAATGTAGGTAAATGGAAGTCGACCGAAAAACCGATTGTACTCCTGAGAGGAGAGGACCAGCTATGTTGTATCCATATATATTGTAGTTGTAGCGTTAGCCGTAGAATAATACATGTTTGCGCCTGCTAGTAATGTTGTTGCCGTTGTATGAGCGTTTGGTCATGCTGAACCCCATGGTGCCGAGTGGATGCTGCCTCTACTATTGCCTTGTCCAGTAGCAGTAGTGTCTGTACTATAGTAGCAGCAATAGTCGTAGTCGTTGTTGTGTCCGCTATTGCTGTTGATGTTTGCATGCTGCTTCTACCTGGCCAATAGCCGTAGATGCCCTCAACCGTAAATAATACGTAGCCTGTACATTTATCAAATCCTTAGTGGTCGTAGCAGGACAGTATTTTGTAGATTGAATGCTGCTCCTACCTATACTATATCTATATGCGCAGTAGTGGTAGTCGTGTATAGTAACAGTATAGTAGTCATACCCCCAACCCATAGAACCGCTTGCATGCTGCTCTTACCGTTGTTGTATGAAAGTCACTCTTAATAGTTAATAGGACCAAATATTGTCTGTAAAAATGTTCAAATATATAGGTTTTTATGTATACCATAGGTCCTATTAACTATGCCCCCCCGTAATAGCAGAAGTAGTAGATATTCATGCTAGTGTGTACGTATTCATGCTGCTTCTACCTGTACTGCATCTGCGTAGTAGGGGTAGTGGTGTGTATTAACAATAAAATAGTTAGGCCCCAATCCGTGGTACCGCGTGGTTATTGAACATCTCTGTTTACCATGAGGTAGTCTGTATTGTATGAACGCTTGGTCGGGCTTCAGCAAGAGTACTTACTAGGAGTATAATTAGTAGTCGCATTAAGAGTAGTATAGTGTTTTGTCGAGTGTATGCTGCTTCTACCCGTACTGCATCTGCGTAGTGGTAGTGGTGTATAGTAAGTAACAGTATACCTGGTAGTACTCAACCCATGGTACCACGAGCATGTGGTAGTGCAGTATTTATCCATGCTGCTCCTTCAGCTTCTAGTCTCAGTGTAGTAGTCATTCCCCAACCCATGGTTCCGCGAACATGCAACTGTTGCCGTTGTATTAACTTGAAGTCATAGTCGTAGTATAGGTACTGTAGTACAGTCGTAGTATTTCAGTTGTGTTGCTGTTGCCATGAGTCTGCTGGTGTAACCATGAGTATACCGTTTTTCACCTTGATTATTATATACTTATAGGGACAGATATTTCGTGACTATACTAATGCAGATAATGTTTTCATGAATCCCTCAACCATAAGTACACCTGTGCATTGAATTTACAGGGAATATTTGCTGCCTGTTGATGGTGATAGCGGATAGTAGAGTTCAACTGCTGTTGCCATGAGTCTGCTGCTGTTGCGGAAATGTGTGGCATAACATATTAACGGTGTATTGCTCCGAAGAAAGGGTTATGATCAGTTCCTGCTGACTACTACCCCTTCCGTCGAGTAGTACGCTAAAACGTCTGGCTCACGTTCCCGCCAAGGACAGCTATACGTGTGCTACCTGTGACCCCCTTTTCGCCTTGCGACGACCGCCGGGATATCACGCTACCCACTTCGCGAAGGGGAACCTTGTATATACACCACTCACACCAGTCCCCTCCTGTTCCTGTTCATACCAGAAAAACACTACCAGGTGCGTGTAACTTATTTCGGAATCACGAAGACCGTTTGATGTGAAGACGAAACCATATTTCTGAACTGCAAGGCGAACGAAAAAGGCTACACGCATATCATCCAGGACGGATCCTATAGACGATATATTCTAGCTTCGTATCATTCAGGACCCCCCTGGATATGTTTGGATTTCACGCCATTCAGAGATCCGTGACCAGTGACAAACGATACATCTACAGAAAACAAGGTTCCCCTTCGAGATGTGGGTAACGTGAAATGCCGCGGGCGTCGCAAATGGAAACGGGAGTCACAGGCAACACACGTGTTGGTGTGCTTGGCGGAAACGTGAGCCATGGGTTAGCGTATCGCACTATGGAGAGAGTAATTGTAGTCGGCAGGACCTAATACCATGACATGCTCGTGCGAACGCGCTGAAAACGAAGCTAGTATGTACAGTGTAGAAACAAATAGGAGGTCGAGGGCATGGCGGGATTCGAACTCCGGCTGTCAAATTCGCAGTCTAAGTTTCAAACGTTTTGCCTACCGATATACAGTAGTTCATAAATACCTACCGTATTGTTTTGTTTCAACTCAATCGGAAAGCGAGGCAGCGAGGAAGGGGGGAAGGAGTGACTATGAGAGGGAAAAAGGCAAGCAGAGGAGGGAAGGGAGGGACTGAGAGAAGGGGTCAGGGATGGCGGGTAACCCCTTAAGAAACCGAGGGGGAGAGGGTGCATACCGAAGGTAGGTGCGCCTGGACAGCAGGTCCTTGTAGGTTTTGGATTTATGTCCGTGACCATCGAGTCATTTCGGCGTCGAAGGACGCCCGCCCGTGTTCTTGTAGACGTCAAGGTCTTGGATATAAGGGGCATTCGGATGGTCACTAAACCTAAAAAACCTAGGTACCTTTTATATATTTTCACTCGACTGACACAGAGATAATCACAGGCAGCTGGTAGGGCGTACGTGCAAGACGAGCCGGGAGGAAACAGCACAACGTTGAGTGCAAGCGTAGACACACGTTTCCCATTTCTGCGCGGGAAGCATTTAAAAACAAATTCCTAAAGGAATACACCCAGGCACCTACAGCAGTAGTACGTTTTCCGTTATGCCTTCTGCTGCAAGCAAGTGATGATGTCTAGTCTACAGCAGCAGTGGCTGGGGAATACCTACCAAACGTTTCGACCAAAACAAGCAATACGCTACAGCAGTAGCTCGGATATACTTGCAATTGTTAACTAGGGCAGCAGTGGTGCAATAGGCCATGCCACGTGTCGCAATCTCTTACACCCTTCATGGCCAGCAGGTAGAGCAGCAAGAGCAACACCACCGTAAAGGGGCGGCCACGCAGCTAACGGGTCAGCTACCTGAAACTATCCTTCGCACCGCCGCAAAAAGTGAGCGAGGCTCCACAAAAACACACAAACCCCAACACGCCACTACCCATGCTGGAGACCCAAATAAGGGGGGGGGGGAAATAAACAAAAAAAAAATACACATCTAAGAAAAACATTCGGTTTTCGTCATTTCGTCCAGAAACCGTAACGCACTGGTTTGTGCTTCTTTGTGGCAGGGGGAAGAAGTGCCATTCAATGGTTTCATTATTCACCCTTGTAGCGAGACTAAAGCACAGTCGATGAGGTGCGGAGGGTTACGGTTGCACCGTTGTCAGGGACTCTGCAAACCCATTATATCAATTTATGCTGTACGACATGCGATACGTGTGCCCCTACACATTTTCTACCGTGTTCTGCAAGAGGCCGAGGACGACACCGATGTGGCACAACAATTACACCGCAGGGAGCACTGCGAACCACAACAAGGAGAGTCATGCAATCCGCAAATCATTCGGCTGCCGCTGCACAGACGCCAGGCGCGGGAAACAAAATCTGCGATAGAAGGCCCTGGTACGTTTTGGTTGTATTTGTGCGCCCTCCGAGGCCTTGGTCTTCCCTGGCTGCAAAGTGCCGCACATCAGCCGTTGACAGGTGTTTTGCGTAGCACATGACGTGCTCAACGCCTTTGAAAAAACGCACTGTTTGATTAGTACAGTAGAATGTTCTTCTCAACATGTTTTTTCGTTCTGCCTATCACATAGGTTCCTCAATCAGCACCCAGGGCCTCGTCTCGTCTCGTAGTTGTTAACAGGGGAAACTCTTCGCGTCGCCTGCATGAGAACATTCTTCATCAAGAGCCGATTGTCTACGGTCCACAACTAATCAAGCTGTCGGCATTTGTTTTTGCTGGTTTCTCGCTTTGTGATGCACCCGCTTCTCACCCCAAACATTCCGGACAGGTGCCATCATGACATAAAAAACAAACACGTCGACCAGATTGAAGCTAGTTGTTGTAAGTGGCCGCGATGTGCGTCAAAGTTGGTCAGAGTTAAGCGACTAACTACTACGCATACACCAACTGAATGTCTTCCTCCTGTCCCCTTTTAGGCTTACACACGCATCCCTAAGGTGAGGCTGCAGGAAATATATGTCAACCGCGATGAAAAAGAGAACCACTCCCGCAGCTTCCCTTCTGTAACATAATATACCCGCGTGCACGCGAACTTGGTATTTTTCGCGCTGCGTCCTCGCATGCATGTTCTATGGCTGTCCCAACAAAAGTGAATTTCCTGCCCGAGTACGACCACCTGTCTCTCGACGCATCGTTTCCATAGTTTGGTGTATGCCCCCAGCCCATTCCCGAGCATCGCTCGCACGTGATGCCCAACTGTGCTTGGCAAAACCTCCTGCAACTACGAGCTTGGATATGGCGCACCCCATGTCAGGGGGAATCTTCACGGGAGAGTATCAACTGCCGGCAGAGCGGCGACTCCACAACTTATCTGAACGACCAGCGTTCCTGACGCTCTTCGGTCGGTCTTGTGTCCCGAGCCTAAGCGTGGGAGACGATGTGTGCGTGGATGATGGTTGTTGTTCCGCGGAATAGCTACACGAGGACAGCGATGTTGCACGCCGTTTGGGGCATCAGCAACCGTTTTTCCAGCGGAATTGTTGTGAAAGAACAGCCTGCACGTCACGTCGTTGGTGGCTCCACCAGGTGGTTCGGGAGAATCTAGGGGGGTAGCGTTTTCCTGAAGCTCTTCAAGCTCTCCCTGTCGCTCCCGCGGCCTACCGGACATGAACATACACCACGTATAGGTTAATATATCTTCTATCATCGTTAGCCCTTGATGGACCAGCCACCGTCCATCAAATAGACGGAGCCGGTGACCATTGCAGCGGCGTCGGACGCCAAAAACGCAACCAACTCAGCAACCTGAATGGTACGAGCAAAACAAAACACGGTCGAACGTTTTTGAAGGACAATCCCGACGAATATATTATGTACGGCTCGACATGGACGGAATTTCGACGGACAGGTTAGAACCAGACACGGAGGGAGAGCGGGGGGGGGGGACGGGGGGCAGTTCCTACTGCATCATGGCAAAAAAATCAAAAATAGCCCCAGACGGGACACACCAACCACGACGTAGGTAAACAATCGTATGTTCTCCACCCTACGACGTACCGTAGCGCGGTAACATTGCAGCAAGTGAGACGAGGACCGTCAACCATCATAATTCGGCCCAGCTACAAACTATCGTACCTGCAGGGTTGAGACACTTCATCCCTAGCTGGTACCTGGTACATATTCTAGCTGGTGACGCAAACGCAACTAGCGTGCCCACTTTGAATCCGGCCGAGCTCGACGCGTGGCAACCCTACAACGCTTTCGAAAGCTGTGCGTTCAGCCATCAAAAGATGAAGGAAGTCGGTTCTCACCTCCTCGGGTTCGATGATGCGTCCGATGAGCTGCGAAGTTTCGGCGTTCTTGATAAGGTTTTTGCGAGGTACGCCGGGGAGAAAAGGAGTTTCCACGGCACCCGGCGCGACCGAGTTGACACGTACTCCGCACTCAGCACCCTGTACACACCACACAATCAACATTTGCTCGATCAAAAATATCGTCCTGACATGTTAGGGGGGGACTGGCATCTACCAAATGATTACGTTTATTGATTGCTGCTGTATTTGCTCGAGCGCACTTCGCCTACTCCGGCGATAGTGTTGAAATTTATGTATGGCTAAGCGACATCCGCAGAAGCTAATTCCACCCGAATCTGTCTGCAGAGACGATTTCGTAGTACTTACAGACCAAACGGCAGTGACTGCTGCAAGACCTGCCAAAATGGAAACATGAATGCTGTAGCAGCTGTTATTTGGTATGCCTCGGATACACGCAGCGAGCTGCACGGTACAATCGATGCACAATCGATGCATTGCCCGTTCAGCGCTCACCTAACCCCTGGGCACTTGCATTTGTTACAATCTGCAAAGATTGTCTCTTCTGTTTGTTCTCGCCGTACGTACATGCTGCTTTTGAGCGCTGTTTATTATGTAGCGGTAAATCGCGATCCCACTCGTGTACAGCCACACCGACCCATCAAAAACAAAATCGACCCAAGCCAGCGCCTGACCTCAATTGCGGCGTACTTCATGAGCGTGTCAGCGCCCGCCTTTGTAGCCGCGTACACGCCTCCACCGCGCATCGCCGGGAGGGTGGAAACTCGTGATCCCGAGCATGAAGACTTCACGATAATCGACCCGCTGTTCCCGCACTTTGCCATAGCGGGAATCTGTGTGTTGGGGGTAGGAAGGCTGAGGATTCAGGGCCAATCAAGTGCGGCAGTGGCTCGAGCCGCCGCCGCCACATGGGTTACAACTCTCCGCAAATGAGTTTGAATTAGAAACAACGGGAAAACAGAGCAAAACTTTGAAACGACAGGCGGATGCACCCCCTGGTCAAACACTGCAGGCCGATCATGCGACAGGCCTCCCCGCTGTTACCATGTAAACCTCAGTTGCGGCTTGAAGGGCGGGTGTGCAGCAGTGTCTGTGTACTTTCTTCATTGCGAAAAGGTAGCTGGGATAAGCGTGGGCCACCTCACACGCGGTGCGGATCCCGTGCAGAAACAACGAGGCCAAAAAATACGAAGGAAGCACTTTAGTTCTTCTCCCGACAACCAAACTAAAAACTGTATATTACGTCTACGTTACGGTAGTTCTATCGATCGGTTCATGAGGTTGGTTTGACACCGCCAAGATAAGGCAAGTACAAGTGTGGTGGCCAAAACTTGGAACCGAGTAATCGATGTGACAGCTATCAGGCAGTCCGTTTTGCGACACAAGCATGCATTCTGTTTTGCATACTTATGGTCGCTTTTACATACTCTACACCCACAAATCGTGATAGTACCTGATACTTGAAGCAGAACATGAGGGACTTGAAGTTTACGTCTATCATTTTGGTAGTCGCCTCATCGGTGATGTCGGCAAATGTTCCCTTCAAGACGGTTCCCGCGTTGTTGAAGGGCACGTGCAGCCCACCAAGCGTCTCGACCGCGGCATCTATCATGCGCTTGCAGTCGGCTTCCTACGATTAGGGTGCCCAGTACGGGTTATCGGTGCCGACGGCAACGGTGGCAAGGAAATCCTTTAGAAGGGCATGCCCAGCGTCGTGCCGTTTGACACACGCATGGGTATGCTCCCACCAAAATTTCGGGAACGCTCTGGGTCGAAAAACGATTTCTTCGCAAGCGCACAACTGGACCGGGGCATCGAGAGACACTGCTTGCCGTCCACACGGTGTAGTTTGCCGTTTGTCGTCCAAAGCGTATGTGATTCTGGATCATGCGAACTTATGTGAATTGAACACGAAGTTTGGAACTGCGGTGATCGTTGAAATGCACCTTCCACGGGAAGAAAAAACGCAGACCCGCTACACGCAGACTGGTATGGTGGAAGCCCTCGGGCTACCGACTAAATCATGAGCTGGTCAGCATGTGCACATATATGTCCTCTGAAACCTTACCGCCACAGGCATGGGGACTTACTGCAGAAAGGCACGCGTGGGTGAAGCGCCATCGACAGCCGATCGCGGTTCTGACTTGTTCTTGGGCTACAGTAGACTACAGAGCCATGCCATGCCACGGGATGCCACGATATCCAGGGGAGGTTTGGCTCAAAATGTTTCTGACTGACGGAGCTTTCCCCCAGACTCGGTATTGGGCTTCTCTCGTACGAGAAATCTAGATAATGTAGTCTCCCCTTTTACAGTAGAACTCTACATAATATGTATTATAGATCCTTTTACTAGTAGACGAACAACTTCCAGTTGATGATTCGGAAAATCCATCTCCCGAGCTAGGGTTCCACGTTACTGTACATGGAGTAAAGGCATATGCCCGATACGGCTGGCTGGTTTAGTCACATAGAGAAGAGGATACGTTCTCCGTGCCCTGAGCGGCGACACAGCAACGACACTGTTTTCTACACTATTAATAAATGGGGGTGGACGTTTGATAGCGTAAGTGATTGCCGCACATGAACGAGAGGTTCGCATCGGTTCGGGCTGTGTTGGAGGTTTGCACTATACCGGTGGCGTTGAATGTATATTTCGGAGGCAACCCGTACCAGCGGAAGGATCAAACTATTATATTGCAGCTAGGATGTCGACCGACTCTTTGAAGGGTGACGCCTAGGATGTAGTGTTGGTGTTTCATGCCGGCAGACGGATCTCCTGTAGGGTAGGTACGATTCAATCAAACTAATCTATGGTAGGTAGGATGTCGACCGACTCTTGAAGGGGTGTTGCCTAGCATGTAATGTTGGTGGTTCGTTGGTAGACGTTTCTTCTAGCTGTACCTCATGAATTTCGCACTACGTTCGGACAAGCGGCTAAATCCGAAGTTGGCCGCTCCGCCATTGGGGTGGCGAGACCCGTTGTAGTCCCTCGTATAAAAGACGTACGGAGCTGCACAAGAGGTCCTAAAGGCTACAGGACAGCCAGCTCTACATATGCTCCCCGAATCTAAATTACTCAGCGTTTGCACCTTGGAAACGTCGCCCACCACAATGACCGCTTCGCCCCCCGCAGACGTGATCTCCTCGGCGACGGCCTGCAGCTTGTCCTCGGTTCTGGCTGAAAGTAGGACCTGGCACGGATTGTGGAGGTTGCCAGGAGAAGGCCCGAACGTATCGCATCCGACTGTTGCATGGGTGAATGGTAGTCGATGGCAACGTATGTTACAGCAACGTTTACCCGATGACGTGAAAAGTAACGGCAATCCTTTGCAACTGCACAAAAAACCCAACTCGACGTGTTTTAGTAAAAAAATACCAGGTATACACCACCAGTCAGTGTGGGCTGAACAGAGGAAAAACTTGTTTTCGTGTAATGGCGACCTGCTGGAGCAGAGCCCGTTGATCGATGTGCTCGATTTTATTTGAAGCCGGTCCAAAAGCGAGACACAAGCATGCACGAGCTGAGTATGCTTTTTATCAAAAGCAGTTTGATCACAACAGCTAGCCAAGCGTACTACCAAATCCGGGAGCCCAAATTGGAATCTGACACGTGTTCATACCCGGTACTTATGTGCCTGCAGTTCTGTTTAGTTGCCAAAATCAACTGCAAAGGGGACCCATCTGGCGCAAGCGCGTGAGTGCGTCTTAGCGAGATCTCCACATGAGACGTGTGGTGCCGTCTGCGGTTGCTGAGGTTCGTTGTAGTGTGAACAACTTATTCGCCGCGTCCGTGTCTGCCACGCTGAACGTACGCTCTATCCGTAGCTCAATAGGAGCTTGCGGCCATGTCCGGGGTTCAGCTTCACGTCTCTGAAGGGAGGCTCATAACCTCGAGGGTCATGACCTGAAGGAATAATGCATGTTGAGGCTCTGTCTTCTACGAGAAGAGATGCAGAGGCGGCACCGAAGTGTCTGGGAAGATCACTTGTGATGAAGAAAGAAGATGGTTTGAAATTGGCGCTTAATTGGCCATTATAGAAGGAATCTTGATCTCAGAGATCAAGAGGAGAAGAGGAAAGGAGGAGAATGGAAAGGAAATGGAAGAGAGTGAGCAAGGTGGGGCATGCCATCACCTGATCACGAGACAATGCCCATGCTACGGGCAGGTTTATTCTACAGCAGCCCGTCAAGGTTCCGTGAACCGTTCCTAGCAATGTCCCTGCAACGTTCTATGTAGCGTACTCGAAACGTTCTATGGAATGTTACCTGCTACCTATTGTGGTAGACTAGCTACCCTGCGTTACGATCAGTATGATAGAGATAAGTTGAATACAGTGCGTCGGCAAGAAAGAACAAACTCAAGTCTCGCCGCATATCGTATTTCTCCGCATCTATCATAAGATACTCATAGTAAGCTCGTGTGAAGTGACTGCACATCACAATAGATATGGATGTCAACGTCCATATATATATGCTGACACGCCCCCGTGATGTCAGTCAGTAGCTTACGCTTACGGTGTAGAAACCAGATACTCAGAAAATCATACTGCAAAATAGTACGATATATTGAGAAAACTGGGACGTGTTGTCCAGTATATACGTGTGTACGTATATTTCTCGTATTTAACTCGTATGACTACAGAGTAGTACCTAGTGTAGGCGAAAATCGAGGAATAAAACAAATTGTGGTGTGATTACCAGCGATGTATACCCTAGAAAATAAAGTTTTGACCCGTCTGCTGTGTCCAACGCGCCCCCTGAACGGATGCCTAAAGCAGAAAAGTAGAAAACTGTAGACGTAAACGTACTGGATTGTTTAGTACATTCAGCATGCTTTGAGCGTGTATGTATGATACGTACTCGAAGTAAAGCTATGCAAACGTAAACCTTCCCCACAAAAGCAAAAAAGAAAAACAGTAAGAAATAACCTGGCGCATATTGCTGGAGGCTCTTCTGCTTCGTGGCGCAATGCTGCGTCGTAGTTGGTGTTGCTGCTCGTGATGATCTTCATGTTCAGGAAGTAGAAGAGAGCAGAACGAAGTCGCTTGGAGAAATGGTTGTGAAGTTATGCTGCTGGTGATAGTCCATATATATAGCTCCGATGATAATGAAGAGATGGCTCGGCTGGACGTGGTGTCAGGTCCTGTGGTGGTGCGTTTTGAAAAAAAGCAATAATTGAATTTATTTGCTGTGAAGAAGTCGCCGTCGGAAAGTCTCGATCTCTGATCCCCCCGTACGTCCGTTGATAGACAAAGCGGGCGTTGGTTCGATCATGGGGACGTTTCCTCGTGCGTTGCGTAGACCACGTTGATGCTGCCAGATGTTTGCTCCGGTTAGTAGTGTTGATGTTGTAGTACATGAAGAACTCTTGTAGGTACTGCTGCTGCTGTAGAAGCTGCAGAAACTGGCTGTAGAAGTAGAAATCCCGGGGGCCAATGCTGCAGGTACGTATGTATGTAGTGATGTTGAACTCGAAGTCGCTGCGAAGAACAGGACGCCGATATGCCACCTAGAGGCCGTAGATATGAAGCGGAAGTGGTCGTACGAGTAGTAGACCTATATCGCGAAGTAGTCGTGGTAGTCACAGCAGTAGTCGAAGAAGCTGATGGAGTAGATGCAGCTGGGCGGTGTACCTCCATCGCTGTGGATGACGTGTAGTCTGCGTCTTTGAATCGGCCGTTTAGTTGACCGTAGCTGAAGTGATGGCTAGTGCCATGTTTGCTCCCCAGCTGTTGAACGATGTACGCACTATTGACGTGTGGATTCGTCCGGTGCAGGTTACACAAAGAGTGCTTATGTGCAAAGAAAAGTAATTTCCTCATGTAGTTCATGCGTGCAGAGCAATTTTGAACTCGATGACCTGGCTTGGTGCAGTGTGAGCAGATCACTACTGCTACTCGTACACGCATGCGTAGACGCCCTTTCGCTATGAGCGAAAACCCGTTACGCAGGAGTATTGTTCGAGTATTATTTCCGAGTCTAAACTCGTGCCCCCCGCTTGGAGCGTGAAAGCCGTTGCTGGAAATGGATGCCCCGTATAGGCGTGAAAGCCCCGTATAGGCAGGATGTGGTTCTCTCGATACTACGCTGAGTAGCTGATTCGTCAAAGACCTGGCTGCGTGTATTACAGCGCGTGTAGGTCTTGAACAATGCACTTGAAGAAGTGGCTTTACCGTACTTCGCGCTCGATGGCGTGAAAACTGGCTTGAAACTAACTTTGCTTGTGATGGCGTAGAAACAGTCTTCTAACGTTCTTCGTACTTTACAGCGTGGAAGCAGTGTGAAAACTAGCTTCGCGTGTGATGAGCAGAAATAGTTGTGTGACGTGTTCCACGCTTACACCTCCAAAGCAGCATTGAAAACAAAGTTTTGTGTGTGATGGCACAAAAATGGTCGCGTGACTTATTTTGCGCTTACAGCGTGAAAACAATGTTGTACGTACGAATACGAGTTTCGCGCGAGGAAGCGTGAAACCGGACTCCTTACTCGTACGTGCTGCGCGCGTGAATGTGCACCAGTAGTCCCCTTACCTGCTTCGCGCATGGGAGCGTGAAAGCAGTCCTCCTTGAGGTAACCCTGTAGAACACACTTGACGAAATTCGATGTAGATGTCGCCAGGTCGGTGCTGGTCCTGTGGTTGTTGGAGAACAAAAAAATAGCTTTTCCTCCGCACTTGAAAACCGAAAAAACGTTCTTCGTAGTTCCTGTAGAACTTGACGAACCGATGGAGATGTCGTTCCGTTCCTTGGTGCCGGTCGATGTGTCGACTAGAAGTCGAGGCTCATAACCTAAAGGGAGGCTCATAACCTCGAGGGTCATGACCTGAAGGAATAATGCATGTTGAGGCTCTGTCTTCTATGAGAAGAGATGCAGAGGCGGCACCGAAGTGTCTGGGAAGATCACTTGTGATGAAGAAAGAAGATGGTTTGAAATTGGCGCTTAATTGGCCATTATAGAAGGAATCTTGATCTCAGAGATCAAGAGGAGAAGAGGAAAGGAGGAGAATGGAAAGGAAATGGAAGAGAGTGAGCAAGGTGGGGCATGCCATCACCTGATCACGAGACAATGCCCATGCTACGGGCAGGTTTATTCTACAGCAGCCCGTCAAGGTTCCGTGAACCGTTCCTAGCAATGTCCCTGCAACGTTCTATGTAGCGTACTCGAAACGTTCTATGGAATGTTACCTGCTACCTATTGTGGTAGACTAGCTACCCTGCGTTACGATCAGTATGATAGAGATAAGTTGAATACAGTGCGTCGGCAAGAAAGAACAAACTCAAGTCTCGCCGCATATCGTATTTCTCCGCATCTATCATAAGATACTCATAGTAAGCTCGTGTGAAGTGACTGCACATCACAATAGATATGGATGTCAACGTCCATATGCTGACAGTCTCGCGGTCACACCACCACCCACCTCTACGCTCGAGCACTTAAAAGAAAAGACAAAAAGAGCACAGCATGTGGTGAGATCCGATTCGTGATGGTCACCGTATGATGCGCAGCGACGGGAATACGAAGCGCCAGCCAACATGATGCAATACCATGAGTAGTACGCTAGGCGGAGGGCACCCGTCAGTGCTTTGAAGATGGCCACAAGAACGACTGACTAGCTGAGCTTCTCGGAGAAACTTGAAAATGGGATATACAGAGAGACTGGAAGTAAAAATGAAAGCAGATAGACTGGATTAACACCTCCAATAGATTCCACGTAAGTAAGAAATCCAGAAGGATGTCAGCCGTCCTGCGGAAGCTATTTTCGCAGTGTTTCGTAGTTTGTTCGGGCATTTGTGTGGACAGGTGCGGTGAAGAGGCTTAGCAGTCCCGGTACCTCGTGTGGACGACTGGTCTATATGAAGTTGCCCAACGAAGGGTGTGCGGTGAGCCATTTATAGGTAAGATTGAAGACAGAAACAAGTGGAGCCCAACTTGAACAGCCACCTACAGGTGTACCTACGCCTTTTTACATTGGTACGACGTAGTGTTGGCCGCCCACAGAGGGGCTCAAGAGGCCTTTTCCAGGCTTCAAAACACCGTGTACGCATTGATTGGTAGTTCAAAAGGCGTAGGTATACGTATTTTTTTGTTTTCGCCCTCTAATAGTTCAACCTATTTAAGAGTGGTGCGAATACGTACGTACGTCTGTTCAGTATTTATAGTATTCTTAGAGTACAGTAGTACCAACTACTCTGTATAGTAGTATACGCAGTAGCATCGGCCCGCCGACAACAGAATAATGACCTGAGCAAGCTCCAGACCGGCATTGTGACACCGTCCATGAACAACGTTGAGCATAGGCTATTGCATACCTGGTAGAATTTAGTTCGGCACTCGCCGCTGAGCACGATTTCTTTATCCACTTTTCTTAGCATTCCTCAAAAAAGTGAGAGCCCTAGGTTCTCGTTCCGCACTATATGTTGTTTCTTTTCGGCGGACCTTCTATTATTGTTAAACTGTTTGTCATATATATGGTATTGTGCAGTGCTTGTTCGAATCATACCATCCTCAATAAAAGGGAACTGTAATTCAATGACTTCAAAAATGGAAGATGCTATACAAGTATATACATGTGCACCTATACCAGGGTTTCAATCAGACGCCAAGCTAGACACAATTGTACCGGTGATGCGGTCTCCGTCATGAATGGCGTTACTAGCTCCTGCCCGACGTTACACCGATCAAATCTGAAAGGTGCTACTAACTAATGTTCTTTTCGTGTTGCCTGACCTACCAACTATATCTAACAAAGTGAAGAAATTCGTCAAAATTGTGTTCCGCGCTCCCCGTTCCCCCTCATCATGAAGAATACTCATACGTATACAACAGATCCTTCGCAACCACCTTGGTACAATATGCCCGAAAAAACCCCCCCTCAAACCCATTCCCATCTCCTTTCTGGGCGGAATATTTCCAGTCCTTTACAAGCCTTCTTCTGCCCAACTCGTTTTATAATTCCCCACGTACTCAGGATCTATGTACCAACGCCAGGCCACCCCCCCCGTTCTCTTCCCTCTGCCTTCTGTTAATAATAGTAGTCACTTGCGGTCCCGTAATAAGAGCTTGCACCGGTGAACTCGGCGTGTCATTAAAACTGAGAGGTCACTGATCTTTTTTATAGAAGGTGTTCTTTGCAGATGCCTGCCTTGGCCGTTGCTTTCATGGACCTATTTTACTACTGGCGGCATCCGCGATAACGAGGCGTGCACATTATTGCCTTTTTTCGGAACCTTCCACGGACCTCCACGGCATACCATGGAACCCTATCCCTAACACCATCCTAGGTGCCGTGGACATTGGGGTGCCGTTGGGGGTTCTAGGACATGCCGTAAGGTTGCCGCGGGGGATACCATGGTACCACCCATGGCATGCCACGGGGCCCCCCACGGCGCCATGGAATCCTATGCCACGCCATGGGATGCCGTGGAGATGCCATCGTATGCCATGGGTCGTACCATGGCCAAGCCACGAGAAAGTCTAATAGTGTAGAACCCTGCCCGGATGGCATGCCAAGCATAGGACGACTAAGGCGGATGTTCGCCTCGACGAGGCCTATGCCGAGAACGGAGGGGAAATGAAAACCGACGATTATGGAAGGAGAGAACGCGGCGCCTCGGTCACACATGGTCCACTGCTGGGTGGGCCAGCCCACAGGTATGATTAAATAGCCATATTGTACACTCTATTTACTGTACCAGGTATACTGTATGCCAGGTATGAGGTACTGGTTACTGACTGTACCAGGTACACTTTTGTATACGGCAGCAACTGTGTAACACACAGCAGGAGTTTACAGCAGCAGTACACAACGCATCATCCGTCGGGCATACAGTCGCTTCCCACTTCGTGATCTAGATTCGTCAGGGTAGATATATTCCTGATCTGCATGATCTACTGTAGCTCGTGTGACCGGGTGGTGGCCGAATATTCTGCACGATCTACAGCAGCACATACTTCCTTCCTAGAATCTGCACTACACCAATCCAGCACAACACCTCATAACTCGTAACAGTGCGTTAGAATGTACTGTAGATGATGTGTCGTAGATCGTGATCTGCCCGACATGTGCGACGTATACCACGTCATTTATTGATCTCCGGGAATGTTGCGCAATGATGTTGCGGTCTTGTCTGATGTGTGCGTTGCGTTTTGTTGCTTTTTAAGGGGGTCATGCAAAATGTAATTCAGCAGTACAGCAGCAGCAGGATAGTACTGGTACGAAGTATTGAATACTATTACGGGGGACCAAAGTTAATAGGACCAAATATTGTCAGTGAAAATGATTAAATATATAGGTTTTTATGTAAACCATAATAGGCCCTGTTAACTATGGTCCCCCGTAATACAATGTACGAGTATGATGCAAAATACGAAGTACGAAGTGCTTTGGCGTATTCGTCTGGCATGTTTCACGTTTTCAGTAACCAGTTTGCTGATCGCCCGCCGTACGTCCCTGTCGATTTTCGTCTCGCTCTTTAATCGACGCAGAGGAATCCGCTGGGAATCATACAGCGCCAAATGGACAACGATGAAGAGCACGTCATGAGGATCAACTGTCGGGGGAAGAAGACGTGGAGTTTCTTCTCGTAAAGAGGCAGCCGTACCCCAACCACGACGCCGAGCTCATCGTTGCCGACGGCGCCTGTGCGAGACTTCTCCGCCTCGTTCTGCTTATAGGGGTCCTTTCCCGGGTAAGCATGGGACGGTGACTGGCAGAGAGCCGTGAGCAGTGAGCAATAAACCCCTCCCCCCCCTCCCGCAGAAAATATCCCTCCCATTCCTCGTAGTCTTCTCATAAGATGCGTGGGCTTTCCCCTTTCTAGGATGAGGCATCGCAACGGGCTGCCGGGCGTCGATGGGTGTAAATTCGTAAGCCATGGCTTAGTTCATCGGGTTGCAATTCAACATTGTTCGCACAAAGTCATTTTTCGGGTGAGGTAGAGCTCCACAAGTGAAGAGACTCAACTAGAGTGGGTGCACTCCACCCATACCCCCCCCCCCCATATTTTATGTAGGTTGGGTTGGCGTCGGTTGGTAACAACACTGTAAAACATGCCGCTTACTACGTGAGCTAGACAACCAGAGTACAGTTATTTTTTGTTTGCTTTTCTTGGCGGTCGCCCACAGCTGGTTGTCGAGTTAGATCATTTGTGGGAGGTATAGAACCTTTACTCCCCACAAGGGAATTGATCGTATCACGTAGTGTTCAAGGTAAGGCACCCAAGAGGCAGTCACATAGTACTCCCATTGCTGTATCTGGAAACGCATACACCGGAAATTAAATTGACTTTTTGAAGCTGTCATCCATATTATGCAAGTCCGCCTCACAAGCGGCTCTTAGTAGGATGCAGCTCACCCTTCATGCGACTCGCCAGACACCTCGCGGCGTTTCGCGCTTGATGCAAGCAATGTCTGCCTGGTCGGTGAAAGCCCGACATGCTCCGTCCCGGCAATGTAGGGATGCGAGGGTCTGTGGTCATATGACTACGGCCATGCATGAGATCGAGTACATTTCTCCTATCGAGTACCCCCCCCCCCCCCCCCATATATGTCATCCATCTACAAATCCGCCTCACAACAGGTTCTTATTAGGATGCAGCTCACCCTTCATGCGATTCACCGGACACCTCACGGCGCTTCGCGCTTGGTGCAAGCAGTGTCGGCCTGGTCGGTGAAAACCGACGTGCTCCGTCCAGGCATTGCAAGGATGCGAGGGTCTTTGTAAGGCGACCACGATGAGATCGAGTACATAATTTCGTGTCGAGTACAACCCCCCCCCCCCCCACCCATGCATCCCTTCCATTCTTCGTCCGTGCCGTATCTCTTTCGAATCCTCCTAGATATCCCCAGGACGCCCTCTATCAACAGTTCCCTTCAAACAATGGAAGCGTGATTTCCTCGACACGGTAATATTCTTGCGACGTCGATGGAAAAAACGCCCGTGGGCCGCTCATGTTACCAAATAATTTATATTATACCTTGTAATGTTGAGGGCGTACACCGATCGTGTATTGTACGGTACTTCAATATGGGGTAGAGTGCAGAGGGAGCGCTGAATATTGCTGAGTATTATCAGCAATTGACTACGCGTAATAGTGCTATATGGTGAATCACTTCGTCCACGGTGCGCGCTGTATAAAGTATTTGTTATGTGGTCCAAAAACGTTGTACAGCAGTTGTGTCCGCTGTTGACTGAAATATAGCATCGCTCGTGCCATCGTGGCCTTAACCCTTTAGCTACTGCTCTGCTGTACAAATCTAGGGCTAATTCTAGCAAATGTGTCCCCGAACCGGGAATGAGTGCAGTACGTAAGGGTCAAGCCAGGAATTAGAAACAACGGAAAGTGAGGGAATCTTCATTGCCGCGGCATATTGGGGACCAGGTGCTTTCGTTGGTTCTCATCGCGTATTCAATTATATTTCATCGGCATTTCCGCTGAATAAAGATTTCCATTATTTTTCCACTGCATATGGCTTTCCTCTCGCGCTTGCAGAAGAGGGGCATCTGTGTGTGTTCTTCGCAACGAACTGTTCCTTCTACCCGTTAAAATCCAGCACAACCACTATCCGTGCCGATTCTTCAATCCTAGAGAGATGCAAGCTCTGTAGTCACAAAAGTACGGCACAGCAGAGATGCTACATTGTTGTGCAGGGCGCAGAGTATGCAAGGTTAAATAATTGTACTGGATCCGATATACACGATACACACATTATATGAAATGAGTGGAAACATCCAGGGCCTAGGTCGGGGCGATACCGGAGGATGGTGGGGATCGCGGTGAATTAACCATAGCAAAGTTATCAATGAAGAACAAACAATGGCAACAGCCTAATAAGAAAGACTAAACGACGGCAAATCGAACGACGGGGTGTTAACGTTTTCCGCGAAGTAGGAACCGTCGTATGACCACGGGAACTTTACCAAGGGAATAGGTTATTTCCAGAATCCCCCCATAGTCGTGTGAGCGCGGCTCCTGAGTTAGACCAGGCAGCCCGCCGCAAAGGTAAGCACCTCGTAGGCGGTGTCGGACCGACTGGTTGGTGTTCAAGCTTCAGCTCTCAGAGTAACAGATGGAAGGAAAGGGCGCCCAAGGACAGTGCAAGGCTAGTCTTGATTATCTATATTGTCCGACAGGACAGGATCAGGAGCACAGGAGAGAAGTTGAGTGAAACAGACGAGTTTTCGTGTGCATGGTCGATCGTCACAGAGCTCTCAAGTCTCAAGACCCCCAGCATGCGGTGAAAACTGAAACACGAACAAAAACCTCGGCTGACTCCGAAACGGTATTGCAGGGCTCTACCGTATGTAATACCGACATAGCTGCTCCAACGGAGTTCCACTGCATGCAACTGAATCGGCCTTGGCCATAACGCACTGCATGTACGGCCGTAACACTTTGTACTGCTACTGTGGCCTGGTCGCTACTGTGGCCTTCTCGATACGGGCGACCATGATACCGATCAGTAACTCGGCATACACCTCTGGCGACTGGTGGGTAGAATGGTAGCCATCTTGAATACGGCCCCTCGATGGAGGTGACATAGCCTAACTTGCTGCATTCACGTATCGAAATGGATTACTCAATAAATATGTTTTAATGTATACTTGTTTGATTGCTTTTGCAAGTATCACAACCTACTCGGCTATATATTTTCAAACGCTACTTCCCTGTACTATCTGTCTGTATATATTGCGTGTGCATCCGTTGCTATGTCGCAACAAAGTTAGTCACATATTTGCGGCTTCGCAGGAACATCAACCATTTCTGCTCCGCTAATGATGGGTGACCAACCCTTGTACAGCTAGTGCAGCAACACGCGAAACCTGGGAACAAAACAAAGGCATACTCCTGCCTAACGTAGTTCAAGGATGGACAAGCATGCATATCACAAATAAATCTCGCAGACCTCGGAACGCGCGCGGGGCTCACTACACATGTACCAGACCGACATACTCGGCACGATACTGCTCCGTACCCTAACTACTACGCACCATTGCTGGCTGCAGGTTTCTACTGTTGAACGGATACCAGTCGAATAATAGTGTTCATAATATTTCGCTTCTACAGCATATTCTACACTGCCGATAGGTTGTACTACACAAGGGGTAATGGAACAGGCGAAGACAGGTTGGTGTTGGAGAGGGACAAGACAATTACTGCGAAACACTCACAACTGTTTCTCAAGAACAAACATTAGATCAAGGATGATTTTGTTGACGAAGACAAAACTACGTGGTAGCTTAACACGGGTCTGCAGCGCCCCCGTACAAAGAAGACCTGTGGTTCTGCTACAGAACAAATCTCGCACCAATACACTAGCAGTCGAACAACGTTTCTGCTGCCCTCCCACATAAAGAAGACGTGTGGTGATACGTTCTACGAGGCTAATAGATCTTGCTGCTAAGCGGATGCAACTTCGTGACGCGGAAGTCCCTCCCAGTGATTCAGATGATGACCAGCAACTCCAGACGCGACGTTCCGGCAGCTCTAAAGCGATCCAGATGATGTCCAGCGACCTTAGAAGCGATGTTCTAGCAGCCCTAAACAGCGAAGATGTCCAGTGACCCCAGAAGCGAGGATCCAGCAACCCTACTGGATCGATGAGGACGCAGCGATGCCAGAAGACATTCTACCCCGGCAATCCCAATTGGTGGATAATACTTTGACCCGATCTCGAAAATGCTCTTCGGTGACCCCACGATTCTATTGTTCGAGCGGCGACTCCGGAAGTTCAAGCAGTCACATCCGACAGTGCTGAAGCGATTCCGAATGTTGTCGTTTCAGCAATCCCAAGCGTAGTTTTTACAGCGATCCCGAGAAACGTCTTTGCTGCGACCCCGCGTTGGTGTCCCCGATTACGGCTGGCGGTGCCTCTCGTATTTCGCAAGTGAAAATGATTGGTAAGCACCTGTTAAGTGGTTGTCAACGCTAAGAACCTGCTTAGTTTCGGTGTCATCGGGGTGGGTTCGGACTCCCATCGCAGCAGCCGCGTGCGTAATATTCGCCTATGGGCGAGGAGCCTTTTGCGCGTAGTGCTCGGCGTCGTTGTACGCGGTCGTCTCATGCGCACAGCACCACTTCTTCCCCCCACTGCCCCCTGATTCAGTTTTCTTCTTCTGGCCGGCGGGCTTGCTGCTTTTCCGGTGGGCCTTCGTAGGCACGGCGTGCCCTGCCTTGCCGCCCTTATGGCAGAGAACAGCATTGGGATCAGATTATGTTGTTGGTGCTGTCATGGCCGTGCCACGTCCAGTAATCCTTCTCGCTTTCTTCCTCAATGGCCCGTCCAAGTAGAGGTGATGTAGGACAGACTGATTCGTCGGGAAATCGAAGTCTGGGTCCTTGCAGGTCATCAGCTTCACGTCCCGCTACTCCACCGTGAGATTCGTACTTCTGAATGGCTTTATACCCCTCAACGCGCTTGAAAGACTGCCCACGTTTCAGCAGAGTTGTGATTTCTCTCGTACGTACCAGCAGCAGCGATCTATCCGCCCTCGATTTGAAGGACACCCTCGGTTTTGATTACGCGCAGTCGGGGGTACTATACTAGCAGCAGCAGTGCAGCAGCAGTGACATTAGTGTCGGACCATTCCGTCACGTACACACGAAATCAGTCGAATATGATTTATCGCAACGGGGCCGAATGTACTCGTACCCCGTAACGCATTCGCCCCGCCCCTTACTTCACATGGACGTTTTAACCGTGTCACGATTTTCACAACAGTAAACTCGTACTCACAATTCAGGGTTCACCTAAGTGCGCAGCAGTAGTTTATTTGTGGTTCGTCGCTATAGCCCTAAATGGCGATGATCGTGGCAGCTGTGTGAAGTCCTTTGTGACAGCAAGCAGCTTCCGATAGCGGTTTTCGTGGTAGCTTTGTAGATGTTCTTCTTGTTGTCCTTTGTCGTCCTTGGTACAGCAGCTGGAGATGGTGATGATCTTTGCAGCTCTGTGTGAGAAGTAGCAGTAGTCTGGTCCCGGGTCGTTGTCGTTTCTCGATGATGCTGACGGTTCGCGGCTCTGCAGTGCTTTCGTAAACGGAAGGCTCATGACCTCTTCATGAGATCACCGCATAGGCGTGTATGCACGGCTCCAGAGTTAAACCAGGCAGCCCGCCGAAGAGGTAAGTACGCCAGCCGGTGTCGAACCGTCTGGTTGGTGTTCAAGTTTCAGCTCTCAGAAGAATATATTCAAGAAAATGTCGCTCAAGGCCAGTGTTGCGTATCGGTCTTATCCAACAGGACAAGGTGAGCAGGAGGAGGAGCAGAGAAGACAAGATAACGTAAGCGTGAAGGAGTGTGCGTGTGCACGGTCAATCGACCGGGGAGCTCTCAAGCCTCAAGACCCCCAGCATGGGGTGAAAACTACTCTTCGAACTAAAACCCTCGAAACGATATTTCGGGGTTCTGCGGCACCCCAATCCGACACAACTGATCAAACGGACGTCCACCGCATCCAATTGAATAGGCATTGGATATAGCGCACTCCTTGTACTGTCGTAGCCCGTTGTACTGCTGCTGTGGCCTACTTGCCACAGGCGATCTTGGTACCGATCAACGACTCGGAATATACTACTGGCTTCTGCTGGGTAGCATGGTAGCTATCCTTAAGATCAGGTAAAGGTTTCCGTTTGGGAAAAAAAAACAAAAACAAAGGAAAACAAACCTGAAAAAACAACACACGAAAAAGGTTCGCGCCCCACAGAAGATGTGGCAGACCATACAGAACAAGGATAAGAAACAACACCACCTATAAACGGAGTAGGGCTGAGTGCCTCAGGAACGAGCAGACAAGCAAACCGAAGAACAAGAGGGAACTAAAGCAAAAAGTACCCTCCAGGAAGCCGCAGCAGTTTGTGGTTCTACTTACTGTAGTCGGACTGGTACCTTACACACACTCTCTTCCTCTTCATCATCGTTGATGGTCGTTTCGTGGGATAGTCCGTACCGATCCTACACCAAAACCTGGCGTGTCCTACACGCTACTCTCTTAAGAAAGGGAAGTGTCATATGTGTCGAGTCGAACTTGGGGGCCCACCCCACATTTGCTGTCCTTTCTTCCCTCTCCTTACTGCTTTCGGCATCCGTGCCCCACCCCCGGAGAGGATGCACCAGGCGATACGAAAAAGCAAAATATGCTCATTATCCATCCACGAGACAAGGCTTCCTTCCACAAGGACAGGAAGGAAGACAGATGAAAGTAAATGTATTACCTAGTATTTCTAGAATAATATAAAATATATGAAAATTATATTAACAGAGAAAATTTAACTAACAGATTCACGTACGGGAGGACAGAAAGCGAGGGCCATAAGCGGCCCCAACAAAATAAAACCAAGGTGATATAGGGGGTAGTAGCTCTGCTGCCATGCCCCCATGACGGAGCTACTAAGAAGAAAAGCAGATACCGAATAATTCACAACGGTGATGAGAGTAGCACCGTCAGACATGGCAAACACACGTGTGTCTGATATGACCTGACGGGCACTCTAACCGGCATTCTGGTGGGAATAGCCGGGGCACGGAGGCGCTAAGAAAATTGTTGTACCCGACGGTAGAAGGCTCTAAGCAGCATGACAATCATGCCCAGGCCCACACTGAGTTATGGACAAAACAGCAATGCCACCGTTTTGGCCTCCAAACATCCACCACATGGCTGCAGTACTCCCGTCAAGGTGATACCGTGCTGCCAAGCCGTTTCCCTCAACAAACGCTCGTTCAGGTGACCAGAGGATAAATGAAAGTGGTTAATATCAATATTCTCGGCAGGTTTCCCAACGGTAAACGGACACCTACCCGGAGCGAGCACAGCTGCAGCAGTCATGCCTACGTTCTCAACGTATTTTTTTTTCCGATCTGACTCTGTTAGGGCTTGCGCTGCCGCAAGGTTGAGGGGGTACGGGAAAAATTCCGTGTACTCAGTGTCATCGTAACCATCCATAAGTCTATCGTCCGACAAAAGCTCATGTGTGTCTCTTGCATGCCGGGGGCAGAGACAAGAGGCCTAATCGTTTCCACTCCGTGCTCTTTTCCTAGGGACGACACAGTGGGCGGCTCCGTCGGGAGCTGCGCCGATGGTACTACACTAACTTCACCTGAAGCCGTGGGCGGGAAACCAATGTCCGCAGGCACTACGCCTGTAGAGGCGGGCGGGAAACCGTTATCCGCAGGGACTACCCCTCCTATACTAAGGGGGGAAAGGGGGTGGGAACCATCATCCAAGGGCCCTGCCCCACCTACATTTAAGGGGGTTGGGGGTTCGTGGGGGGGGCAAGACCAGACAAAGCAGAAAGAGCTGTAAGTCCTGTAGTTGGGGTCGGGTCCATGCGAGTCGCAAACAAACTTGACCCAGTCGCGTCACGAGGGAAAATCAAACGGTTGTCGAACAAGTGTGCGTCATCCTTGTCAAGGGTGATGGATTGTCTCGCTTGTGCATCATGGAGGGGAAACAGGTTGAATCCGATCCCCTCCGTCACGTACACGTCATTTAACTTGACATTAAAATCAGTTTAGGAGTGCATCTTCAGATTGAGGCTACCTACACCAAGCACTCGCACAGCTTTTCCATCACCAATCAAAACCTTCTCTTCACCACGAGGGATCTCTACCCAGCCATACATGTTACGAGAGCTGCTGGTAATGTGGTTAGTGGCCCCGATATCCGAAACCCAAAACTCACTACCTGCTGGGCCTACCCCACGCCCCCCGACTGTCTCACTGGTAGATTGACTAGCAAGCCCCAACCCAGCTCCTACCCCATCTAAACTAGAATCCAACTCGCCTTGTGGCACTGAACGTGCCATGAGTAGATGCAGAGCGCTCTGGGGAGATGAAGATGTTCCGGGAGAAGACGAAGAGGAAGTGGACGAGGCATGGCCGGGGGGGTTATGGTTTTCGTGGGACAGCGGCGGCGGCGGTTGATGTTGTTCGTAGGTATAGGGCGCGATCTGCTGCTGGTGCGGCGCCGGCGGTGGTGGCGGTGCCTGGTACTGCTGCGAAGGTGGTGGCTGGTACTGGTGCTGCTCTTCGTCGTCGTAGTAGTAGTAGTTGTAGTAGTAGTAGTAGTAGTCACCGTAGTCGTCGTAGTAGCAGTAGCTGCCGTCGGCGGCGGCAGCGGTAGTGTCAGTACCATAGGCGTCACCATAGGCGTCACCATAGGCGGCGGCGGCGGCAGCGGAGGCGGCGGCAGCGGAGGCGGCGGCGACGGTAGCAACGTTTGCTTGACCGTACGAGTGTGACCACGGCTGCTACCGGCCAGGTGTTGCAGACGAGAAGTGGGGGGCCCCGCCGGGGGTGGTACGCCCGGGGACAGGTGGCGCGGGTCCGGGGGGGTGAGGGTGCCTTGGAGGGTCCACTCGCCACGCGCAATACTGATGCACGTGCCCCAACTCGTTGTAGTTCTGGCGTCGTTTGCGAGGGTCCGCCCCATGCACCGGCGGCTGATTATCAAACGGGCGGGGAAGGTTCGGTGGGTACCGAGAGTAGTCGTAGCCGCCGGGGGGGGGGGGGTATGATGGCAAGCCTCTCCCCCTACCCCCGACCGCTTGCCCACGACCGCCCACATACCTTCCTCTGCCTCCCCTGCCGCCGGGCTCTCTTCCTCCAGGGCCCCACGGCTGTGGTGCTCCGCTCCAACCACCACCACCGCGACCGCTGACGTGCTGCTGTTGCTGGTGTTGCTGGTGTTGCTGCTGTGGCTGCTGTTGTTGCTGCTGCAGCTGTTGCTGCTGCTGAGGCTGATGTCGCTGGTGTTGCTGCTGCTGCTGTTGATTTTGCTGCTGCTGTCCGCCCCTATTGCCGTTTCTCCTGCTCCTGCCTCGTCCGCCGCGTCCTCCTCTCCCGCCATGTTGAACACCCCCGTTACCCCGGCCAGACCAGTCGGGAGCAACGAGGGCGTGTCCCGTCCCAGTACTCTTCTCCTCCTCCTTCGCCATCTCCATCTCGCCATGAACGCTGAGCACCACATCTTCAAGGACTTTGCAAGTCAACTCTGCGTTCGTGAGCAAAAAGCTCTTTTGCACTCCGAAGGCGGATGAAGGGATACGGGCAAAATGTTGGTTAGCATCTACATCAGAGAATACTACCCCATGAAAAGCAAACCGGCTTCTAAGGACACTACCTCTCGCAAAGTACTCGTTGGGGGGTTCGTTCTCCTGCGTTCTCAGGCTGTACCACGCTTGAGTCAGCCTGGCCTTCTCGGCAGCAGATTGAGGAGCATAAAAAATCGTGAAGATTTCCCATCCCTCACTCGGGCCACCGGCTGCCAAAACCAGGTTCAGTATGGGCAAGAATGCAATCAGGTTGATCAGTATCCTCCATGCTACGCGTGCCCTGGCTACCGCCTCCACCCCTACCTCTCTATTGAGGGCCTCACTGTTGGCCCCCTTCAATCCTATTTTAATAGGAACATCCGTGCTTGTTGCTTCTAGGCAACCCTCCTCCCCAAAAAAGTGCCATCATTTGACCCTCAAACACCATAACTCTCTGCTGTATTTCCTCTCCGTTCTTGAAAATACCATATATCTAACACTTTAGGACTACTGTTGCTGCTAATACGAAACGCGCCTGACAGGGGGCCTGTAGCCCATCCCTGCTGCTGAGCTCGAGCGTAGTCCTGCGGGAATTGCTCTGTGGACTGGACGGTGCTGCTCCTAGGCTTGTTCTTCTGAGCTTGCTCTCGTTCTCTGTCTCTTCTTGATTCTTCCTCGCGGTTGGCGGCACGGTCCTCTTCCTGGGCTTTGATCAGTCCTGCGGCGTAACTAGCGAAATTCGCTTCAATCGCATTCCGAGTTTCCTCGGGGAGGTCCGCGATGATCGACGGGTCCATCTTGCACCTCTTACACGAGTTCTCTTTGATATATCAATTGTGCTAGCATAATCGATCACCTCGTGTATGTAATGGGTTGCCTCGGTTAGGGGGGGCAGTGAGTGAACACCCGGGAGTTTGCCATGAGGCCATAGAGAAGATGTTGAACCAGGTGTATATTAGAAACCACCAAAGATGAAGTGAACGAAGGGGGGCTATCCCTTCGTCCCAGGATCTCATAAAAAGGTATCCAGATGATGTTTATACCAAAACCCATTCGGGAAATCATAAATCCCGCCGCATTTTTCCAGTTACACAAATCACACGTATCCGCACGATTAGACACAGACATCAGCCTGGCGGAATATCCACTTTTACAAATCACACGTATCCACGATCAGACACATCAGACATTTGTGATGACGAACGGTTATGACCAACATCTCCTTCCAACCCGAAACTCAGATCCGGGGTCACATAGCAGGCTCTTCTCCCCCCTTCCCGCTACGGTGCGTGCCTTCATTTGTATCGCGAGAAGATTTCAGCCTTTTCTTCCCTCGTCAACTCGCATCGAATTGTGCCTACCCACGCTGCAAGGCGCTCTCAACAATTGAATCCTATATTTATTTTATTTTTACAAATTAAGTCAAAAGTCCGACCCACCTGGGGCTCGAACCCAGGACTCAAACACAAGTAGAATTCGAGGTGAACCACTTGAACCACCGGGGCGTACGGCGGATGATAATAATAGTAAAATTAGGGCCTATGCTACACATTAGAATCCGTATGTTTACCTTTTTTCTAGCAATACTTGGGCTTATTTACTTTGGCCCCCCGTATAATACTGGTGTATTTTTCATTTCGACCTCCTGGGAAGGAGTGTAGGGATTTGTATTTTTGGTCGAGCGCTCCTGTGTGAGCGTACACAGCTATGCGATATTCCATGCTACAGCGTGTGGTGGTGCCAATCCTTGCATTGGAGTTAGACAGCGAAAAAAACGCCCCTTGAACTTATATCCTAGGCGACGTTGCTTCGTGTGGCTGACGTTGTAATCTTCACAAACAGCACACAGCAGTAAGTAAGTAGTACTCATACTCGTAGGTAGGTGTCGTATCGTTCGCCTCTAAAATTCTGCAAGAAGATCACACGCGCATTGCCTATGGTATTATACCTTTGCCTCCGCCTTGGCAAAGGTTATCGCTGTTGCCTTCCCCATGCCCGAGGATGCTCCAGTGACGAGCGCGACCTTGCCCTCTAGCTTGACGGGCATGATTACGGAGTAATTACTTTGTAAACTCGAGCAAGCTTATGTCAGCTACTACTGCTGTGTGTAGTAGTAGTAGAAGGTGTATCGTCGCACTCGTCGTCTGTATGGACGAATGGGGCAAGGACAATATATCTACAATCCGCCACGCCACCAGCGATACTACTACAACAGTAGTAGTATTGCTACTGTACTACTATATACTGCTGAGTGTGTTCTTCACATACTCAGTGCTGCTACTGATGTTCGTGTGTCACACTTCCTATTATTAATAATATTCCTACGTACTAATAGTAGTTCGCAGTATTTGGTATGATTGCATGGCAAAACCGAACACGTCACGGAACTTTATTAATTAGGGTCATTCTTCTTCGCGCAATTTTTCAATCTTCCATATTTTCCTGTTTTTGTTTTTTACAAATAATATTGGAATGTTAACGAACTTGATATTTTTGCTTCTGGAGAATTTCGCGAATAGTGACAGAACGCCTCCGTATATCGGTACATCTCCAATTATTTCAAAACTTTGGAAAATTTGGAAAAAAAAGCGCTCCGATAAGAATGAGCCTTAGACAAAACGATATAATATATATGCTGTAGATAACTTTGCTGTTTGTGTCATGCGCCGGAGGAGAAAATAACAAGAACTTTCTACGAGTACGAGTACGCGGTATTACTCGTATTCCACCTGGTTGATATACAAGTGTTTTTTTTTCATCATGTTTAGTTAGGTTTTACCCTCACAACTATCTTGCAATGTGGACGAGCCGTGGTCACAGGTGTCGTCTCTTCTCCTCCCTGGGCAGACATTTTTATCGCGCATGGGGTTCAGCATTCAGCATTAATCCCACTGCTCGCCGATTTTCATCGAATGAATGTCACTAACCCACGCTCTCGCGCTTTTAGCGTATCATTTTTATGCAAGAAACGTCCATACGAGTGTGCACTCGGTGAGACTCTAATTTAACGAGTTGTGTTTTTTCAAAACTTTTACTTTCCACATTATTAACTCCTATTATTACGAGCATTTCACGATGAAATGCACCAGCATCACCAGGTATATATACGTATAATTTTAAGTACATTTATATTTTTGCTACTTGAGAATGTCTCCTGCGTCAAGCCAGAAGTTTCTGACAGGCCATTGAATATTTGCAGTTTCCGGCATTTCAGCCATTTTCCTACAGTAAGTACTGAAAAACATTTTTCTTTTTTTTTTTGTTTGCATATATATCCCATTTATTATCTTCGCACATCTTCTTCTCTCTCTCCTTCCAACTCGGAACTCAGATCCGCGGTCACATAGCAGGCTCTTCTACCCCCCTCCCGCTACGGTACGTGCCTTCGTTTTTATCGCGAGAAGATTTCAGCCTTTTTTTCCTCCCTCGTCGACTCGCATCGAATTGTGCCTACCCACACTGCAAGGCGCTCTCAACAATTGAAATCCTTTTTTGTTTTTGTTTTTACAAATAGGGTCAAATGTCCGACCCACCTGGGGCTCGAACCCAGGACTCAAACACAAGTAGAATTCCAGGTTAACCACTTGAACCACATTTTCTGTCACTCAAGAAATTCACACCGTAGACGATAGACAAGCAGAGCATGGGGGGTTACTGATGATGTTGAACTTGCTCCGAATTCAACTTTTCATTGCTTGAGATTTTCCCCAGCCACAACCCGGGCGCTTCAGACAGGCGGTTCACAGTTCCCGGCACTTCAACCATTTGCCTACAGTACTGAAAAAAGTTTGTTTTTTTCCGATTTTCTATCACTCAAGAAATTCACACTCTAGACAATATCTGGGAGACAAGTAGAGCATTTGGTTACTACTTCTGTTCATGTTGAACTTGCGCCGAATTTGACTTTTCGCTTGAGAATTTCCCCTACGTCAAGCCAGACGCTTCAGACAGGCGGTTCACGGTTCCCGGCACTTCAACCATTTGCCTACAGTAGTAGTACTGAAAAAAGTGTTTACCTACCTTTTACCAGTATCAATCATAAAATTCACACTCTAGACAATACCTGGGAGACAAGTAGAGCACTGGTTACTTCTTCTGTTGAACTTGCTCCGAATTTTAGTTTTTCATCGCTTGAGAATTTCCCCTACGTCAAGCCAGACGCTTCAGACAGGCGGTTCGCATCTATCTCGGCACTTCAACAATTAGCCTACAGTGTGGCGAGCAACATTTCTATCTCTTCAGCATCATTTCCCGCCCCTCACGCCGGACGCTTCTGACATGTCGTTCGCTGGGCTGTTGGGCTGTGAGTCCGCACACGACTGATGAAGCGGAAAGCGCGAGAGGGGTTTAGCAACCTTCGATGAAGACCGACGTGCAGATATTTGATTCTGTGGTCACAGACTGTGAGACAGAGGAAGACCAAAAATAAAACTAAATCGCAAATTCAAGTGTCAAGCAAGTGAAAGTGTCAGCGTACCGGGCACGAGAACTCAACAACACAACAAGCAAGACCGGAAAAATAATTGCAAAATACATCAAAACCAAAATAAGCGTACCGGGCACGAGAACTCAGCAACACAACAAGCAAGACCGGAAAAATAATTGCAAAAGACATTAAAACCAAAATAAATATATCTGAAATGAAAAAAAGATATAACAGCAAAAAAATAAAAAAACAGAATGCAAACCTCAGAAAGGTTGCTAGACGGACAGCATACGTACTCAGGAAGGGCAGGTATGTGCTGCACGGACGAAGCAACACGAAAGAGAGGGAGATACAGGCAAAAGTCTGCAAAGAGCTAGTCGAACCGATACCTAGCCACCCGATCTATCATTTCGTTTCTGCATTCGTCGACAGCTGTATCAGAACAGCTGCCCCTCCCCCTCCCTCCCCCTCCACTTGTCGCCGTTCTTGGCGTCCTCTGCTGCGTGGCGCAGCCGGCTCTTCTGTGCTTCGCCCCTGTTCCACCTCGCCATGAAACAGTCCGCCGCTTCGACGACCCCCCGGTACCACTTCCTGCTCTTCTTAGCCGCCCTCGGCCATAACAACGTATCTACTCCGAACAGCAGGGGGGAGCTTTCCGCGGACCCCTCGGTGGCTTGAAAAACCCTGAGGTCGTCTGCTAGGCATTGGGCCCAGTTCTTTTCCGGTCGGCCTCGTCCCGGGTTCTCCCCACCATCCATCGTCCTAAACATCACCCGGTGGGTCAGCCGCTCATTTGTCGTCCGCTGTACGGCCCCCGCAAAGAGGAGGTGTCGTTTGCGGATGGTCGTCTCAACGCTCTCGCCTTGTGCCTTTTTGAGGGCCTTGGCATACGACATGATGAGGTGGTCAGGGGGTTGCCGACACTGGAAGCCAATGATCCGTAGGAGGAGTTTGTGGTGTGCCGTTCTGAGCTCAGCGAAGTGCTCCTGACCAAGAGTCCAAGTCACGCACCCGTACAGGAGGGTCTCCATCACCTCGGCCTTTAGCATGCGCACTTTTAGGGTGAGCGGGGCATCCTCCATATCGTACAGCTCCCGTTTAAACCGATTGTAGCATGCCCATGCGAGTCGGATCCGTCGCATGATCTCTGGCATAATGTCAAACTAAAAAATACTGGAATTGCTCCTGGTGTATATACCATTCAATCACGAATACTCCACCAACATAAACTTCAGATCAGGTAAAAATGAACAATACATGCCTTGCTCTAACTTGTAGGCGGTGACGTGGTCCTTCTCGCGTACCCGCGTCCTCCTCGGCCGATGCCGACGTCCCGGCTCCGTCCCCCAGCCCCCAGCCCACGACGTTGCTGAAAAACAAAATACGCTCACACCTAGGTCGTCCTCGCGCTTATTGGGGAATGGGGGCGGCCATGGCGTGGGAGAGGTGGAAGCTGGTGGCTCCTCCTGACGTTGTTGCTGCTGCTACAGCCCGACGTCGGGCATCTTGCGCACTGTCAGCCCCCGACGGCCCAAACCCTCGTCCTCCAGACCTTGCTTTCCCTCGCGCTCACCTGGCAATGGCGAAGGCCACGGCGCGGGGAAAGTCGAAGCGGGTGGTTCCTCCTGAAGCCGTAGCTGCTGCTGCGGCTGGGTGTGTTCCTCCATCGCCTCATGTCCATGCTCCCGCCGCCAATCAGGTCCTCCTCATGTCCCACCAGGTCCCCGTCGCTCAGCTGCGATAATTCTTCCTGCATGCACTACTCTTCTCCCAACCAACCGTCAAAAGCTGGTGGCCTTACGGGGCTACTAGTATCGCTGATTGATGTGAAACGTGCCTGCCTGTGTGGTAGACGTAGCGTTGGTGCGGGAGGGATGTTGCCGGGACCTGCAGTGGGATGGCTTAGGATGGGTTCAGGCTGCTCCTGGGCTCCTTACCCTGAACTTGCGCACCCTCCTTCGTCCCTCTTCCTGAGGTCGCGGTCCCATGCTTCCTTGCCGCTGCTCGCTGTTCTTCTCTAGCCTCACATATCACCTTCATGACGTAGTCTTCAATAGCTTTGGCCGGTCCTCCACAAACGCGGCTGCCGGCGTCCCCGGTGACTTGGTAGGTGGTCCGCGTGCCTATCAATATCAATTTCGTGGGTTCAAGTCTCACCGAGTGCACATGCTCGCAGGGACGTTTTCTTGCAATAAGAAATTGATTAGCGGAAAGCGCGAGAGCGTGAGCTAGCTACATTCGATGAAAATCGACGAGCAGTGGGAATGCTGAACCCTACACGCGACAAAAAAAAAGGCACGTACCGGGGGGGAGAGGGGACAACACCTGTGACCACGGCTTGTCCAGAAGATCGCCGAGGGTAAAACCTCCTACGGGCTAGGCTGGAAAGTAAAAGTGATGTGAACAAAAAATAAAAAAACAAAAAATGGACAACTTCGGGAACGCGGATAATAAATCCATTACATAACCTGCACTCAATTTTTTGCTCGACGAAATCTCAGTCGAGGATGTTGCGCTTGATGGCGGGGCAATGCTCTCCTGGGCTGGTCCTCCACTCCGATCTGCCCTAACTTCTACTTGTTGTGCGTAACTAACGTCGGCCGGGTGTCGCTGAATGGCATATTGTTGCTGCGGCTTCTGCTGTTGTTGTTGCTCCTGCTGGAAGCGATCTTGCGGGTAGTGGTGGTGGTCGCTGTACTTGTGTTGCTGGTGGTACTGCTGCTGATGCTGGTAATAACGTTGCTGCTGCTGATCATTTGGCGGGTAGTAGGGGTCGCTGTACTGCTCTTGCTGGTGCTGGTGCTGTTGTATGGGTAGCGATCTGGCGGGTAGTAGGAGTCGCTGTGCTGTTGTTGCTGATGCTGGTGCCGCTGCGGGTAGTAATCTGGCGGGTACAGTACAGGACACCTGATGATAAGAAACAGGATAATAAGGAAGGCCGGCTGAGATTTTCCGAACAAAAAAGAACGACGCGAAGCCGGGCCTCCGCCGCAGAAAAGGAAAGGCCTATTGCCCCCCTGGGGCGAAGCTAAGATGCCTTCAGGCCACCCTGCTGCCTGCCCCTGGTGGTTGCGAGTAACATTTTTCAGCTTTTCAGGGGCAATTAAATTTCTATTTTTAACCCCGTACAGCAGTGTACTTGTATGTACCGTATTCAAAGAAGATTGTTTTTTATCGCATTTTTTCTGCCGTTTAATATTTCCAAATGTGTTTTCCGAGTGACCTGGACGACGAGAAGGAAACGGAGGGTGCTGACACCGGACGAGTTCGTCGATCGGACGGCTTAGCTATGCTCGACGACAATGATGGCGTAGACGCCGGTGAAACAACACTGCCCCTGGAATGCCCACCGGGTTGTGCCCTGTCCCGCTCAGCTCCTCCTGCCCTTGATCCATCATTCGTGAAGCGGGACATCATGCCTGCGCCGCGGGTTAGAATTGATGAAGGGCTTCATCACGCGACGGGCACAGGCCCGGACGCGTCGGAACTGGGGATATACATTATTGTCTGTTTTCACGACATGCCGTGGCATGCCGGGGCACCACCTGCGGCAAAACCTTCCCCAGCATCTTCCACGGCATACCACCGAACCCTCCACGGACCCCGACGGCATACCATGGAACCCTAAATCGTAACCCTAAGCCCAGCCCTAACCCTAACCCTAACCCCAACCTAGGTGCCGTGAATATTGGGGTGCTGTGGGGGTTGCCATGGCATTCCGTGGGGTTACCATGGAGTGCCGTGGTTGTTGTCGCGGGGGTTGCCATGGTACCACCCGTGGCATGCGACGACACACCCCATGGCGTGCCATGAAATCCTATGCCATACCACGGAATGCCGTGGGGATGCCATGGTATGCCATGGGTGGTAACATAGCCATGCCACGCAAAACTCAAATAGTATTGAACCCTACAAAGTACGACTACAGGGTGCTAATCGACCGAGCCGGTGCTACTCTCAGTATGAAGCTTCCCCTCGGGAAGTACACTGCGGTTGCCGAGGCCGCGGCAGACGGTGCTTGGATGCTACTGGGGAAGTCTAATGCGCTTTCAAGAATTCTTCGCCGTGAGCTGTTGGCGGCACCGCAGGGAGCGGGCAGGGGAGACATCGACGGCGACGGTGGCACTGATTGTGGCAAGGAGGACAACAAGGAGGGGAGAAAGGAGGGCGGGGAGGGAGGAGAGGATGGTGACATCACAGGAAGCGGTTTGGAAGAGGACAGCCGCAGTGGTAGTGACAGTGGGGATGGGGAAAGCGCCGACAACGAGGGGGAGAGGAATGACGACGAGGAAGGGAGGAAGGACTCGGGTGAGAGCTGGTGGGGGCGGAGTAGATGGTGACAACGAGAGTGATCTCGGAGAGGGCAGAGTTTGTGATAGCAGTGATAGCGAGGTAGAGGGTGAAGGTGGGAGAGAGGTTCCTGACGCCGTTACCAGGACTCAGCACTCACGCAAGGGGAAGGGACGTAAGCGGAAACGTTCCAACTCCGTAGCTGAGCACGTTTCCTCGGGGCCAGTGCCCACCAGTAATATTAGTACACGCGGAAGAGCTCGGACGCCGATCGTGCGCATGCGTGACCAGTGACGGGCGTACAGTCAATAGTGGCATTAATATGAGTGAACACCTTTTCGAAACCAGAAACCAAAACAAGAAATCGGTTCGATTTCTGTCCGGCGAAAATAAGAAAGAGGATCGATAAGAAAAAGGCTTAGATGAAATCGGTTTTTAGGAAACCCAGACTGAGCTCAGATTCCTGGTTCTTAACGGGTGTCCTGTACTGCTGTAGTAGGGGTCGCTGTACTGATGGTGCTCGCGGCCCTGCTGCTGCTGCTGATACTGGTCAAACCGCTGCCGCTGCTGTTGCTGCTGCTGTTGATCGTATGCCCCTATAGCCTCGAGCTCCTGCCATTCTTCGGCAGTCCAATACCCTACCCCGATGGCGGCCATTTCCTCGTCGGTCAGCCCATCGCGACATTTTTCTTCGTTAGTATGGCTTTTATCCGAGGAATGTCTTCTGCGCAAGGAGCCACCTCAAAACCCATTTTTGCAACCTCTCACCGGGTCTCCCTCAGCACGGCGTCCAGTCGCAGTCCATCCCTAGCGCTCACCCTCTGGCATGAGCCATCTTGACTTATATTCCGCTAGAGTGAGGGGGCAACTCGTGCACCGGGTGTGGCGCCGCTCAACCTTGGCCTGAGACGCAGGAGGAAAATAAGATGTTGTTGTAGTTCTTGTTATTATCCTTGTAGAAAATACCTGTGTACCGAAAAGGCTGAGGTCGAGGGGCTTCTCACCCCTCTTCCCCGTGACCCTGGAAAATCATCCAAAATAATTTTATGCAACCCATTCGGGAAAGCGCAAAACCCACCGCATACGCCCGTTGGACAATTTGCAGCTCAACGAATCACACCAATCGACCAATCAGAATGTATCAGACATTTGCGCGACTGCTGTGAACAACTGATGTGTCTTTACACGGAAAGGGCTGCTGTCTAACATGGACTATTAATAGAAGAAGACGATGACAGCAACTAATTATTGGTCCAGTCCCATTTTTTTTTACTTGGATATGAGCGAAACAGCGAACTCGTCACCAAGATACGCATAGTATTCGACATTCAACGGCCGCGGTACATAAAATTTTTAAAGTAAATAATTCCCAGAAGAAACCATACCAGGTACATTGTTTGTTCAGTTTTCTCGCCCCTTCCCTTCCCTCTCCTCGACGGAACGTACCTTGGGGTTTTATCACGAGAGAGATTCAGGACTTCTCTCCCTCGTCTACCCGCCACAAATTGTGCGTACCCACGTCTCAAGAGGCGCTCTCGACAAGTGATCGTATCTGGTAAAGTAAAAAAACGCCATACATGGAATCGCACCCCTGGCACCAGCGCGCTACCAAGTACCTGGTGCAGTATTATTAGTGTAACTATATAGTAGACCACCGGCGCGTGGACCCCTCCATGGTGTTCGTTTTCGTTATTCTCTCTCAGCCTCGCGCGAAACACTCGTCGGTGGAGATGTCTTCTGTAAGGGATAATCACAACAACCATCGCAAAGAGATCGAAGGGATCAAAACGTTATCAACGAAGTTGCAAGCCCCAGGGGCTCTATGTTGCAGTTGCAGCCATAGTTTTGTCCCGAATCGGCTCCGCATCGGGTTTGAGTTATCCGGTGCCAACCAATCAGAGGGCCAACAGCAGATCAGGTCCCGCTTGCGCACAGGAAGCCGAACGGAAGGACACCTTGGAGAGTCGATGTGATTCAGCAACATAGATGGAAGCGTAAAACGAGATATTTTTAAGCCTGCTCGTGCGTCGGTGGCTTTCCAGCGCGGCATGTACTGTATGTAGGACAGTGTGTTTCCGCGTTCTTCAAATTAAACCGTTCTTTCCACCTGTCGACATCCAGCAGAAAGAACCAGAGTCCGTGACAGTTCTTCAATCCTATTGAAATACGAGTCCTTCCTGCGCAAAAACGTCGGGAGACATGTCGAGCCACGCAAAAAGTGCGCCGTCAAGAGTGTAGTTTGGTGCCAGTCAAGGCACGTCAAGGTGGAGTTGCTTTCTGTCAAGGGGTCAAGGTTCTGTCTCCTGATATATTTGGCTCTGTGGCCACAAAACTACGCCACAGAGATACTACCGTACCTCGTTAGGCACACCTGTGTTGCACTGCCAACAAAAAAACACAAAAGTCCCGACAACAAAGACAATGAATGGAAGCACGCCTGCCGCGTTTTTTTTTTTCCTGAGGGCATTTCGTTTTTTTTTGCCTTAGCTACGACCGTTTCCATCGAGCCAAGACAAGGCAGACCGGATATAAGCTCCTTGGTGCAATCCCGTGAGTGTGCTGAAGCGGCAGCACTGTTCGTGTCCTCCTTCGGGGCGGACCTCGTCGCTGGAGGTTGAAAATATGATTCCAGGCGCTTGAATTTTCGGTTTCTTGTACCACTCGTACTGTAGTCAAGTATTTCGGTTCTACTATATACTGTAGTCAAGTATTTTTTTCTTCTGTAGAACAAGAAGGATACATTATACGAGAAACCAACAATTCAAGCGCCTGGAACCACAGTTTCAAACTTCAGGACGAGGTCCGCCCCGAAGGAGGACACGAATAGTGATGTTGTTATTAGGATTACCCTGGGCTGGGCAATTTCATCGATCTTTCACCCCTACAGCTCAGTACGTAGTGCCTTGACGTTTGACGTAATCCAGGGCACGGGTTCGCACGTCACCTTTCTTTTACAGAAAGGCTTGCGCGTGCTTGCAAAAAAACACACCTCTCCCGTGTTCCCCAGGTAATGAAACGAAGCGGGTCGGTCAGCCTATATAGAGGTATACGGTTCTGACGCCCCAAAAATCCCGCCGTTCAGAGGGAGGGAGGGTGTTATAAAGATTACTCTGGGCTGGGTAATCGATCGATTTTTTACCCCTACCTGGTAAAACCTTTACACTGTCGCTTTAGCACACTCACGTGAGTGCACCAAGGAGCTCATATCCGGTTTGCTAATTGTCGGCTCAATGGAAACGTTCGGAGCTAGAGCAGAAAAACGAACTGTTCTAAGCAAAAAATGGCGGCAGGCGTGCTTCCATTGTCTTTGTTATTGAGACTTTTGGCAATACCAGTTTTTTTTTGTGAGCAGTGCAACACAGGTGTGCAGTAAGCAGAGTAACCAAAGGCATTGCCCTGTCCTCATACTGTATTGGATACGACAGACACGACACACACATTTTCTATGCAAGAGAGAAACTAAAGAAGCAAAACACAAGGAAACAAACGAATAGAAAGAGAAAAGGAAGAGCGAATGGAATAAATGTCGTGCTCCTTTGCAGGGGGTGTGGCAGACACTTGAAAATAACGAAATATATAACACCACTGCATATAAACCGAGTAAGACTAGGAACCAGAGGAACAACGGGCAAACCGGAGCACTAACGTAAACAACAACCATCCAGGTAGCCGCAGCAGTTTGTGGGACGCGTAGCATAGCCAGGTTCTACCAACTGGTCGGTCTGGTACCTTGCTACACCGTGTCTACCGTCTCCCCCTGTGTTTGTCAACCATGCCCCACCCCCAGAGGATGCGTCAGACGATACGAAACAAACAAAGCAGGCTCCCCATCCTCCTACGCCTCAAGGTTCCTGTCTTACGAAATCAAGTAGTACCGCGTCGTGGACACAGACGGCAGTCCGTCTGCTTCACCCCGGGTCGAGGTGGCTTCAGGTTTGGTATGGTAAATAACTTCGCGAAGACCAGGCGGTCCCGCGAGGGTCGTCGAGGCTTCATAGTTGGTGACGGGGGGGGGGGCACCAGAATAAATGCTATTGGCACGCCTACCGTGGCGAAACTAACGAAACCTGGTCACCCCCTGCACGTCGAAGTGGAGCCCGTGGTGCCTTTTCCCTAAAGGAAACAGAACAATTCAGATCTAGGAAGCCACGCGCTCAATGTTCAGCAGTTAAAACACAATCGGCTATTGTCATGACCATAATCACCACTCGTGGCGTGTGCTTTGTACTTGGTTCCAGTAGGTTATTGTTTCTGGCCCAAATGGCACAAAAATACCCGATTTTGGGGGGGGGGGGAAAGAAAAATTGCCACCCCGTGACAGGGGGGGGCGGAGACAATGCACGCGTGCGATCATATTTATGTGTGTTTGAAGTCGAGACCCTTAAGTTAGATTTTTTACGTACTGTAGTGACTAGGTTGTGTTTGGACATATTTCTCACCCCTTCCCCCCCACCCAGTTTGGGTGAATACCCTCGCGAAGTATTAATATTAGCCTATACAGAACCGCATAAAGTACTCCACCGAAGGAAGGAAATCGATAGTTCATGGTACCATGTGTGCGTACTATGGGTTTTGGTCGCTTGTTTCTTTGAGTATTATAGGTCTCTAGAAGGTAGTTTTGGTGGTTCATGTAAAGTGTAAGGCAGTATGGACCCAGGGGCCGACTGCTGCTAGCAGGTTGATGCCTTTGGTTCTGTTCTGGTCACTCACACGACGAGGTGCTCGACGATGTTGTGTAAGCTCTTGTATTAGTTGATGTTTGCCTCGCCAAATGTCCTCTGAACGAAAGGGCGAGGCGCTCATCGGAAAAGCATGCGATAACGCTTGCCAGGTACAATGAGGGGAAGATTGCTACACACCACAACGTCGCAACAGGGGAGATGGGATGCCATAACACAAGCCCACCCTGAAGGGTCGTATGTGCAGATTCATAGAAAACTCAGGCATGAACAAAAACAATTCGAAGAATTCGGAGATTAGATAGAAGATGCGCCACTTCACAACCCACTTCCACACCTCTAACTTGCAAGGCTGTGGCCGATTACCCTTGGACACAGCGAATTCAGACAACAACCAGGCCGAAAGTATCGATACGTGAAGGCAGGCAAAACAAGCTAGAACTACCCGGACCCTAAATCGAGGACTTATACTCAAGAAAACGGTGTGGCTCGCGTAGCCAGGAGCAACATAAGCTAGCCTGAGAGCGAGACACAAACAGAAAGAACAAAACAATAACCGCTACACTACCCACTGCGGAGGTACGGAGTGCTTCGAGAATTAAAACCAACGGGGGGTAATGCGAAAGAACACGTGCTGGCGCGACGGATCTCACTCCAATAGTGAGAACAGTGGTTTCGGAAAACAGGAAATCACGGAATAAGAGCACCCAAGACAGTCAAGACCCGCGCGACGCGCTGGGAAGCGGCGGATATCATAGTGTGGAACGCTGTCATCAAAAAGAGAAGGCATCGAATAAACAGCAAAAAAACGAAAAAACAAACTACAAGAGCGAAATAATGCCAAATTTGTCAGCGGGGGAAAAAACTCAGATCTCGAACAGGTATCAAAAGCGTCTAGTCGACAACGTCAGAGTTAATTGTACGGCAGTATGCACCTACCTACCTAGGGACCGACTGATGCTAGCAAGTTGATGCCTTTGGCTCTGTTCTGGTCCCCCACACGAGGTGCTTGACGATGTTATAAGCCCTTGTAGCAGTTGCTGTTTGCCTCGCCAGATGTCTTCTGATCGAAGGGGCGAGGTGCTCATTAGAACCGCAGGCGACAACGCCTGCCAGGTATGATGAGGGGGCGATTGCTACACACCATAACGCCGCAACAGGGGGCAGGGGATAGCATCACATCCTCTTGTTGAAATATTTGGAACACCGGTGTTGCATTGCCCACAAAATGTTTTTTTAGGTGCAATTAAAAAAACGCGAATATTGTTGAAACCGGGGTTTGACAGAGATCAGCCCCACAGAGGGCTTTTTGAGGCACTCTTGACGGTCACCGTGCTGCCCACTCAAGCACCCAAATGACTCAGGACGGTCAGAAGAACTCAATCAAGTAATGGCAGAGCCTCTTTTTTTGTGGCTGGTTGGCGCTTGGCCGTCCTAGGCTTGGATAATTTTGGTTCATCGCGGCTCCAAGCAAATGGCAGCCTCGGTCGAGGCAATTGCGCCGCCCGATTTCCGCCACTTTCACGGCCGATGTCCGACTCGAAGATCTCGACGAAATTCATCAGATTTTTGTTTGTGTGCCCGTATACAGCCAGTCAGTCATCATGTCACTTCCGCCTTGCGAGATTTGGGATCGAACCTCCAGCTGCCACGGTCGACCTGAGAATGGTGCCTAAAAATCACTAAAAACATGCACGAAACGGCTGTCCTGCTCTCGCTTGTTTGTGCCGACAGTCGAAACACGCTAAATAACTCCGTTTTATGTCCCGATGCATACGCCGACAAGTAAGTGGTATTTGCTGGCCTTGCTAATAATGTTGCATCCACTGTATCCTTGGGAAGAGCAGCGGCAGAGCAACGGAGCATGTTGTACGCTTCTCCTGCCGGGCGAACCAAATATCATTTTGAAAAACCGCTCCTAAACCAAATCCCAAGGAAACTGGTACGAGCATGTACGAGCATAATTTTATACAGTAGCCAAAAATATACTTGGCTCCAGTAGTACACGAAAATCGAATTTAAACGCCTGGAACCACATTTTTAACCCATTCTCAAACTTCAGCGACGAGGTCCGACTGGAAGTAGGGCACGGAAACTGCTGTCGCTTAGCCACCGTCACGGGAGTGCACCAAGGAGCCCATAATATCTGCCTTGGCAAATAAATATTGAATCACTGGAAAGGTTTGGAGCTAGAGCAGAAACACGAGATATCGGTGACGAAAAAATCGGAAGTAGAGGTGCTTCCAGGCATTTATTTGATTGTGCAATCAATTGGCCAAAATGAGCTTTGTAAATGGCCAATGCAACACAGGTTGGAGACCGATGTCAGGATTCTTAACTGCAGTTGATATTTGCCTGTGGATTGGTGGTCGCTTATTTGGGAAGGCGGTGTCAAGATGCCTATTTGTCGATGATACCGTCTGTGGCTTGGTCGTTGATTTATAAAGAAGCAACCTGGTATGCATTTTAAAAGCTGGACTATGTTCTACTTACCGATGAAAATTCGAGAGGTTCCTGCGGTATAATAATATTAGATGGTTAAAAACTGAGCTCGTCGATTTTTCTGTTCTCCATGGTCGATGTCGTTGCTTTTTCGGTATTCTGGGTTGTGTTGGTTCTGTTTTGAGGACATATATCTATCTTCTTTAAACGTGCTGAGCACTACTCTCCGGTTTCATTCTCTGTTTATTTCAGCCGATGACCGTTTTTATTGGGAAGGCTGTGTGGTTGCCAGAAAGACAGAACAGAGCTAAACAAGTAAAGCGCGTATGGCTTAAAATCCGATACTTTGGATGTCATCTTTTGGTATTTGAAGGGGGGCACGAAGACAGTTAGGAGGCGGTTTTGTGCTTGTGATCCTGTTGTAGGTTTTGGAACTACTCAGGTAGAATTGTGTGGACCTATTTCAAGGAGCTGATGACCGTTTGATGTAGCGGGCAGCAGCTAGCTGAGTGTTGAGTAGATTGTCGAATGTAACAAAATCATCGTCTAGAATTTCCGTTTAGTTCGAGTGTTTGGAGTTTAGATGAGTTAGATGTTTTCTCAGTAGGGAAGCAGTTGTTTTAAATTTTCTGTGTTTCACCAAGAATAGCACTACTACTTGCAGTGCCACGACAAGAGGATTTGTGTGTTGGGAGCTTGTGGATCTACAGCAGTAGTACGGCATAGACACTACTACTATACAATTACAGAGTGCCGCGGTCAGAAAGGCTGTAGTAGGACATAGCCGTGGGTCATAGTCGCGTAAGTGCCTAAATAAATGTAGTTTGATTGGCTGATCGGTGCCTTTCATTTAACCAGCTGCAAATATTTTACCAATATAGCGACCAACACTATGATCACTATATTGTTGTGGACCGTCAACGAGCTGCGCGAGCTCCTAGCGGGGCGGGTAGGATCATGTTGCACCCGTACCGTACATATCCTTGCCTTGTAAGTCGGACACCTATTTGTGTCTTTTTCCAATCACGCAGTGGGTGGCCGTTGCTGTAATTGACAATTTTCGTCCTCAATTTTCCCCTCTGTTGTCCCAAGCGGATCGATAAATTACCGCAAGAACGGCGGCATTTGCCACGCCGGTGCAGCACGACGGCTTGGGTTCGAGATTTAGCGAAGCTTGAGACGCGAAAGCAATGGTCCCAGTTTTCTGATGCGACTAACTATGTGCGTGTCTTCCGTGGGCACCAATGATGCCAGCCCTTAGCTCCAAGCAACCGCATTGCGTGTGGAGCTCTCCGGCATGAAACTGGTGCCAGCCACAATGTATCCACCGCCTGGGTTGAGCGGTTGAAAATCTCGGCAATAAGCACCACCTACTATTATTAGCTGGAATGGTCCGGACAAGGACACCATGGATGTCAATATGCTGCTTATAATCGCCCTACGATGGTTGTTCTTGGCCCAACAGAAGTTTCTAAACAACATTGTATATGTGACTTCTTCTGGCTCACGACGAAAACTTCCGGCTATTATTACGAGGTGCTAATATAGAACTGACTACATCGCCAGCAGCAGCAACCATTTTCGGTGATGCCAGTTCTGGCTACAAGCCAACTTCTTGCCGGGAGGAAAACATGTGCAGGATGTGACTACGTTCCTCCTCACAACCAAAGGTTTTCGCACAAACGGTAAACGGCCGCGATGTTTTTTTAACCCGATCCCGCGCTCGACTTCTTTGATACCAGGTAGTCGAGATGTGCCCCCTCAGGATGGATTTATTTCCATTGCAGATATATATTCGCGTTGACAAAAACCAAACTCATTTCTCGGTCACTATCCAGTCTGTACTTCATCGCGCCCCGAAGCACTGAATGGCAAGAGTTAATGCGCTTTAATCTCAAAGATTCTCGTTGTTGCAATGAAAATTTTCCGTTGCCTGTGGCGTAAGGAGGGCATTCAACACCTGCTTCAAGGCCCTCGTCGGCTCTTCGACGACCCCTATCTTCGTCTCAAGCATCCCGCACAGGCGTAGCCATTGAGTGGGGCATGTAAATCTGGCTCGAGATCATTGATGCAAGTGGCCGTGACGCGCGTGAGTGTGATCCCCTACCATGGTCAAGTGATCCACCATCAGAGATGAGCGGACGGAACGAATGTCTGCTGTCCTCTTTTCCGCGAACACATACACCAATCCCCAAGGCATCGATGCAGAGATTCCATGTCGGCCGTGATGAAAAGGCGTATCTTCACGTGGCCTTCCAAATTTACCGCAGTGTCTGAGTAGCGTGTTGCGCTGGGCCCTCGACAAGCATACACTACGGCGATCTCAACAAACACGGTGCCACTGCGACCGACCCCGATCGCCCATCTACCATTTTAGCGGTTTAGAATATCGGCATTTGTCCCAACATCGTTTGGACGTGGTGCACGTGTGCTATGCATGGCGGAACCGTCAGTAGCAACGGGCTTGTCCGGGAGAGCATCGTCGTCCATAGACGCGACGATTGTTTTGTCCCTGTGACTGTTGAACGCGTCTGAAGCTTGACGGGCGATCTCCTTCTATGACCTGACAGCCGGGCAATGGGCGTGCGGGAGCCGGCCCGGTTGTTGCCGCGTTTCACATCTCGACATATATCAATGAAGGTACGCCCCTTGCGGGGTCAGACACTGCTCTGCAACCTATTAATGGTTGCATTTCAAAGCAAACCCTGAACGCCATTCGGTCAGTCCTTCCGGACGTTTCGCTAGAACCTTGCATGGTAGTCCTGTTCAAGGCTCCAGTGGTACTGCCTGTGTCGCCCGCGATCAAACCGTCATCGATGTACTGCATGCATTGACTCGTACCTCGTCGGCCACCCTTAGGCATTGAGGGACCAGCCACCATCCATGAGATAAACGGAGCCGGTGACCATCGACGCATCATCGGATGCCAGGAACGTTACTATCTTGGCAATCTGAATAGCACACGGTATATGAAAGGCAGGCTGACGTCGATTAGGAAAAAAGCAACACAAAGCTAAACTTTGCGGCACTTGACCAAGGGAAGTTATACAGAAAGAGTAGAAACGGGCCCGAAAGGAAGGCCAACAGAAGCGTAGCTCTATCGCGATAGAATATGTCAAAAAACACTCAGCAATACTAACTCGCCTTAGGACCGTCTAGTGTCTACATACATATTGTTTAGCTGGGCTACACTAACCAATAGGTAGGGAACCAAGTTTTTTCCACCCCCATATGTGATAGTTACCCGTAATAGAATAGCGACGATCGAGGCTAGAATCGTTCGCCATCATCTTGGTGCCCGGATATGCCGTTGTAGTAAATTAAACAAACCAACCGCTATTTTTTTTGTTTTTCTCATCCCATTTATTATCTTCGCACATCTTCCTCTCTCTCTCCTTCCCAATCGTAACTCGGATCCGGGGTCACATAGCAGGCTCTTCTCTCCCCTTCCCGTTACGGTACGTGCCTTCATTTTTATCGCGAGAATATTTCAGCCTTTTTTTCCCTCGTCGACTCGCATCGAATTGTGCCCACCCACGCTGCAAGGCGCTCTCAACAATTGAATCCTTTATTTATTTATTTTTTGCAAATAAAGTCAAAGTCCGACCCACCGGGGGCTCGAACCCAGGACTCAAACAAGTAGAATTCGAGGTTAACCACTTGAACCACCGGGGCGACCGCTATACGAGGCGACCACGGTTACAAGAAATTCTCGCCCCCCCGTGGAGTACTTCAAAAGGCCCGCCTCCTGCGAAGGTTGGCCAATCTCTATTCGTTACCGGGTACGAAATGAATTGGTGGTCATCACGCAACACCTGACAAACGCCCGGTGTTTGTATCCGCCTTGCACCAAGCTTGGCAACCCTGAAACCAGCCCAACCGTTGTTCGTGAACTTCGTTTATCTTGGCTCTTACCTCTTCGGGCTGAGTAATGCGTGGTATGAGCTGTGAAGCTTCGACCAAATGGAGAAGTCGTTCGCGAGGTATGACCTCTAAGATAGGCGTATCCACGGGCCCCGGCGCGACGGAGTTTACGCGCACTCCAAACTCCGCACCCTGCAGGACACCATCCCAACGAACCATTTGGTCGATGAAGTAAATTGCGTGGCGCGTTTTGTGGGGGCTGATATCTACCGGACGGACCTTATTTTTGTTGTTGCTCAATTCGCATGTCCGAAGTTCTTATTTATGGCCCTATTTTTTGCAGTTCGTAGTACTATTTAAAGCAGAGAGGCCTTGCGGCTACGGTGTCAGCCTTGTACTAGGCAGGACGGCGCAAGTTCGACTACCGCTGTCCAGGATTACTCTGGGTAATCTTAATCACTCACACGTGTTGGGTCCATAATAGCGGTTTCTTGCCTGTCTGGAGCTTCTTCGCGAGAGAGCTAGACTTCCAATTAAAAGAGGACCAATACATAAAGTAACGCCTCCACAAGAACAGAGGGGAAACGGGGATATCATGACACAAGCCTACCGTGACGTGAAGGGCAGTATGTGCAGATGTATAGGAAATCGGGATGTTACAGAATCCGTCCAGATATTTCATAGAAATGGATGAAATATACTGATCTTGACAAACAACCTACCGCCACATCTCTATACCTTGCAAGGCGAAAACCGGTTCATAACCTGCAGCCTGCGGAAAACAGACTACGAAGAAAGCTACCACGATCATGATAATGCTGGGAAGAAAACAAGCCGAAGAGCGCACTCGACGTATAAATCACAAAACTCCGGATATAACGCCCCAAAGTGTGACGTGCGCCACAGTATCTGCTGAGGGAGGTCAACCCTAAAGGGGTTCTGTACGTACCACCATCAGGGAGACTTATAACGCAGGATACGCAGGCATTCATTACTGGAAAAAAAACTTGTCCCAGAGAAAACAAAGAAATAAAACGGAACAGCGCGAAGCGAGGGGGGGGAATGAGGGCTTGCCGGTGTGAACTCCGACCTACCACAGGGGGTGGAGCACGAAACGATATTCCCATGCCGGATATCGAGTAGGAAACAGAGGCGAAGGTGAATGCAGGGCACGGTAGTCTGTAGACCCACACGTTTGATACGCGGCGGGCGATTCTGAACTAGTGGTCTGGTAGAACGGTGCAAAGTGCCACAAAAACAAGCATACTGGCTACATGGAAAGCTGTATGACCCACGGGGGGAAATGAGAACGTCGTTCGACAGTCGAAGTAGCCACACAGTTTCGAGAACGACGTGCAACACAACTCAGACAAAAGAGGGGTAGAAGGATCAAAACGGAGACCACAAAACTCCAAAGCCGGGGTTCATGTTCAAGCGTATGTGGGGAGAACAAAGAAAACACATATGATACGTACGCGAGAATCAGGTATACGACCCTTTTTTTGCAGTCATCACTTTTACTTTCCAGCCTAGTTCGTAGAAGGTTTTACCCTCAACCAACGTCTGGGCAAGCCGTGGTCAGAGGTGCCATCCCTTTCCCCCCCCGTTACATGCCTGTATTATTTGTCTTGCATAGGGTTCAGCATCCCCACTGCTCGTCGATTTTCATCGAATGTAGCTGACTCACGCTCTCGCGCTTTCCGCTTATGATTGTTTTGAATGCAAGAAAAACTTCCTTACGAGCATGCACTCGGTGATACCTGAACCCACGAAATTGATCTTGATAGGCTCGCGGACCTCCAACCAAGCCACGGGGGACGCCCTGCGCGTGGGACATGCCGGAGGCCTACCAGTACGTGCATACTACTATACCCTGGAAAACACGAACGACAAAGAAGAGAAAGAAAAAAAAAACACTCCCCAAACGTTCGAAGAGAAGGCGGAAAACATTCTGTTTTTGCGGAAAACACGACGAGAGGCTCGACCGGCGCGGAACGAAGGAAACTTGGGCGTGGAGGCTGAGGGAGCAAAACGCGAATCTGAGCTTGTACGCCAAATTGAACCAGCCAGAGGGGCTACACGAGCACGGACTCTGCGTGAGCGCCGAAATTCGCCGAGGCGTCTGCTATTCGTCCGCAAGAAACGTATGGCTTACTGCACCGTAACGAATACACCAGGTATCATTGAAGGGTAGTCCGCGAGAGAATTATGGCATGCTGTTCCTGCCGTTCCTCAGCGGAAATGTGACGGCGGGGCCGGTGGGAAAAATTGCCACAACACGCGATGAAACAATTGGCCGACTAAGAGTATCAAGTCGCAACGAGGTGTCTAATTCTGAAAGAATTGAATCGTATAAAATGAAACGAGAGAAAGGTCCGCGTCCGCACAAAGGTGGTCACAGGGGTCGCGCTTGTCCCGTGAGAAACGGTGAAGACACAGAGAACTGACGAAGAAGAAAGTAGCAACCGAAGCAAAGACTTGAGCAAGAGTTGAGAGGGAGTACCCTCGTAGATATCAAACAGACAGCCGGCGAGAGCTGATATTTTTCGCCAATTATTCTGTCTATCAGAATCACGATGATACAAATATGTATTCGCGATGGCGATTTCGCTTCTGTACGTCAAAACAAACACCAAGGAAAACCAAGGAAAGTAAACAATCGTAACGCAACACAGCACTCGAGCCGGATACGAGGGCGAAAGGTGTAAGGTATAACAAATCCCGGTTCAACAGACGTTTAAGGTCTCCAACGTGAAATGCGAAATATGGCATGAACACGTCTTCGAGGTGGAATACCCTGCCTCGACACCTCACCTCGATACCCGACGAATATTCGACGACCGTCACGGATCCTGTTTTGTCGACCTCGGCCGGTACGTCTACCCGTCCAACCTGCACTGCCCCCTTTCCTGGTCGTTTCAAAACTCAATGCCCTCTCGACAGGCCCGAGCCCGCTACACCTTCACCGGCCGACCGCGAGCCTTCGCTCTCTTTTTTTTAGCTCTTCAACGCCGACCAGCGCGTAAGGTTTCTACAAGAATAGCACGAACTGCCGGCCCACCCTCAAGACACGTCGTTCGATTTCCACTGCACAGGTTAGGCGCCTCACATCATGAAGCGGCTGGGAGGTACCCTCATCGAGATGGTAGATAGATGTCTTTTCCAAGTTATCTACCGATTTTGGCTTGTGTTCCCTCCTACCGTCGGGGATATCATGACAATCATAGGCGCCAACGTCTGAAGCGAAATGCGTCTCATTCTGGGAGGAAAATAAACCGTGGTACAGCATATGTTCAGACCTAGCGGCAGGGGCTACCGCAAGGCCTTTCGAAATTGCAGCGTATTGGTGTACCAGGTATTGTACTTTGCGTGCCTGGAATAAACGTGGGGAGCTGCAGGGTATACTCAACGTATTGCCCGCGCCGCCCCCTCACTCAGCCCCGTCTAGGCACCACTATTCGCAGTACTTTGGCATGCAATACCTGTCTCTGCTATTCGTTCTCGGTTCACGCATGTATGTGTTGTTTGTGCTCGGTGATCCTAAAACGAAACAGTACATACATCAAGCCCGCCTATATACGAAAACACCGATTTCTTAAGCACATATCGTCCGGCACTAACACATCACCTGAGGGACTCACCTCAACTGCAGCGTATTTCATGAGCATGTCGGCGCCGGCCTTTGTAGCCGAGTACACGCCTCCTCCAGGCATCATCGCGCAAACACGTGAGCCCATCACCGAGCTGTTTACGATAATCGATCCCTTCTTCCCGCATTTTGCCATGGCAGGAATCTGTGGTTGAAGGGTAGGTAAGTCAGAGATTGGGGGGGGGAACACGCGACAGTGGCTCGAGCGGCTACCATTAAGATGGTCCCACATTTCTCGCATACGTCCGGTCATCAGAACCACGGGGCATCGAGAAAAGAACTTGGGGCAGGCGTCGCGGCGGTGGGTGATTGCAGCTCCGGATCAACGACAGTAGGCCGACTACGAGTCGAGTCCTCCTGTTGTTGTTGCCGTTTGAGGCGGAGTGACGGCTTGAAGGGGGATATTTAGTCGGTAATGTACTGCAAAACCCAGGGATGGCCGTGTATGCGGCATGATACACAGCGTTTTTCTCGTGCGAAAACGGTGCAAAGCCTAATACGTAGGGCAACTACGTTACGGTGAAACACTGCTCCGCTCTGCCTGACCTGCCGTGTCGCAAAATGCAGCTGTGGATGCTTTTATGCTTCTGTTTTGCGTTCACCTCTGAAAACTATATGGTCGTTTAAACTTTCAACCAAACGCAAAACGTTACCACTACCACATCAACAACGTTGCGACAAAAATACTCTCGTTCGCGAAGTCGCGTCGTTCGGCGTTCACATATCCCGCCAGTCGCGAAGTTGTCTTACCTGATACTTGAAGCAGTAGACGAGCGACTTGAAGTTTACGCCCAGCATCTCACTCATTACATCCTCAGTGATATCGGAAAATTTGACTATCTTGGAGGTCCCCGCGTTGTTAAAGGCCACGTGCAGCCCACCGAACGTCTCCACCGCCGCGTCGACCATGCGTTGGCAATCGACTTCCTGAACATTACAGCATGCCCCAAACGCAGTGCGGGTGACCAGCACGTGTCCTCTATCGATGTTATTACGTTGTCATGGCGATTGTTTTGAAGGGTATATATGGGCATGGGTACGAAACATACCTTTTCGGGGGAATATGCTGAATTGTTACTGTTTTCCACCCCCATTTGAAAAAGAGTTCGACATTGTATCGTTTACTTCGTTATTCCCCATCTTGAGTTGGGTCTCGACTCGCTGTCAATAATAGTGGAAACGATGGGTTCTGCCCTTGTTTGTGCGAAACATGCCGGCTTGTCGAAGTCGGACCACAATACCTGCCGAGAGAAACCAAACAGGACACACATACTGTACTATGCAGTAGACACTTGGACCGATAACGATATTATTCATGAACACGTTTACGATGTGGCGGTCGTATGCAGTATGGTCACCCCCTCCAGTATGACTGAAATCGCGCTACACACTCGATCGTAAGGTGGACAACTTTGGGCGACTTCAGCAGAGTAGTAGGTGGTCAATACGCGTGCATGTGGGTACTGGAGAAGTCCAACCGCCCCCACCCGGGGCCTCAGAGCAGGGAATTCCACGCACGTGCTGTAGGTCAGGTTGGGTTCATTTAGCCTGCTGGGTCATCGGCCACCGATTGCGACCCTTTTCCCTATGGTCTGGTCTGGCACAGTACATATAGTATTGCACATAATTACCATACAGTGTAATACATACACGCAACGTTTTTACAGCTTCATGCTTGTGGTTGGGAAATCAATGTAACGATCTGCAGCAGAGCTACTGTAGGGGCCTACTGTACCCAATTCATTGGATGCCTGACGTTTCCGGTACAGTTGGTTGCGTCTTAGAATCGCATAGCGATGACGATACAGCCCCTTACAATAGGCCGCCGATACATCAACAGTCTGGTTTGCTGCACGAATTGGGACCGAGCACTTTCAGTACGTACCTACAGGTATGTATGTAGATATGCGACTGCCACGCGTAAACAAGAGTTGCGCCTACGTACAGTAGGTCGGGACTGCGTTCGTTTGATGTTTGCAATAGACCGGTGACGGTAAGGAAAAGCACGAATACCATCACAGGGCAGGTGAGGATGAACAAGTCACACAGAGTGAAAACGTGTTGCTATGGCTACCTCTAGACCCTACGGCTAGATTTTCGCAGTTTTGTTTTACCTTCGACACGTCGGCCACCACAACGATGGCTTCGCCCCCCCCAGATGTGATCTCCTCGGCAACGGCTTGCAGCTTGTGCTCGGTTCTGGCTGACAGTACCACCTGACACGGATTGTGTAGGTTACGAAGAAACAATAACCGAATGTTCCACCTTCAAATAGTGCTTGGCTAAATCAAATACGGGAGGCACATCGTTAGGAATACTTGATACAAGCGAACAACAACATATGTATATCGAATTTGCGAACTTAACCCACGAGATAAACGAAAGTTAGTCCAAATCACGTCGCCGAGGAAAAGCAAATATTCGTAAGATTGAACTTACTGCGCATAAATCCGGCCCCCTCGCTCGTGTCATGAGTTCAGCGCCCTAGTGCACTGGCCCCGTAGCCTCAAGTAGCAATGCTGTCCCATCATAACGGGGCGACCGTAAACCCAAACATTGTGACGTCCTAATTACCCGGTTTTCTACATTGTCGGGGGGGGGGGGGTGAGGAGCGAGACAGATGCTCCTAACCGCATCAAGCTCTAACTGTATGCACTACCCTTGGATCGACCGCTAGGGTACCTCCTCGTCTGCACGCCGACGAAAGAGACTCCATTCATCGGGCCCGCTTCGCCGAGGCCAACCCGTACACATTGGACATCTCCCCACCCCGCACGTTTGCACACACGAGTGGGGGTTGTTCGCGACGACGGCGTATTTTTTTATCTCCTTCCCACCGCGAATAGTACCCTATATGGTCCGACCAGAGCGGAGAACGCACCAAGGATCAGAAACCTCAGAAAGCCGATTGTGCTCATTCGCACGATACCTCAGCAGGCTTTATATCGACGGCAGATGTTCTGTTTCTTTCCAAATACTTCGACACAAAGAGGCCGCCAAGGGAGAGAATGCGCAAACGTTTAGCCGAATGTCCTCCAGCCGCTAACGTTTTGCAGTTTGAGATAGCAAGCCACCACGATCGCCACCTCAGTGGTGCTGTACAGATAGGTGGTGTAGCTGCAACGCCCCACGCAGCGCAATCAGAACGAAGGCGAGTTTTGAAACAGCAACTACAGCAGTTCCAGTCATCAATACACTATCACTAAAGCCTCTAGAAAAACAGATTCCTCACACATACCTGGTCCGTGAATGTTTCACCTGGTGCGTATGCAGGCCTAGGTACTTCGCACGAAGTATATGCATATAGACAAAACGCGGCAGAAGGTCAAACATTCCTGTTTTGGCCAAAGCTTGGTGCTTGGTTTCCCTCCGACTTGACCCTTGTAGAACTGCAGTACTGCTTTAGGCACAAACCACTCAGAGTCTAACTAATTTCCCCCAAAAACGGGGCTGCAGTCCCAAACGGAATACTTCGGTACATGCTCAAACCTGCTGTAGTTTCTTATTGTTCAAAGGGATGCAACACGCCAAATTAGTGCTATTACGTTGATAATCCTATTAGTACTGCAGCAGTCCTAGTTTGGGAGACAAGCCACTCAAAGTTCGAGTAGTTCGCCCCCAACACGTGTCCTAAAAAGGCTAGTTGCTATTAATATTCTGTGAATGAATGCCATGCGAAGTTTGCTTTTATGGCGAGGTGTCAAGACACACGGCATCATCCATGATGAAAAAGTCACAACAGTTGTACGAGAATATGTTAAACTACTACCAGGTATCGTGTAAGCTCGAGGAAGGCACGCATCAACGCTCCTCATGACCCCCGCTTTTAACGGTACCGTTACCATAGCTCTGCCCCTGTTCACCCGTTCATCAGCTTGCGCTGAAGCGACAGAGTGGCAACACCCGAGTAAATATACCAGCTCTCTTTGTGTCAAAGTTCGTGTAAGGTTCTCCCCCTACTGCTAAATGCGAGTCTCCCTTCTTCAGCCAAACCATTCGACGTACTGTCCTGCCCAGTTCCCTCGACTGCACCCTCCGTCTGCTCTTCCTCGTTGGCTCCACGTAGTAAACCCCACGAACCCACTTCCGCGCTCGCTTCCGCGCCGTACTATTAATATGATATATATATATATGTATGTGTGGATGTTTGCTAGTAGTGAAACACGAATTCTTCCCGAGTATTTGTTGTTTCGGTGCGACGCATTTTTCTCTTAACCAAGCATTACTCAAGTATAAAATGTCAGAGATGAGATCGTCTTCTCAGAGGAGTCAGGGCGTGGCTTAACTCCCTCCAAGGATCATGGGAACGGGCGGAACGGAACGGGGCTGCTTGTTTGTCATTCGTTCCGTACCTATCTATCCAAAACAAGAAGTTTGTGTCCATGCAACATCCTGGGCCTCGCAGGCCGAATCGGCACGAACGGTGAATTTCGCACATATTTCATGCCACAACGAATTGATGTCCACATCCATCTTAGGTGGTGTCCATCCGCATCAAATATTCTGCTATTTGTTCCCGCTCGGCCGGGCCGTTCGGTCCTCCCGAACAAGAAGAAGGGGTGCAACACTTCTTCTTCCTCTTCCTAAATATACTGATTTTCTCGGGATGCACGGAATCTATAAGGTTCCTGCATCATGGCCGGTCTGGGCTATTCGTCATCTGGGGCCCGGCCATATTCGGAACCATAGTTCGGAGTTAATCCGAATAAGTTCCGAATAGTCTCGAAAATCAGGTTGGCAAAACATTGTCACCCACTCACCACGTTCTAGCGCGCACTAGAGAGCGTGCCACGGCGCCCCATGCATTGCAAAGTATAGTGTGGACTCACCCCGAGGTACCCGTGCAAAAATGAATTCAATCGGCCACGAGCAGCGCCCGCACGAAGAATCTAAAAAATGTGTGTTTTTCTTCTGACCTCCGAAAACTGTCTCAAAGGGTAATAATTCTGCAAGATGAAGGTCGTTTCTACGGGTTTGAGCTCAACTCCAACTCCTCGGACACGCGACGGAGAAGAACTGCTGCACGACGTAGGGAGAGCGCGCGACAGCGCCGCACGCAGACGAAAGTGTAGCCGCCGGCGCGAAGGCGGGCTTGATCGGCCGCACCATATCATGCGGCAAATAATATTACATTCGGTTCGTTCCAACTCTTTCTGAGGGGGTTAAGACACGCCCTCAGCTCTGTTGACTGCCTAACGCGTACCTGGTACCTACCTGGTAAATCCACAACTACATGTCTTTGTTTCCGTGGTGTTTTTCTTTCGGGGTGCTTCTAGATGGTCAATGATGAAGCTTATGCTACCCGTCCTCTGATACAAGGATAATTATATTAAAAACTATACCACTGTAGGGAGGGGCGAAAACCAATTCCTGTCTCAACCCAAGAGTCGGCGAAACAAAAAGGCTGACACATTCCTACCCATTTTTGAGGCTCAGACGTATAGGGGGGGGGGGGTGGTGGACCTAAACCATGTCTTGTAAAATGCAAATCTGAAAAAGGATGCTATCTTCTTCGTGTTTTCGTCCGTAAACCTCGTCGCCCTGGCTTGTTTTTCATTTCGACATTGCTAAGGAGTGTGGGTCGTTTGGCGTTTTCGTCGATCAGCCTTGAGCAGCGCTGTCTTTGTTCCATCTGTGATATTTCCGGCTAGGGGGGGGGGTACCAGGAAACCATCCCCTCTCCCAAAAATACGCGTTAAATTCTATATGCGTGCGAAAAATTCAATACAAAATTACAGAATATACAAGAGGATTTCGTTCGCGAAATATCGGGAGGTACCAGGCACGCATCCCCTCCTCCGAAAGTATGTATTAATCCAAATAAATGTTCCAACACAAATTCCTACGGAAGACAAATCAGAGGAGTTCGTGCGCGAAGTAACCGGTTTGAAGCAGAACAAAACGCGGCGAGACTCTTTGCTCAACCCCCGCCGACGCGCACACCGCGGCGCACAAGCACACACAATCGATCTACGCCTCTGCAGAACGTGCAAGCAGCACAGGCACAGCAGCATGTTTCTATCTGCAGGCTTGTCTGCATCGCCACTGCCACGAGAAGAGCCAAGATCGTGGGGTGAAGACCATTGAGACTATCCTTGCGTTCACAGAAACAAAGAAGGGTTGACGGTCCTTGCATAGCCGGTTTTCTATGAGAACAAACAAACATTTTCAAGCACATACATGTTCCGCCTCAAAGACCTGCAACCTCTATGCCTACAGACAGTCTGGTTGACCGATGGGAGATTTTGGAGCTATCTGATTCCAGGGAATTCTCCCTGGCACTGGCTGACATCTTACCAGTGATTGGGATTGCCTTCGAAAACACAGTGACGATCAGTTCTTCGAAAAGATTGCTCGATAATTGACAATCTTGTTTTTTCGTCAATTTTTTTGGGTTTTGTTTTTTTTGTTTTCCAACATCACTTCTACTTTCCAGCCTTACTCGTGGGAGGTTTTACCCTCAACGAGCTTCTGGACAAGCCGTGGTCACAGGTGCCCACCTTTCTCCCCCCCGGTACGTGCCTATATTTTTTGTCGCGCATAGGGTTCAGCATTCCCACGTCGATTTTCATCGAATGTAGCTGTCTCACGCTCGCGCGCATTCCGCTTATTTATTATCATTTTTTTATTAAAGAAAAAGTCCTTGCGAGCATGCACTCGGTGAGATTTGAACCCACGAACTTGATCTTGATAGGCACGCCGACCACCTACGAAGCCAATATGTCAATCTTGACTGAAAAAAGAGGCAATATCAATCCGATCTCAATCTCGATCTTCATCTCGCCGAATGTCGGGCGGTTCTGCTGCTTTATGTTTGTATGGTAGCTCCTGTATCATACGATATGTGTGTTATGGTCCCGGATGCTCAAACGCAACAATACCGCAACGGAAAGACCACGCACTCAAGTAGTGTACGAGTCGCAGCATGCATGCTCAATAGTTCGTGGAACGCCGTACAGCAGTGCAGTATTGCGACGGAGCGTCATATGACACTCTTTTACTGCTGCAAACACTGTCGAACACTCATTCCGAGCTCTTTGTACCTCAAAACGTCGGAGTGCGGTTTGTTGCTGTCGGTTGACGGCACCCACCCGTGGCGGCACTTTTCCATGTATTGCTCATTGGCAGCCGTCAAGGCATCCCCCCCACAAAAACTAGTATGTTGTGGCTAAGGTTGTCTTGACTGGCCAAAAGGTAAGGTTTGACCATCGAACGACCTCTTTTTTAGCCTGTCTATGGTTTATAGGTTCGTAACTCATTCCATGCGATTGTGTTGTAGTTAGTGCTATTTATTGTTGTTGTTGCAAGCTTGAGTGGAGTATGGGGATGGACACGGTGGCGCGTTATACAAAGGGTTTCAAGCGTTATGGCAAGGCATTACTTTGGCAGGGAAACCAAAAGATCGAGAATGAAGTTTGAACTGAGCAATCTTCGATACTGGCTGTAGATTGAAAAACCCGCCGCGAAAACGGTCCATTCAATCTCGAGGAGGGAAAAAAGTATTTATTTTCAGAGCAATTCAATCCCAATCTATATCACTGTATCCTACACATACGACGCAAAGAGCATTCCCCTGATACAAGGCAGGATGCACACGGTATACCTGCGTGTTTTCCAACCACCACGCCAGGTCATCGCAATCGACGGGAGATCGATTGAAATCAAGCACGTCGCGCGACTGTAGCTGTGTACTATACGAAGCACAGAGGAGGAGCCTCGGCAACGTAAAAACGTGTGAGTCTTGTCAACGCGTGCCAACTAAAGGGCCTTCAGAAAAAAAAAAAAAAAAAAGTCGATCGATTTGTTTTCGTCCGGCCCGCACGGGGGTGGGTGTTATTCAAGCATGTTTGTTGCTGGGCCCCCTTGACTACTACTACTACTAGTAACTGCTTCATAAATTTAGCTGGGTTATCTAGGAGTTAGTTATTGAAAAGCGTTATTAGCCGAAATTATTGGGAGATCAGCGACTTGAATTTAGAGTTGGTCAACCTTGCCTCGCCGCTAAAAAGTACCAGGTACGAGCCAACACAGGGTACACCGGGCATGCCAGTACATGGAATAGGATTACGATACAGCCCGTACAATATTTTGATATGATTTACCTCTTCTTTTTATCAATAATTCCTACTATTATTCAGCTCTCTGAACGAGCCGAGATCACAGGTACTTGCCTTTACTTTGTTTAGCGCTGAGGATTCAGCGTTCCCACTGCTCGTCGGTTTTCATTGGAGTTTGCTCACTCACGCCCTCAAGCTTAAGCTTTCCACCGCCGCTATAAAAAGGCACATAAAATACGCCTTTTGCTTCTTTGGGAACCCGCCGGTATTCGAACCCCGGCCCTCGTACGCTAGTTAGTGATGATGATTTTTGATGATGTTCTCACGTGAGCTCACTCCCCTGAAATCCTGTCTGCAGTTAGTTACCAAAACAACACAGGCTGTATGTAGCACAAGTAAGTGCATCTCGATGGGAGAAAACAAATAAGTACTAAATAGTGCGTGCACACGGTACTAACGAGCTGTGGTATATCATCCCCTCACTTACTTGCAGCCGAATAACACCGGGAGCATATCCATGGTATTATATGTAGACTCGAAACAAAATAAAATAATCTTAAAAAACATAAAAAACACGGAAGACTCAAGAGTCAAAAGAAAAAAGAAATAAAGCTAAAAACGGACTGGGAAAAAAAATATAGAAAACATACAAGGAAAAAAACAAACAAAAAAAACTGCGCTCGAGGCGCAGGCCGAGTCCCTAGGACAAGATTGCTGTTTGCTGGTACCATCAGTCGTTCGTATGATTTTTTCCAGCTGATGATGGACCCGCATAATGATGCCACAAGAAGAACGGACGGAAAAGGCAAAAACCCAAGAAGAGGGTAGAGATAAAGAGCTACAAACAAGAAGAAATCGAGCAGTCCTAAGTCTCAGAAGTTGGTGGGTCGAGGGTGACACAACCAATATAAAGAAGGCCGAGACAGACGGACCACGGAAAACTGTCAACACCATCGGAAAGAAGCGAAACCATAAAAAAAATCCCCGCAAATATAACATTAAGGTGACGCAGCTGACGCAGAATGCCGTGGCACGTGGAGGGGGTGTGTGTGTCATCGACTTGGCAGGGATAAACGCAACGCTACAAACAACAGAAACAAATCAAACGAACAAAACAGGGATCGTAACTCAGCATCCATCCTCAGTCACTGGGCGTCTCAACTAGAAAGACGGCCCTAGCCAAATTTCGGCGGGTGCCTTCATTTAGTTCGCCAGTCAGTGTAGCTGCTGTTGCTACGCCTCTTTTAACGTGGCCCCTTTCCCCCCCCCCTCGCCTTGGGCCCAACGATGTCTTGACTATGCCACTGCATATATATTCCGAACCTCAAGCGCTCGTCGTTTTGCTATGTATACGTTCCCATTCTCCTTGACGAACCAGCGCTTTATGTGCTACTCTGCCGCTTTTCTTCGACACGTCTGAACCACTGCCCGATTGCGTCGCCGCCAGAGTCCATTTTTTTTCTTTGATGGGCAAGATAAACAACGATGGGTCGCGTTCGAGACAACCCGTCCAGTCCTGTTCTTGCCGTCGCTAGTAAGTAGTGTTTGAGGTAAAATACTTCAAAGGTACCTGGCACCCGGTGTTGTCAATAGACTATATACCGGATCGACCGGCACGTACCTGTACTTGGTTCCGGGTTTCAGCATGGAAATGTCGGGCCGTCCGGGCATGTGATAGCGGCTCTTATGGTGTGGACGCTGAATATATCAAGGTATATTCATAACCACTATCTGTTCGTTTTTTGTACCAGAGTGCCTCGTGGGTCCCAAGCAATTCTCACTACGACAAGTTGAATCCTTTTAGCACCGCACGCCCATATATATGTGGGGACAAATCAGTCAAATCATAAGTATTTGGTCCCCATAACGGGACTGGGGTCCTAAAAGGGTCACCAACACTACTCACATTTTTCGTCGGAGCCTGACATGGGGTTACATAAACCAAACACATCACATGGCTAAAAGGAACACCGCCAGGATAAGCATATCATCAAAATGAATGCCACCAGGGTTTTCAGTTCGTCCAGAAACCCCACCCCTCCGGTGGTGCGTTTTCCATTATGATATGATGCTGTTGTTGGCACTGTGGTGTCATTTTCAGCTTGATCGTGTACCACAGCAGTACCACCACAAACACCTTGTCCGATGCCGACGCACGTACGTGTCAAGGCAGGTCCCGAAAGCATCGAGGCGGTCATGTGCAGACTTGCTGGAAGCAAACCACACAGTAGACGGGTGCATATTAAGTGTACCTGCTACATGGTAGCTTTCCGGTTTTCACATCATACCCAACTACTGCAATACGGCCTAATCTCAGTGTCGAACTGACCTCTGCCTGGATATTATTTGCTGGATGTCAATGGGTGGATAGGAAACTCCACACAAACGTTAGTGTATGTATGCGTACCTTTGCCCCTTCCTTGGCGAAGGTGATCGCTGTGGCCCTTCCGATGCCTGACGATGCTCCAGTTACGAGCGCCACCTTTCCTTCTAGCTTGCCAGGCATAATTGCGACCTGTGAGACAATAATAGAGCAAGAGGGCGTGGTAAAATGGTCGCAAAAAATAATGCGGAGTGCGCCTATGCAGCGCATCGCACCCTTGATGCGGGTGGTGATGTTGACAAAGGAGCCGATAGATATCTCGCTGGTTCTCAATCTGGCTTTTTGCACCTAACTAAATGCATACTGCACTAGTAGTCCAGTAGTGTCGTCCACTATTGATACTAGTAGTAAGAAACGGAAAAACTGTTCGAGAACTCTCGGAAAACTAACGGGGGCGTCCGGAGGAGACTACCGGTGTTTTTGACAATCCCATCGAGTAAAATGCAGGTTTTCATCGAAATGGCGGGTTTTCGGCAAAAAATACTCGACGGGGGACTGTAAAAAACACGACCATTATATTGCTGGGTTTTTGCCATAAACCCACGATTTACTCGACGGGACTATCAAAACCACCGGTAGACTTCTCAGGATGCCCCCCCCCTTCGTTTTCCGAGAGCTTTCGCCAGCAGTTTTCCGTGTATCCAAAGTCGTACTTGGACTATTTGTTCGCCCATGTGGCCAGTTCTGACACCATGTTTTTTCACTAAAAAATGTTCGAAGATGTAGAAGATTGAACGGAGGAAGTCTGGGGTGTGCGGAGAGGTATTGCATCTTTGGCGTGCGTGAAAAGAAGGGATGGGCAAGAGGTTCATAGAGATGATGACGGTTTGTGCAGTGCACCTGTGTTGCACTGCCCACAAAAAAAAACTGATATTGCTTAAAGTCCCGGCAACATGGACAATGGAAGCACGTCGCCGTTTTTTTTAGGAGAAGTTTTCGTTTTTCTGCTCAAGCCTCGACTGTTCCTTGCGGGCCAAAACTTGGCAGACCGGATAATATGAGTTCCTTGATGCACTCGCGCGAGCGTGCCAAAGCGAAAGCACTGAAGTTTGAGAATATGGTTCCAGGCGCTTGAATTTTCGGTTTCTTGTACTACTGTAGTCAAGTCTTTTTTTCTGTAGAAGAATGAGAAAGAAGAATGTACTCGTTACGACTTCCGGGTTCCTTCTACACAGCAGAAAAAACATTTTTGGCTACAACAGCACAAGAAACCAAAAAATCAAGCGCCTGGAACTACATTTTCAAACTTGAACGACCAGGTCCTCCTCGAAGGAAGACACGAAAAGTGCTGTCGGTTTGGCACACTCACGGTAGTGTGCCAAGGAGCTCATAATATCCGGTCTGCCAAGTTTTGGCTCGCAAGGAACGGTCGGGGCTTCATCAGGAAAACGAAAAGTCATCGTGAAAAAAAAACGGCGGCAGGCGTGCTTCCATTGTCCATGTATGTTGTCGGGACTTTTTTTGTGTTTGGTGGTCAGTGCAACACAGACAGGTGGTTGGTTGAACGAGGAAGACAAAGAAAGGCTGGGAAGGGTTGAGACAGTGAGGAGGAAGAAGAGAATGTGCCGTAATACTCTTCTACTACTCGTGTGGATGTACGAGCAGGGGTTTGTTATCCTTTATTTAGGAAGTCGGCGAGAGTTGGAAGAAAAACACACCATTATTTCTGTCCCCACTTACTTCTGTTCTGACAAACAATCTGTGTTTTTGTTTTTGTTTTTTTTTCAAAGTCCGGAGAAACTGCTTTTTTTGGCTGCTCCAAAAACCAACTTAGGACTCGAGAGAAACGGAAAATTGTTCCAGAAAGTTCTCGCAAAACTCGGGGAGCATTCTGAGGAGCCTACCGGTGTTTTTGACTGTCTCGCCAAGTAAATCGCGCATACTGGGTAAAACTCAGTTCCTAAAGCCCATAAATAATTTTCCATAGTAAGTAGTAGTTGGTCTATTATAGTTTAACCGCTCATGAATTTCTTGGGAAATTTAAGGCTGAAACAATTGTAGTACTGTCTGTAACAGGAATATGTTTTTATGAGGGAGCCGACGAAGCGTGCTACTCCTACTGCACTACTACTACTGTACTGTAGAAGAGAAACAGTATACACACTACTATAAATATCGGTTTATTGTGAGCAAGAGGTACGACATACATCATCAATGTATATATACATACATGCAGAGTTGACGAGCGAGGTGGAGAAACATGCATTCCCTTGTCAAAACTAGGATTACGAGCTCGGAGAAACTTGCGTGCGTGGCACATAGCAAAGTATATAGTATCAGTATTATTATTACCTGTGATTTTTTTTTATCATATTAGAAACTGCGTATGCCAGCTTTTACCGATAGTATTAATATTAGTGTTACAATAGTTTATCTTCATAAAAATGGTAAAACACTCCTGTGGTACTGTATAGCTCAGCCGTTAGATCGTTTGCTTGCCAGCCAGACCAGTTGAAATTTCCAAGGTTAGGTTCTGTAGAGTTTGTGGATTTAGGGTTAGGGTATGGGTGTCTTACAGAAGTTAGCTACAGAGGTTCCAGGTTAATTAGGGTATAAAACCCTTACAGAACTCTCAGAAGTTCCGGGTATTGTGGCCCGGGCGTACAGAACTCACAGAAGTTCCGATCAGGTATAAAAACGTCGTACCGGTACCCCGGGTATTATTGTGAAACCGGGCGTACACAACTTACAGAAGTCCCGGGTACGGGTATGAAGGTCGTACAGAACTCACAGAAGTTCCGGGTACGGGTATACACCTTACAGAACTCACAGAAGTTCCGGGTATGGTGGCACGGGCGTACAGAACTCACACAAGTTCCAGGCAGGTATAAAAATGGTGTACCGGTACCCCGGGTATCGTGGCTCGGTCGCACAGAACTTTCAGAAGTTCCGGATACGGGTATGAAGGTCGCACAAAAGTCACAGAAGTTCCGGGTATTGTGACACGGGCGTACAGAACTCACAGAAGTTCCGGGTATGTATTGTGGAACGGGCGTACAGAACCCACAGAAGCTCCGATTGTGGCCCGGGCGTACAGAAGTCACAGAAGTTCCGATTGTGGCCCGGGTGTACAGAACTCACAGAAGTTCCAATTGTGGCACAGGTGTACAGAACCTACAGAAGTTCCGGGTAATACCCCGGGGCAATACTCACCTCAAGGGGGCGAAACAAAAACGAATTTACTGGTAAAAAAATACATAGAAGGCATGTCGAAATACTTCAAACACGACACACTATACCGGTATTAACGCATACCAGTATATACCATGAACGTACCCTTGTAGCTTATTTCTGTTATAGCTGTCTTTCGCGATTTTCACGGTAAAGACCGTTCCAGCTACACGGGAACGACTTCCGCGGTCATAGATATCCCTCCCAAATCGAGGTACATATATGCCGTTCCACAAGAACAAAACCTTGTATAATTAATATCAATGATAATACGGCAATTACTTACAGTATTTAAACGGAATGCCCGAGAACAAAACCTTGTATAATTAATATCAATGATAATACGGCAATTACTTACAGTATTTAAACGGAATGCCCGAAAGTCCTTCCAAAAACGACAAAAAGAAAACTAAAAATGAGGCCATGCCGATCATAACTACTAATAATGTATTGAAATAAAGTATTACACACACAGCATCGGTGTTGAGTCCCACCATCTAAGGTATCGAATAATAACAGGCTATAATACTAATCTACAATGCAGCTGCAGCAAGAACAGCAGCCCCCCCCCCCCACCCAGACTTCGTCGGCCCTCGTCCATGACCATGTCTTGAGTAGTTGATGCCGCAGGATTGTTTAGCACGTCAAAGGCGGCTTCAGCCACCACTAAGCCAGCGTCCTTCCCGGTGAACCGCGCCGGGAGACATGCCCATATATCCTTCGCAGCGATCATGAGGAGACCCCCGTAATCGAGGATGTGCTCGACGTTGGCCTTGAGGAACATCACCATCTCCACCCCGTACGTGTCGATGCGACTCTGGTTTGGAACGAGCAGGTTACCGCAAGCACTGAAATCGCGCTCAACCGTCGGTGTATCAGCGCTGCTTCAGATTTTTTGTATAGACGAAAACAGACTAAAGTTAAAATCGGCTTTGAACCACCCCCCCCCCCCCCCCCTCGACTACGGCAATGCGTGAAATGAGTACTGGTACGGTACATCCCACTACTATTTAATAAATAATCATATAGATAGTAGTGTACGAGTGAAAACGCGAAACCTTTACGTACGTGCGTGTCATAGGTTGCGCTCGTTGTGATATTATTGTATTATTTCTATACGCATCAAACCAGGTAGATACTATGAATATAGATACACACGACGTATATACGAGCTGTAATTTCGTCATTTCGTTTTTGGTGTGTGTCACACTGATGAGATGTGACGTCAGAATGCATGACATCACTCCTCAACAAGGATGTCGGAAGACATGTCAAGCAAAGCGAAACATGCGCTGTCAAGCGCTGTCAAGGGTTTAGGGCCGAAATCTTCCACACTAAAACCTAGTATTTTGGTGTCAGTCACGGCATGCCAAGGCAAAGCTGCTGTCTGTCAAGGGTTGAAAGTTCCGTCTCCCGACATATTCGCTCCTCAACGCCATCCTAATCTGTACCAGCACCCCAGGTATTGTGCCGAGGGTATACCCTTACGCCGGGTATTGTGCCAAAGGTCTTACAGAACTTACAGAAGTTTCGGGTACGGGTATGGATGTCTTACAGAACTTACAGAAGTTCCGGGTACGGGTATGAAACCCTTAGGGGGGCTGTTTGTGGTATGAGTCAGCTTGATACAGGTCTGCGGATATTGTGTGTTTCACGATATTGAAATTCATATATTGTGGGGTTTCGTATTACGTATCAGGGCATGATTTAGCATGCCTCGTGGCTCGAGGGGGAGAGCTGTTCCTCCGGGAGCAGCCGATGATGTTAATGATACGACCCAGGCTTTGATTATAACGATACTGCCTGTCTATATGTGAGTGGTGCAGCCGGTGACAATCTTGGTGCGGCTTACCTCCTGTGTGTGGTTTATGTGGTGGGGTCTCTGACAGAATGGTATTGACCGAACTTGGTGTGTGTTGTGCTTGGTTCGTTGTACGAGTATTTTATATTCTCTCCTCGACCTACGCCATAGGGGCACGCCGCGTGGATATATAGGCCACGTTTTACAGCAACCGGATTCAAACAGCAGTATGTTGGGGTTTTGCGCTGCTGTATACTACTGCTGCGTGTGCTACATGTATATCCAACATGTATATTTTGGGATTCAAACTGAGAGTATTGCCCATGTCAGCAGTACTTTGCGGTTGTTCGGTATTGCCGATCGATATCAGGTATCAGGTATCAGGTGTTCGATACTGTTCATCCTCGCAGTATCTCGATTACTGCCTGTTCTCAGGATTGAGTGCGTTAATGCGCGTACAGTACGCGTCCTGCTGTTCTCGCAGTATTTTGGGCATATTTATACTGCAAGTTGTTGTCTCCTGTGATACCGTACGCACAGCTGCTGCTGCTGTGCTGCTGCTGGTGTTGCGGCTGGGTCTGCTCAGCAGCAGCTGCAGCAACCGACGGCAGAAGCAGCGATGCCTGCCACTACTCCTGCTGCTATTGTTGCTGTTATATTTTATGTTGTGCTGCTGCTATCGCTTTCATGTGCGGGAGAGGCCACCTCTTCTGCACAAGCGCCGTTGGAAGTAGGTACAGCTCGCCGTAGATAGGAGTAATATCGGCGTGAGTATTGGGTACTTGGCAACTGGGCAGATAAAGGGCAGCAATACTAACGTCGTACACAAAATCAAACTAATCTCAGTTCTGATAAATATGCAAAGCCTCTCAGAACTGAGCTGATTTCTGCCCCCGCCATCAGAAACTGAGCTCCAAATTATCGATGATTTCCTGGCCCATAGTGATCGACGTTTCCGATTTTTGGGTTTCAGAGTAGATGGCTGAAAAAGACAGCCATAATAATGTCCCAAAAGTATGGTATAGAAGTTGGTCTATATTCGAGTGAGACAGATACCAAAACTGAGAACTGACACTCGACTCTGCCTTTTCCCTGCACCACTTGGTAATGCCCTGATCCTGTTCGTAACAAGATCGAATGATGCATTATTTATGTCGACTTGCTTAAAAGTAATCACACGACTTGGCATTGAGGTTTATTTCCCTATACGGAGTATGGGTGCCGGCAGGCACCCATGCGGAGCCCTTGTATACGTACGTAATTAGGTACTTGCGTTTCTCAACACACCCCTGTGCGATTACTCCGACGTGTGGTATGAGTCGAATTCTTGCGGTAAATGGTACCAGGTACCTGGTATCAACTGTAAAAAGTCCTACTACTGTCTGTCGTAGAAATCTATTTTATACGGTACACATGTAAGGGTCGTTTCTAACGACCGAATGAAATAATAGCTAAAACTTGCTATTTTGGCAGGACATACTTTCCACAAAGTTGCCCAAACCTTCTATCGTAAAACACTGCATGTGTATGAGGCAATATTTTGCAAATAAATGTTCGCATAATAACGCCCTCAGATTCCTCTCCAAACCCCTTGCAACAGCAGCAGGTAGCCGACGGCACGCCGACGCGCTCTATAGAGTAAATGCTGTCGCAGAAAGGACTCCAGGCGCAGCCCAAGTACCTCAGAGGTCGGCAGTTCTTCCAGCCCACCCAAACTCTCCTGGGAAAAGCTGGGGCGGCTGGGAAAAGCTGGGACGGCTGCTAATTGTGATTCTGTTTGACCCCCCGCTCAAAACGACGCCCATGCCCCATCCACCCGTGACTCTCGGCCAGTGTCGCCAGCCCCATCATTGCTGTGATCAATGCCACCGGGTATCCTTCGTCTCTGCCTCCATTTCACAAGTTAGAGCAAGTCTAGCGTCGGGCGTCGTGGGGTGGTCTGGTTTGTACACCTTGAGTCGGCGTTCTTTGTTTTTATCATCACTTCTACTTTCCAGCCTAACTCGTAGGAGGTTTCACCCTTAACGAGCTTCTGGACAAGCCATGGTCATAGGTGTCTACCCTTCTTGTCCCCCGGTACGTGCGTTTATGTTTTGTCGCGCATAGGGTTCAGCATTCCCATTGCTCGTCGATTTTCGTCGAATGTAGCTAACTCACGCTCTCGCGCTTTCCGCCGATCATTTTTTAATACAAGAAAACGCCCCTACGAACATGCACTCGGTGAGACTTGAGCCCACGAAATTGATCTTGATAGGCTCGCGGACCGCCTTCCAAGCCTATCGGGCTAAAATAACAAATAAAATAGCAAATATCACTTTCCATAAACTTGCCAACGAAGCAGAACAGAAATACCCAAAAAAAACTTTCGATAAGATTTTTGCTATTTTGACGAGTCCACATTTCCATGAACTTGCTATTTTGGCAAATAATTTGCCAAATACTTCGAAGTGTGTAGAAATGCCCCTAACAGGTAACAGATATAGAGAACTACATACTTAGACCACAACCCCTGAGCGTGCTCGGTTGGTACATCCCTGGCCTCTCAGGGCTCCCACTTCCAAACCGCCTCCTTTCATTACTTGCCGGACCTTTCCAGCAGTTCTTGTTTTGTCCATTTCTCTTGGCATTCTCGGTCCTTTCTTCCTTTTTTCTTCTTTTGTTCCATATGCGTGCGTGTACTCCGAGTACGGCACCGCGGGAGACCCCGGCACCGTCGCGGGTGTCAGTGGGTGCTGGCGGGTAGAAGGGGGGTTGCAAGGAGCGCGGTCGCCGCTTTCGTGCCTAGGCGTCGCGTGTGTCTCGAGACACAAGGGATGCATGAACGGGCTTTGTCTGGCTTCCGTTCGTGATTTTTGATAGAGTATGTACGAGTTATCAAGGTCGTTCGGGATGGCAAGATAATGTTCAAGCGGTGCTTATTTTTGCGACCACGCTGAAGTTGAAAGAAGGAGGTGTACAGTTTGAACACCAACGTTATCGAGCTTGCGAACAGAGGCCACGGTGAGCACCGGACTTCACGCGAGGCGGGCGACGGGGCTGACTGTGGCAGAGAGTGATAAAAGCTTTACCCGGACCGAATCGGTGGCGAGGAGGTCGCAAGAGGGACGGGCGGCGTACGAGGCTAAAAGAGAAGCTCTTCTGCGCGATTTTTTTATTTTCTTCTTTTCGACCGGGTGTAAGGTGTTCCAATCAGGCAGAACATTATTGCGCGAGAGGGGATGGGGATTATTTATTCTTTCCGAATTTTCGGTTTCACTTTCTTTGTTTTTGCTGCTGTGCCGTGCTGTGCTTTCGCTTTCTTCGTGCATACGAGTACAGACATAGAGCATATAAAAAAAGGCAAATAAGTACTGCAGTAGTACCCTGCCCGGGGTATGTACCTACGACATCCGCGACGCGAAGCGTACTATGTGGCGTCCAAGCTGACGTCGGAGCTGTTTTTTCCTGAAGCATGGCGGCGGGGCTCTTGGCATTATCAAGTCGCCGGTTTGCAATTACGATCAAAACTAAATTCAATCGTGGACCTCTGTTCGCTTCGCATAATTTGATGTACGTTTTTCCTTCCTGAGCGAGCGTAGCGGGCGGCGTAGGCCGCCCGCGGAGCGAAGCGCCTTGTATATCCATATTTCGTCACGTGGCTTTGTACTTCTTCCCTCGTTTACTTCCTTTTGCTTTCTCATCTTCATATTTTACTGTTGTATCCTTCTTTCTTTGTTGCCTCCATTTTACAGTTGTCTGGATTGCTCGTTGTTCTGTTTTCCGTATGCATGCAATATTCGTGCTGTACATTTAATAACAAAATGCGATGTTTTGTACATGCTTTGCTCTGCCCACTTCTCCCCCCCGCAGAACCCTGGATGCTGACCAAGCGGTCGATGAAGAAATGTCTTAGAGCCCAACAGCGAGGAATCAATTCCTGCACTGTGTGTTCGGGGTAGTTGTCATCTCTCCCGGGCTTGAGGTGAACCGCCATGCCTAGGTACAAGCTTTCAACGGTGGTATCAGTTTAATGTCCGGGGGAAGATTTACACTTGCTGTTGTTTTATCTTGCTCTACATATTGGCCCAATGCCATAATGCAGCCCGTGGCCAAGAAATACCAAGTCCACAGATGGGTAGGAGAAAACAGCGAACGAAACTCGGATAGGGCGCCAGGGCAAACTAGATCATTACAACATTCGAGGACCCGCACATATGTGTTGTTCCTCTTGATGTCGTTTTCTCACGATATCTTCCTTTCCGTAACAGATAGGCTATGGATTTCGGCCACGGCTGGTTTTTCTTTTTTCAGCACCGGTCCCTTGTTTTCTTCTGTAAATTTTCGTTGTATGCAGATTTCCCCCCCCCCTCTTGAGCGACCGGGCGGGCGGGTGGGAAAGTCGAACAATTGTCTAGGCGCGCTGCTTACGAGATTTGCTACGAGCTCTCGTTGTTGCCGCCGCTGCCGTATAAGCCCAAGCAGCTAGCTCTAGTGACTAGACGCTTTCGGCTGTCGTCTGATCTCGCCTCACGATTCTGCAAGCTTCTTAAACTTCCAAAACGCCTCCACAAAGTCCACCTCCCTACGGAAAGTTACATTTTGTTATTGCTCAATAATTATTGAGTAACGTTTCACACGTAGACCTCTATCGTGCAGATTCAATACCTCCGAAACTATGATACGAACGACCACTCCGTCATATGCCCCGTTCTTATCCCCCTTCTACCTCTTATGGAACACCCTCCTACGTTTGATGAATCAGGCTAACCCGAAGTCTGATGGCCCCGCTGCAATCTCTGCGAGGCTATCTACCACTCACACCATAAAGCAGCCTGATCACTTAAACGTCTTTTCAATGCTGTCACGAATATTTTTCTACGTTTTTGCGAGAACAGCAGAAACGGAGCTTGCCCCTTACCCTGCGCCCTTCACGTACGTCATGAACGCCCGCAACTTCCATCGTCCTGCGCGCTGAAGTTGCAACTCCGAGATTCCCTGTGACGCTCGCTGGTTGCCCCCCCCCATTCTTCCAGAGTGCAGCGCGAACTTCACGGAATCTCAACGCCGCGACCGCTTCTGTTCTAGTAAACACTTTCCACCCAAGCGGGGGGCTCCTAACCGTCAAGGGTGTTTCCGCTGGCAACAATGGGTATACATCCAGCAGTTCCAACAGAGCTTCGAACGCTCCCATTGACGCCCCCCCCGTCTCCAGCTCCTGCGCGAGGCGCGTTCGCGTGATGGGGCAACCTGCCCGTTTTTGGTCACACGTCGACGCCAAACACCTTACCTGCACTGCTGTAGCGATCGCTCTGCTCTCAAACGCCACCTGCACTCCTTCGTGAAAGAAAGAGATGCATTTCCGTGTCAGACAAAACTCGGGATGTACCTGCCCATTGGCGTACGCCCACAACTCCGACGCTCGGCACAAGAGAAAATATGACACGGCGAGTCCTAGCTACATGACGTACCCCCCGTCTTTCATATTCACGACTGCCTGTCGCCCTTCCGCAAGCATTGCCCACGTCAAGGGCAATCTAACATGTTTGTTCCTTGGTAGATATACCATGCGCCCTGTCTATCTCTTTTCCCACTGCGACGATCATGCAATGCGACAAAGGTAGCTTCCATCCTGCGAACATCTTGTGAAAACGTTAGTCGCTGCTAAATACCCTCTGACGGTCGATTGCTGGTTATTGTGCACAAAAGAGCGAGACGTCATGAATTCGTGCAGTTCGGTCAGCGTTCCATTGGGGTAGTCGACAGTATGCAACCACGGCGCTTGACCCTGCGTTTTTCTCTCTTTCACCTAGGTGTTCCAGTTTGCTAAGTAGTTTTTCTGAGTACTCGTCCCTACCGAACCAAGCGCGAGCGTTTCGACCAATATTTCCACCTCTTCCTTGTTTCCTCCTCTGATGTCCCCTCTTTCTGTGATAACGTGCGTGTACGGTATGCATGCCATGAGTTGAGAGAGGCATGCATCAAAGCGAGCGCGCGAGTCAAGCGTGTTATTCTGCTTCGTTCATCATGAGGGTCCATAAAACGTCGTCGAGGATGTTATTTGTCTGGAGTACAATATCAAACAGCCCCGACACCCGCGGACGAATGGATTGTTCGCGCCAGTCGCTGGAGTGGGTTGGCTCCCTGACCTTATCTGTCAACATCTCCCTAGGCCACCGTGAAAGCCCGTCCGCTCATTTGTTCTGCACGCCTGGAATATATGTTTCGTTGTGTTTCCATCCGCCTGCGAGTTCAATGCGCCCCAGTATTGTCATGAGTAGGCAGGCCCATTTGTCTGTGGCCCCACCGCTTGGAGACACCCACGATACGGCCGCCATGTTATCACCTCGCATCAGAATCAGGTCGCCTGCTGCGTCTGGCGTGTCTCCTACCAATTCGACCACCACCCACGCGGACACAACCATTCCCAATAACTCTAGGAGGTTGATTGTGATGGTACAGGTCTCCTGAAGATCGGCTTCCCTTTTAAGTTCTGAAGTCAGCTCAGTTGGCAAGCCGTATATCCAAAATACCTTCTTCTCAACACAAATTCCTCCCACCGCCTCAAAACTGGCGTCAGACAGATAGTGCCTTATAGCGGATATTTTTTATCGCCGTGTAGCAGGGCACGCTAAGCGCCTCTCCCTCTGGGAGCAGCTCGTGATCTATCGCCCACATCCAAAAGAGGAAGTCCGCATGAAATTCTCTGCCAAGCTCTATCATGCGGTTCTTTTTGTACTCCGGTCAGTCGCAAAAGCCTCCATACGAAATACCTGCCCATTCGCACTACGTACGTGAGGTTCCACAACTTCCCGGCCACGCTGAGAACATCCCTTGCCGACGCTCGCCTTCTGCTCACGGGCCACTGGTCAAGCACCAGCCTTTTCTCGCGAAACGAGATTCTCATTGTGTGCGAATTGATAGTGTACCCTAACGCGTCAATCGTAGAGTCCCAGTTCGTACTTTTCTTCGGCGCTAAAATGGGCGACACCCCTTCCTCCCCCGGTCCGAATAAGCGCACGTGATCCGAAGCGAGGGAGGCCGATATAATTAAGGCTGTCTTGGCATCGCCTGAAAATCACACCCTGATTGAGAGATAGTCGTCTACGTACACGATTGCGAAAAAGGCGTCGGAAATCCCTCCCTCGCTGTGCGCTCTGACTTTTGCGTCTGACGGAATCGGCGTGGGTGTACCCTCTTCCCATCGATCATTCACCTCAACGTGGGCCATCATTTGTGTTCCCTCGCCTAATAGCTGAGTCGAATTCAGACTGGTATTGCATTGCGCGTGTTCGGCCGCGACAGACATGACGCATCAGAAACCCGGCGATCCCGACCATCCCAGGGTTAATCGAAAATCGATCATCACCAGATCCCCTACTGTGTAGCAAAAGTTGTGAGCTTGGTCGGGTTCGACCCGCACGTTCCTGAAGGCGTCCGCCACATCGGCCTTACTCATCAGTATCCCCTCTACTGGGAACTTATTTTTCAGTGCCACGAGTTCGTCAAGAAACTTGGGCAGCGCGTGTGCGCACAGTCATTGGGGAACAGTGTCAGGGTCAGTATCTCCGTTGAGCCCACCTTTCTTTCCTCGACGCTGCTCATCAAACGACAAATCGTTTATGATCCTAACCTACGGTCGCCAACGGGACACCCTTAGATTGGGGATTTCGTGCGCAACTAATTTTTGTATGACTAAGCATTTCTGTCGTCTTACCTCTTCGCCGATGTTTTTCCAGGCCGCTGGCAAATGCTCGTTGCAACTGGGGTGGTTTCCGTACTGTAATGCGCGCTCTAGATCTGCGCCCGTCCCTGCTGCGTGTACAGGTACCCCTCCTGTGACTATCTTGACAAGCTCGTCCATTGCCCCGAACCCTTTTAAGTCTCCGAAGTACCGTCGTATGTGTACGGGGTCTATCAGTGGTGCAAACAGAGATCCTCCTCTTGCTCGAGCTACGTCTCCCACGACCCCTCGCTTATCACGCATCACGGTTGTGCAAATGTTGGTGAGCGTATACAGCAGTTCTTCTCTTTCTCGGGTGTCAAGATCGTTCTTTCCCTGCTTTTTTTTTCTGCGTGCCATTGCTGCACCATGTTGTCTGAACGTTTGGGACTGCGCGACTCCCCATTAGGAAGCCGTGAACGGGCTGACCCGATACTCTCTCGCGCGTCGGCCGAAAATATCGCGGGTTCATCTGACTGCTGCAAGGGTAGCTGGTCGCACCCTTGTTCTCTCTGCCGAACTAGGTGTGACGTCTGTGTTGCTGTGGGGATTTCTGTGTACTGAATGGGTGGACGGCCTTCCTGATCTGAGTCTTCTGCATTATCGACACTATATCGATTCGCGTGAAACTGGGGTATTCTGGCCCTCTACTACTCAAGCTGTTCTGTGCTGCGGTGTAGGCCTTCCGCGTCGCCGATACTGTCTCGGTTTCGGTCGGAAGCGGGTAATCTGGCCTCTGCTCACACTAAGCCTGCTGTACTGAACCTTCCGCAACCTCGGTACTGTCCCGATTCGCAAAGAAGTGGGGAAACCTGGCCCTCTGTTCAAGCTGAAGTCCATTTTATCAAGTACTCCCTTCTTCTGGGTTATCGCTGGTGTATAAACGTCGCGAGGCTGGCAATCTGATTCACGCGGTGAATTGTCTTGCCGTGTTTGTACATGCGAGCATGGGTTAATCTGACTGCTGCAAGAGTGGCTGGTCGCACCCTTGTTCTCTCTGCCAAACTATGTGCGACGTCTGTGCTGCTGTGGGGGTTTCTGTGTACTGAATGGGGTGGACGGCCCTTCTGATTTGAGTCTTCTGCGGTATCGACACGGTATCGATTCGCGTGCAAGTGGGGTATTCTGGCCCTCTGCTCAAGCTGTTCTGTGCTGTAATAAGAGCCTTCCGCGTCGCCGATACTGTCTCGGTTTCGGTCGAAAGGGGGTAATATGGCCCTCTGTTCAGACAGAACTCCCTTTTACCAAGTACTCCCTTCTTCTGGGTTATCGCTGGTGTATGCACGCCGCGAGGCTGGCAATCTGATTCTTGAGGCGAACTGTTTTGCTGTATTTGTACGTGCGAATGGACCATGCTGTTTGAGCTCAAAACATCGCCAACTCTCCCTCCTGCGTACGCTGGCCATAGGGGTCCCCGCGCATGCATGACGCGACGGGGGTCGGACGGGGGGGGGGGTGATTCGGGCGAGGCTGGGTGGCACGAGTTTTCTGACTATGGGAATCCACGTGCGTCCTTAATGTGGCGGAGGGCGGGAGGGTTAGTGTGTCGGACACGCGAGGGTGGCTGGTCGTACCCTTGTCCTCTCTGCCAAACTACGTGCGACGTCTGTGCTGCTGCGGGGATTTCTGTGTACTGAATGAGTGGAAGGCCCTTCTGATTTGAGCAATATCGACACTGTATCGATTCGCGAGAAATTGGGGTAATCTGGCCCTCTGCTCAAGCTGTTCTGTGCTGTAGTGTGAGCCTTACGCGTCGCCGATGCTGTCTCGGTTTCGGTCGGAAGGGGGGTAGTCTGGCCCTCTACTCACATCAAGCCTGCTGTACTGAACCTTTTGCAACCTCGGCTCTGATCCGATTGGCAAAGAAGTGGGGTAATCTGGCCTTCTGTTCAGGCTGAAGTCCCTTATATCATACCCCCTTCTTCTGGGTTATCGCTGGTGTATGCACATCGCGAGGCTGGCAATCTGTTTCACGACGTGAACTGTCTCGCTGAGTTTGTACATGCGAATGGACCATGCTGTTTGAGCTAAAAACATCAACTCTCCCTCCTGCGTAAGCTGACCGTAGGGGTCTCCGTGCATGCATGACGCGGCGGGGGACGGAGAGCGGGAGGGTGGGTGTGTCAGACCTGCGAGGGTGGATGGGACGAGTGGTCTGGCTTGCTGCTGCAGCGCGCCCCTACGTGAATCACATTCTCTTCTTGCCGTACGATATCTTGCCGGGGCGCTGTTTCCAACGAACTGCTGCTTGATCCAATGCCTTTTTTTCTCGGTACCCGACTCTCTCCCTGAAATAGCCGGCGAGCGTCTTGCGGCGCTGGCAGCGGCTGACCTCGCATGGCGCCGCCAGCCCACGGGAACAACAGGCCGCCGGCGATAGCGCCCCCGGGAGGCTCGTGAAGCCGCAGAAGAAGAGGCTGAAGTTGCTGCTGCTGCTGCTGCTGCTGCTGCTGCTGCTTCTGCTGCTGCGGTTTTGCTGCTGCTGCTTCTGCTGCTGCTGCTGCTGCTGCTGCTGCTGCTGCTGTTGCTGTTGCTGCTGCTGCTACGGAGTCGATCAATTGTTAAAGTCGATCAGTTGTCTGGGCGCGTTACTTACGAGATTTGCTACGAGCTCTCGTTGTTGCCGCTGCTGCCGTCTAAGCTCAGGCAGCTAGCTCTAGTGACCAGCCGCTTTCGGCTGTCGTCTGATCTCGCCTCATCTCACGATTCTGCAAGCTTCTGAAAATTCCAAAACGCCTCCACAAACTTCACCTCCCTACGGGAAGTTACAATATTTTCCTAACTGTTACAAATTGTCTGATTTGCGAGCTTGCCAGGGTCGCCCGAGGATTGGGGCATCATTCCCCTAACTCCCCCCCTCCACAAGAAAAGTAAAAAAATTATGTTTACTTCTTTGTTACTATATTTTTCGTGAGAACTGTGTGGCTGCGACTGGAGACGTGTGTGATCATACTAAATGCGATGTTTCCCCTATTTGTTAGTGGGAATATAATGGGATATATTACACTACCCGCTATCAGAGTGTTCTAGTGTGCTGCTTAGCTGAGCGTTGCGTCGTCGTGCAGTTAAGTGGGTATACATTACTGACATGTACTTGTAATTCAGAGTAGCCTAGAGCCCAGCCGTCGCCAAACTCGTTTACACAGTGACAAACCCCCGCGTTGTCTCCCTCCCCCTCGACATTATTCCTGGTCGGTAACATCTCGACGTGCTCCGTCCCCGCATCGTAGGAATGCGAGGGTCTATGGGCATACGAGTACGGCTGTGCATGATATAGAGTGCACCCCCCCCCCCCTCTCGACATCCTTCAGGCAGTGCTTTATCCAGCCAAGCCTGCCGATCCCACCGTCGCATCGGACATTTCTGGTTCACCCTCGAGCGAGCTCATAGCTCCTTTGTATCAGCCACTGCTGCGGCATGCAGTGGCCGCAACGACGACGCAGCGGCCAATAGGTCGCCGATGAACAGTAGTTTCATAGTATTATGGAAGACCTCGCATCATGCAGGGGGGGCGGCTCACCACCGTTCCCTGTCTTCCTCTGTCTCAGTCACTGGGTGTACTGATGAAGCTGGTTAGAAAACACAATTTCATGTGAAAACAACTATAACAACCACAACAACAACACACGTACTGCTGTAGTACTCGCCGATAGTGTGCCACAGACTTGAATCAGGCGATGAGGTTATGGGAGAACATCAGCATCGATACACAACTGTACTTGCATAAACAACGTCAAGATCCAAAGAAGTACGACAAAAAGATTGCACTTGGGTCTCAACACATAGAAGACCCGGTAGTTTCGTGGAGAAGAGTTGGGGAAAAACTTCGCTACGCAAGTATGCAAGAGCAAGATCCAAAGAAGTACGACAAAAAGATTGCACTTGGGTCTCAACACATAGAAGACCCGGTAGTTTCGTGGAGAAGAGTTGGGGAAAAACTTCGCTACGCAAGTATGCAAGAGCGGGTCGACCCAGACTGCCAATACTACTACAGTGCTGTAGTTCGGAGATACCTGGCTGACCTGTATTGCGCTGTTCGCATCTCCACCCCGGGCAGTGGGCTGCATTGCTCTGTTCTTTCGATGATTCCCCGGCTGAGCTGCGTTACTCTGATCGCATCGCCACCCCGCAGGGCCCTGGACGTAAGACATACTTTCAAGGGCAAGCCCAACACCGGGGGTTCTTCGTACTATGTGGTCCGAGCCTGAGGTAAACTGCCTGCCTAGATATATAGGCATGGATACAATGTAAATATGCATATTCGTATAAATGCGCGAGGTTGCAGCCGTGGAGCTACAGTAGAAATTTAGGTCACTATGCGGAAGAGGTTTCCTTCGTTGTTACTGGTCTGGCATTAGCTTTGGCTAATTTGCAGCCCACTGGCAGGCACAAGGAGTCTGGGGATAGATAGGAAAAGACAACCGAACGAACTTAAATGGGGGTACCAGGACGACAGCTAGTACTCACGATGTGTGGAGGCGTGACCTTCTGGGGAAACGGGGTAAACCATCGATCAAATATCCCAGCGCAGGGTAGTCCTCCCCACCTCTGACACGCGAGATCTTTTGGGCGCAAAGCACGGGCATCGTATACGGCTGTATACACGGACCTGCCTGTTCCCGAGATTTTAAGGCACGCACGGGGAAACATTTAAGGAGAATAAACGTTGTAACTGAGACTCGCCCGCGTGTCGGCGACGACGTCAAATGTGAAGGTGGTATCTACTGAACTCCAGGGGTGACATATCGATCTATTCCCCAGCCCAGGACAATCCTTCGGACGACGATCTATTGAGCACCGCTGTCTCGAGTGATGTCAGTGCCCAACGCCACCACTGTTTGGTATAATATGGAGCAACTCGTAAAGCTACTACACTGCTAGGGTACATGGCATGAATAACGGAACCTGGAGATATTGAACAGCCGTAAAAAAATGCTGCTTGAACTGAGTCTGGCACACGGCGTGGACTAAAGGCAACAGCACAAGAGCCACGAACTACGGTTGATAGAATTCCTTCTGTCGTAGATTTATTACGGGTCGTTTCCACTTCCATGGCTTAAATGCATTCCCCGGACAGAGTCGACGTCGTTTTCGAGTCAAGACCCTGAACGTTTGCACACATTATCTATGATCCTCTACCAAACCTTAACGGAACGGTGATCCATTTTTTTTGCCTTATATTGCATCATTTGACATATTGTGGTAAATGTGGCCCTCCTCAGGCAAGATGCTAATGGAAACACGATGTTAGCAATATATTTTCTTTCCAAAGATAGCTGACGCTATATTTCTGTACCGCTTGCTCGCATTTGATAACACGATTCTTGATTCAAACATCCTGAACATGAACTACTGAAAAAAGAAAATAATTGTCTCGTGGCCGGATGTTGGGCAACATCGGGTTGAGAACAACTCAACGAACTATGCCATTCGAAGCCGCGAGATTCTGAGTTCTCGACAGATACCGATCGGCAAACCCAACGACAGCGTCATTGGCCTATGAACAGGGCGCGCTCGTTATGGTCTCCGATCCACCCTAGGGCCGCGATGTTTACACGACGGCCGGTGATGTGTGGCGGGCGCTGACCAGGCGTCTTGTTGAAAACATTTTTTGCCGCTGGTGTACAGCAAACAGACGACAAAATGTATCGATCCCTCTCGGGTGGCAACAAGTAAACTGTTTTCAGGTGTGGGTCAAGAGTGTAGGACGCCGTGGGCAACCTCTCGAGCCTAGACCACGGATCCCCACGATATCTGCAGGGCCGCTATCTGCATTCACTAGCCGCGCCCGACACGAACCGTGTTGATTGTGCCTTTAATTTGTGTCGGGATCGAAGATTGGCGTCGTCGCATGAGCTGATTTCTCATCAGCGTGTTGGCGATTTACGACGAACGAAAAGAAAATTGCGCCGTGTGCAGCGACGTCAAAAATAGCAATTATAAAGCAACCTCCTCCCCTTTTTCCCGCAGCGGCTGTCCGAAATGTCTTCAGGCGTTCGCTATATTCAATAGCTTTTCCGTCGAAAGAATAGAAGCGAACTGTTCTGTCAAACCTAGACAAGGGCATATAGGGTTTGTGTGCAAGTTTCAGGCATATTTGGTCAAGTTGGCGTGGAACCTTGGAGTTGAGTGCGGAAAATTGTCGAGTGTACGTCCTTGCCTTGAAATGCTGGAGATTTAACGTGGCGGACATCGTCTCGTTCAGAAAAACACGAAACGAACGGTTTCATCCTTCGGAATGTCCTGGCGGTTCTTGGCCTTTTTTAAGGCCTTTGGATGGCCGAGACCTGTTTCCGCCTCTAGCGCCAGCGGTAGAATCTCATCAAAACACCGACATTTGGGTATGTTCCACTGTTCATGGGATCAGTATGACACACAATACCAGGTATTCGATATTAGGATAGACGTTTCAAGTGGCTTCCGTGGCGGAGAGAATTCTGGGCGTTGAGCCGGTTCGTAAATAGAGCACACCAATCGACCTGTGGTTCCCTCTCGAGGACATGGCGGAATATGTAGCATATATATATATAGATATATATATAGTAGGTTAAGTAGGGGTTCCTCTGTAGTGCTGATATGGGAAAGGGTGTCGACGAATGCAGAAACGAAATGATAGATCGGGTGGCTAGGTATCGGTTCGACTAAATCTCTTACAGGCGTTTGCCTGTGTCCCCCTCTCCTTCGTGTTGCTTCGTCCGCGCAGCAGATATCTGTCCCTCCTGAGTACATATGCTTTCCGTCTGGCAGCATTTCTGAAGTCCTTGCGTCGTTTATATTCTGTTTCAATTCATGTTTTTGGTTTTGGTGTTATTGTATTTTTGTTTTTATTTTTCTGATCTTGCTTGTGTTGTTTTGTTATCGTACACGGTACGATGGTATTTCACTTGCTTGACACTTGAATTTGCGAACTTGTTTTCATTTATTTGTCTTCCTCTGTCTCACAGTCCGTGACCACAGAATCAGTATCTCTCTAGGATAAGGAATCAGGACAGACACTGGGTGTGCTGATGAAGCTGGGTGGAAAGAACGATTTAATGTGAATAAAGCAACCACAACATGAGCCAGTCAACGATACCGGAACTATAGCGTTAGCCGACACTACTCCGCACACTACCGCACTGGTGACTCCCGTCGTTGCCAAGCGATTCTACAGGCCCCATAGCGGGCAGCCGATACTACTCACCCAGTACTATAGAGGGATCATTTAGGTATAGCTCACCAAGGAGCCACATGTGCGCGAGGGAATCGCAGTACGAGAGGATGCTTGCTCTCGTACGTTCCACAATAGGTGCGAAAAAACGCGTTGGCGCCTTTCTACTCGATGAAGTACCAACATGCACATGGCAGACGCAGTAGTAGGATTGCGCACAACCTCTTAAACGGTTCAGTGTGCTACACTCTAGCCGAACTCAACAGGCATCACTGGAGACTGAGCGTGACCTGTCTGCTGCCCAGGGTTACCGATCTGGTTGCTGTTGAGGTACGTTTCTGCGCTCCATTCGTACTACAATGACGTTTTTACCTTCGACCTCTACTCTTGCGGCGCCCGCATGACAAAGAGGCGGTGTGGCTTCATCGACCCGGCTGCAACACGATGCTGCGTAGCCAACGTTTGTCATCATGCGCAAGTCCCATGGCAATAAGGTTTCACTTGATGGGTGTGCCTGTAGTTTGACACCCGTGGAGCCCCTGCTGGCGCGCTCGAGGAGGGTAAGCTCGTGGTGCATCAATTGGGTTCGATAGTACGCCACGAATCGACCAACACGCTGTTACCGCCACGGTATCTCCGAGGAAACCGATTCCAAAGTGAGCATGGAGTCAGCACGTTTTTCTGGCTGGGGCCCTTGCGCCTCCTTTTCCCATCGTTGGAAGACCGAGCTTCACTGACAATGAACGCCGTAGAGAGCAGTGGCAACGGCGATGAGAAGACTGCCACCATCGTTCGGGGGCCACCACGTAAGGAAATTTCTTTGCGCTCAAGCGTGGGTGGGTCCCAAGCTGTTCAGGGACGAGGAATAAGCGTGCATGACTTCCTCGCGTTGAGATTAAATGTCGTCTCTGACAAAGCTTGTGATCCCCCCCCTCTTGGGCCCAGGGCGCTTTCCACGCATGGTGGTAGCTGGTCTGTAGTCACTGTCTCCTCATCTACGCCGTCGCTATATGGCGCTCGTAGGCAACTTGGGGTTCCACGAGGAACGAAGTGAGATCGATGACGCCAGCCCAAAGTAGAGGGGGCTCCACATCCGCCACGGCGTTTTCCCGCGGGGTCCCAGCGACAATTCGGCGGCTACAGCGTTGTTAGCGAGACGTGGCCCAGCACAGAACAGTGGGGGTGCCCAGTCCTCAAACAAACATTACTGGGATCAAACGGCTGTCTTCGAGCCTTCGACGCCGTCACCACTGTCGCTTACGACGCTCGTTGTGGGGGGTCAAGGTCCCAAACGACGGCATATGCCGGGTCGATATCCCTAGCCCGAATGTCGTAGCTCGATATCCCACACGGGCGTTTCAGCCTGCTGCACCACCGATTCCCCGGGGACAATTTACGGCTAACTATGCTGGTCTCACGAAGTCGCTCCCGTGGAACCCTCAAGGAAAGGGTCGGGTGTTCCTAGGGCGAACATCGAAGCGCCAATCAAGTTATGAGTCCTGGATTGCAACCAGCGCAGGTAAGCATCCACAATAGTTTCATCTCACCCGTTTCCGTACCATAATCCAGGAAAATGTGCACGCCTACATCTCCTCCTTAGCCGTATTGTGATTCACGACCCCCCTCTTTAGCGCAGAGCGATACCCACACGCGATGGGTGTCCAACGGTTGTCGTTGTCTCTGCAGAGTGTTTGTCGCTTGCCGCTTACACGTGTTAGCTTTCCTTTGCAAAGATTTGTCTTCTTCACTTTCCCAAAGCAATCACGCGTGTCAGCTCAAACTACATATCCGTATATCCAACGCATTGTTGTCCTACGCTCAGTGTGTTACTCGGGGTTTTCGAGTAGACGTCTTGTGGCTCGCTCGTATTTTCCTCTCCGGCTGGACCACCAACAGCAGGAAACTGTAACTGCTCCAGTACGTATGGTATATAAGAACACCAACTGTTACATGTTGTCCGCGGTTCAGCTGATACGCATAATTCCGGCGTGCCACACGAGGCTGCTGGAGTTCTCGCGCAACAATGCAACTTTCGAGGGTAGGACAAAACCGCATACGACGATGCTTTTTTAATATTGCACGCGCTTATTAGGAGAAAAAAATATATAACCTATGTATATGACGCAATAGATTAACAAATGACGGCATGTTTGAGGAGGATAATAGATACCTACTGCCAACAAGAAGAGTGACAGATTGATCTAGTTACTATTCTCAGTTAAGCTCCATGGAGTGTTCCTCAATGGGATAAGCGATCAATCCTGCAGTGCGTCTATGGTCAATATATAGGACCGCTCAATGGGGGCCGTGACGGAACCCACCTCGTTTTATACCAACTCACTGTATTGGGTTGTCTTTTTGGGGTCGGGTTCTATAGTTCCTGTCATGGTAGGTCTGGTGTGGTTTCTTAGCTAAACTCATTGGAGTTACGGATGCTCCAGAAGAAGGTGGTAGGTAGCACCTGGGGATTCGCGGTCCGCAGTTTCGCATGGAAGCGAAGGAATGTCTCCCGACATCGCGACTGGCGGACACATCGAGCCCAGCCCAAGGTGACACCCCCGCGCCCATCTCATCGCGTGCCCCCTGCGCTTGATCCTGGTTAACTCCCACCCTTGCCTCAATGGACTCTCCTGTCGCAGGGAAGGACACGACATAGACACTTTCCAAAACGCGCCAGGTGTGCGGCATTGAACCTGCATCGCCGGCAGCTCATTTATCACTGTAAAGAAGCGATACGCACCCTGACGATATGACGTTGATAGACAGCTCCTTGACTGTTTCTGTGATGCTGCATCGAATTGAGTTTACGTGTCACGGGCTGAAATAGGCCTTCAGAAAACGAGTGGTGCTACGTGTTTCGAGCGAGTGACGTACACATATCCAGTTTGGGGGTGTCGGCCATGATCCATTTCAGAATGCCCCGGGCCAGGTGGCGGTTTACGCTAAATTTGCCACAGGAACCCCCTCATACCAAACGCCCATTGGCCCGAGCAGGAGCCACGGGGTTCCGACATGCTCGATATGGCTCATCCACCAGTCACGAGCCCCCTTATATGTTTTAACCTCATGAACCGCGACCATGGTTGTAGCCTGATCCTCGGTGGAGGGCATGCTGTTGTCTTGTTTACTTACACTCGTACAGTTGATGGCGTTGATGCTTCCCGAGCTCGATGGGCGTATCTGTCTGCATTCTTAAAGCCAACAAACGGCGAACCCTACGCTAATAAATCGTGAACAATAACCTGAGCAGATACACGTCGGTGTAACGTACGTTATGGCCAGACTACGGTACGGCGGCGTCTTGACCGCTGAACTCTCCCGATAGAAGGTGCTTTGAGTGATGGGCTTCTATTGTATCCCCACCTGGTGGGCAACACTCTTGGTGTACCGAATACTACCGGTGCCGTGCTACAGCTGTCCACCCGCCGTGGAGTTGTACGGCACGTGGCGCTCTGCCCATGTCTGCCAATACTTTCATCCCTAGATGAAAGCAATGGCACGTTCTGGGGTACACAGTGGGGGGGGCGACAATGTCCCCCGGTAGCTGAGCGCGCCGACGCGAGGCGTAACATTTGGACTTGCTGTGATGCCACCACTGCCGCAGCCAAGTACATCACCAGCCCAAGCGGTGTTGCCATGGTGGTCGAGCCATCATCGAATCTGTCGGAAGGAACGCCGGCACGGCAGCACGCCCCTCCTGACGCGGATGGGCCTCGCGGCCGTATGCGACGAGGAAGGTAGCCAATCAGCCGCTAGCAGCCACGGTGGAGGAGAAGGCAACTGCCCCATACACTGATGCGCCGACGAGAGACGTGACCCCCGCCCTGGTAAACATTTCACCACTGCCGCACCCTGGCACGTCATCGATTCAAGCGGTGGTGACTACGGTGGTTGGGCCACCATCAATATTGTCTGCTAGAACGCCGGTGCTGCAGTAGGAATCTCGTGACGCGGTCAGGTTACCACGGCCGCATGCGGCTAGGGAGATAGTCTCATTAGCCGCAGGCGGCGGAGATTGCAAGGAAATCCCTGCTGCAGCGCTGGCATTGTTGTCGGCGATATCGATGATAGCTCGACCACGGCGGTCAACACCGCTCGGGCCAATAATACGTCCGCCTGCACTAGTGGTGTCACTAAAACGAGTGTAAGTGCCGTGAGTCGCGTCGGTGTTCATATCCATGGGGGTCTTGCCGTCTGCCTCACTGTGACTGATAGCGGCTGAGACGGATGTCTCGGTGGTCGCATGCGGCAGTGGCGGTGATGACCCATCCGTGTCAGGAGATTCCTGCTGCAGCGCCCGTGTTTAACTGACGGTATCAATTTTGGCTCGGCTTTGTCGGTGGAAGCGTCGACACGGGACACAGTAGTTGCACCAGTTGTGTCGTCACCACTGCCACAGCCGGGGGTATCATGCGTCGGAGCGATAGTGACCTCGGTGGTCGAGCCAGCATCGAAACCGTCGGCAGGAACGTTCGCACTACAGCAGGGATCGCCTGACAAAGAGGAGAAACTACCGCCACCGCCGAGTTCAACCGCCGAGGGAGACGGTCTAGGATAGAGGCTCACCCTAATGTTTCTGAGGCTCTTCACATAAGGAGCTACATACCTCGCCCGAAAACTGACTTGAGCGAAAGTAACATTGCATCCCGATAGATGATCCCATGGCCCAAGTCTACAAAAACGTCATTTTTCGGAAGAAGATTGGCATTCCGACAACTGAGGGTTACGGAATCCATTCAGAAAACAGTTGAGCGGAAATATGCTACCTCCATCGTAGAACGCATCGAGGTAGCTAAGCAGCCATCAGCAGTGGCGGTGGAGGAGCGGCCACAGCTCCGCCGGTAGAAGGACCAAGGCGAAACGGTACAACTGCACTCGTGATCGTCTCACCACGGCCCCGGCCGGGCGCGTCATCGGTTCAAGCGGTGGTGACCACGGTGGTCGAGCCCCCATTGATACGTTCGACTGGAACGCCGACGCTGCAGCAGAGATCTGCTGGCACGGGTGGGGCATCACCGTGACTGCTGCATTCGACCACCGTCGTAGCTGACCGGCTGTTGGCAGCCGCGGGGGTGCGGACGGCAACAACCCCGTCGGTGAAAGCAACGACGCAAGACGCTGCATTTGCACTCGGTTTGGTGCCACCACTGCTGCAGCCGAGTGCGTCATCCAACGAAGCGGTGGAACCGCGGGGGGGCAGCCGCCGTTTTCATCGCCGGTAGGGGCGACCGTCAACGCTGGACTTAAGAATATGACGCCATCGCAGTCAGTCAAGGACTCGAGAAGGCCAGACGAGCCAACCACCTTCTGAAACAAAACATACCAGAGGCGGATGATTCTGCAAGGTGCAACCAAAGGGCACCACCTCCTCCAAACAGGGGCCTACAGTCCCGTGTTGTGTACCCTCCGTGGGAATAACCTGGAGGATGCTCGTGAAGGGGACATGACAGGTTCGGAAGGTCCTTGTTCGAAGGATTTGGTTGCCCCTAGGTTGCACCGCGGTTGAACCACCTGCGCCTGCAAAGCTTCCCGCCGAAGGCCACTGGCTCGTCTGAACTTCCTTAGCCTCGAACTATGGAGACGTCTTGTATAGAGTTGGTAAACGTGACTTGACGAAGCCCGGTGGACCAGGATGTGAGGCGAGGGCCCCTTGGCAGCTAGGGTCTACAATGGTCGGAAGAGGGGCCTCCAGTAACCCAGCTTCTCTCGGGATGGACACGTGAATCTTGAAGGTTCAGTGTCCAGCGGCAGCACCCCTCACGTGTTTTCGAAGTTCCGGAACGTTTGACCTCGCTAGCGGTGGGCACCAGATGTAACTTAGCGCCTCGGATATCGATAGTTCATACGAGACAACGGGAGGCAAAACTTCAAACCGTAACATGTTTCAGGTGTGTGCTGTAAAGTCGTATCGCTCTGTAGCACTATTGCTGCAGGTGTTTGATCGAATACCCAGTCAGTTTTAGGCAGGAGGCCTGGGGAAGTTTAACGTTATCGCAAGGACAAAGGAAGAAGCGGTTTTTCGGATGAAGAATGGCATTTATGTGTTGCTGTATATTGGTTAGCTAGCCTCAGTGCACGTTCCTCCGCCTTGGTCCCATGGAATGCGTTCCTGGTTCCTGGTATGTGGCCTGCTGTTCATCGACCATTGCGCACACCGGTCACGGGCCTGAACCCCAGCAGCGAAAGTCCGGCGTGCCATAAGAAACTGCTGGCATCCCCCAACCAAAACGCACCTCCACGAGAAAGAACGTTAATGCGTACGGTATTCAGGGATGATATTCAAATATATTTGCGCGTCTATCGGAGAAAAACAGGAGAAGAAAGGTAATTTGTAATGTATCAAACAACTTTACGTGCTAGAGGCGATACAGCTGACTGCATACTTGGCGAAGATATCAGGAATGTGCATACCGTCACCCAGGATGGGGACAGATGATCGGAGCAGTTTTTAATGCTTTAGCTCGATTCTTCCGCGCTAGAAACCACGACTCCAAGAGAACATTTTCCGAATAATGTTTACAGGAGGGCGTAATGCATAGACGTGGCTACAGACACGACGTCGTTTGTTTACCAACCTCTGCTGGTGTGGCGAGATGAGATTGGGATATATCGTTCTACCTCCGCTTTGGTGAGGTCCTCCCGTTGGTCTCAAAAAAGCCGCGGCAGCACTCAACGGCTTTCCCCAGACCCTGGATATCCGTGGTGCGCAGTTTCTTATGTGTGATGAAATGTCTCCCGACGCAGTCTGACGGTGACGACCTCGATGCCTGTCAGCGTTGCAGCGTGTGTCCTGGCCTATCTGGGCCCATTTAATTGGTCTGCCCCGTGCGCCCCATCCTAGTTGTCTCCTGCCCTTACCTCGATGAGTTCCGCTTGTCACAGGCAAGAAATAGACACGGGCGGTGCCGCGAACCCTTCACGTGTGTGTCACCGACACTACGTCGACGGCAGCTTGTTTACACGCGATTCGCATGCCGACGATGTCATATTGATAAGTGTGCTCCCTCGATTGTGTCTGTGCGGTAGCATCACCTTGATTTCTGATGGAAAGGGACTAAGGTAGTTTTAGGTAATGGTTTGGGCTAATTGCCTCGAGCGAGTCGCATTGAGCCCCTTTTTGCTGGCGCCGTGTTACGTACGCGGCTGTCAACCGGCCGAGACGTTGTGCTGCAAACAAATTGCCATTTTTCATCGATATTCGATTAAATGTTGCATATTGTTGGGGAAGCGCGATGATACTCTCCGAGGTATATCCGGATGGCAACAGAGGTGCAAAATAACACTGTTCAGTCCGCAAAGTCATGGTGTTTCAGCGTGAGTGCCATGTATGAACGTATGTCGGGGAGAAATGTTCTACGTCCCTCACATCGTTGTGTTATGTGCACTGTTCGCCCAGGCGCTGTAAAGCGAGCATGGGGTGCTATCTAACGCTTGACCCGACGGGGTTAGTAGAGACCCTCTTTGGCGAGTGTTTTGGCGTGGTGAGTGGTTTTCGCAAGTGTTAAGATGTCTGCTGCTGCCCAATGAAATGACCGTGTCATGAAATAATGGTCGTGCTGACTGCTTGAGTACACGACCAATCAGTGGGGGACGCAGTATTTCTTTCGTGACAACTTCAGGCGCATCCTATCCGTAGGCTTTCATAAAGTAGTGTACGCTCCTGCCGCCTTAAATAACGGCCTAATACGCGCGTAGCATAGGTACGTGTGCCGCTATTAGCCCATAGCTCACACAACCACATGAGCCCGTTCGTTGGATTTTGCGAAGCATCTAGCGGCGACGGGAGTCGTTCGACACGAAGCACAATGTTCCTTGAAGTCTGAGATATGCGTAGAAAACAATACTTCAGCACAGGGTTCGGCATGCAGCAGATGGTACCCCCAAGCGTGGTCCCACTATCTTCGTCGAGCACAAGGACAGTGCATAGCATCCTTCTCCCCCTATCCAGCTCGTATTTCCCGAAACCGTCACCTTTAGGCTGTTAAGGGGCATGCCCTCCCGCTGCTGTAGAACGTGGACTACCCCGAGTATACAAGCATACAGTTGTTCTGTTTTCCAACTGACTATGGGCCGGGACGGGTCCTGTTCTCCAGCTCAACATCGCGGTTTGCTATATTGTGTGCACTGCGTGAACAAGTGACCAGCATACTGCTGTCCCCCGCAAACGTCGACGCTGGATGCGTCCATCTTTTCAACATAGTGGTTTCTTCCTGGCGAGCCTTGAACACCCTGAACTGGAAGTTAAGACTGAACGAAATCGTTAGGATGGGATCCTCAAGAACTGAAAAAAAACATACCAGGTATTTTTTTCAGAACTACCGAAAATGCTCGAAACGGCTTTTTGATGTGTTGATAGTGCCACGGATAAGCGTGACATGAAAAAACGACCATGTTCTTGGGTTGCTTAGGGTGTTTCGTCGGGCAGAAAAAAAAGTGTCGGACTTTTCCATGCACACGCGTGTGCACCGATACCCCCAAAATATGTGTTTTTGCTCTATGGCTCTGAATAATCGGTGAAAACATCTTCATTTTTTGCGACACACTTTTAACTGGCACCATCGAAGGGATAAGCATCTATTTCGCGCGTGTCAGCTATTCTTTAGAGACCATAACGTGTTTCAGATTTCAGAGCTCATCCTAAAGATATACCCTCATACTAAACTTCTGTCGATATTGCAGTCTGTTTTGGGGGCATGAGCTCGCGCTCGTTTCTATCCTGGCTCAGCTAGATGAGGAGACCCACGACATCTTGGCAAGCTTGAATCACGGCGAACGATGAGTGCTATATGCTACCTGGTATGCTTCTACGCGTAATGTCGTCTATTAGTCGTGGGAGTACTTGGCATGATGATAAGATAATATATATGGTATCCCCCTGGCAGGTGGTAGCACGGGCTTGCACTGGTACATAGTGATTAAATTGCCTTGCTGGTACTTAGTATGTGCAGCAGATGATTGATTTCGAAAACACCTGCTTGCGGGCAAGAAAGGCAGAAGAAGAAGGGAGAAAAGGGAGTGTACGGGGGAAAAGGGAGTGGGAGCGACGTGGTGTGCAGTCACATCAACAGAAATATGACTCTCAACCTCATTGTCTCGTTACTGACTAGCTGCTGTACTGCAGTCGTACTGGACATTTATCACGACAATAGGCTCTGATATAGCTTATTAATTAACGCATGATACCTGCTTGACCAAACCGCTACGGTGGAGCCCAAGAAATAATGACCGCTCCACCAAGGGTTTCCCTTTTCCTTTCCGTCTCTCATGACTTTCACGTTTCGACATTTGCCATATAGTACCAAGTTCTGGTTTGTTTTTTCCGTCAACGATTTGGCATTGGGTACTTCAGTTCACAAAAGTAGCTCCCGAATTCGACGGTAGCTGACAAACGCTTTCAGATACACAAGAAATTGTACTTGGCTCTCTCCTGTTGACCATGGCTCGCTCGGACTGGTGCATGCAACACATGTCCATCTCCTACTCCAATCATGTTCCAATTTGTTGTGGGCGCAGTGTGTATGTGCGTGGTTCCCTGAGGTATAGCTGGTCCCTGCTGCGTCGTGTTGTCTCGAGATTGGTTCGTCTTCTTCCCTGTGCTCTGAGATATTTGCGGCGGTCTCTACGACATCTGTCGCCAGTACCCTAACTACCCCTCAATCGCTCGTGATGCCACCATCTTGTTTATAGCCCAAACGGTCCCCCAAGACGTTGAATTTGGTCCCTACCGGTTCGCCATTTTCTTTTGTACCGTGTTCCGAGGGTTTTTGTGACGGTCTAACGATGAAATACCTCTACCCCTCCCCTCTGCTAAAATGTTCTTGGGCGCACGCGGTGCTGCTTTTTTATTGCAAGACGGGAGTTTCTGTTGTGGATTCGACCCGATGAAAGTGTCATCTTAACACACCTATCAACTGGGCAAGGTGAGGGGTACCCCGAGGCTTGCGAGAGATGTTCGAGGTTTACCTTTGTGAAGAAAATGTCGTGTTCGTTGTGGTACTGGAGTAGGTATCAACTTATTAATTTGGGGCACTAGCGGAGGACATTGAATGTGTCGTACAGATACAGAAATACACTATTATCTGATCCCTTAAGGCACGCTCTTCTTGTTCATGTTTCTTGGTAACACTGATAATACCGACATGCGTATCTCATCGTGGCTCGACGACTGCTAAGATACCAATGGAAAATATCGTATGCAGCGAGGTAGCCCGGTCGGTCTAACGTGGTACTCTTGCTTCAGTGTCATCCTCGTGGGCTCGTGTTTTTCTGGGCGTGCTTCGATCAACAAACTCTAGTCTAATACTTACTACGCCGAGATGGATGTGGCCAACAAAATGCTGAGTACGTCACTTTCACAGGGACTGCACACGATGTGCGTTCGGGTTTTAAGGAACAATGCCCACGCAACGGTGATGACACTTGTGTTATTCCCCTTTGTCTGTAAAACCGTTGTCCGAAAATGACGTAGCTGGCAGCAAGGCTGTCCGTGTCCTTGTGGGCGGGCATCTGCTTCTTCTTTAGTGATCCGTTCGAACAGCTTCTTTCTGTCGAACTGAATCCTTGCCAAGTCGTGCTACTATGACCAGGACGTAGTTGTGAGTACCAGCTCGGGTGGGAAGCTGTTCGCCTACTCGTTGCTCATCGCCCCAACTATAAAACAGCCCGTTCACGTGCCGTATGGGCCTCACAAAGAAAGTGAGCGGCAGGTGGAAAAAAATGTGTGTCCTGCAACTGCCATGGCCCAAGCCCAACGGGCCTGCGAACGGCCGGTATTCTCGAAACTCATGGAGGAGGTGAACCCCACCTCTGATAGTTCTTGGGTCACAGACTCAATGCCTAACCTGCATGTACGTTTGCTGTTGTGGAAACGTTTTCAGATTGTGAATTTACTGCAAGAAATGTGTGATTGCATCAGCAAGGTGCCACACACTCCGTGCTTTTTGCTGGCCCTACGCTCGTTTTACTACAATATGGTGGTCACGTTAACGCTTGGCAAGTTAAGCCGCGAGGCTACGTAGTGCCCAAAGGTGTGCACGGCGCTTACGATTGTCCCATCTCGTTTGACGGTAGTTTTTCATGTTTCATCAATGATCGTTCTTGGAACAGGCCTGTTGCGTATCGTGATGTAGGCTGCCGCCACCGTCGCCCTTCAGTGATATAGTGTCAGACCACTCTGCCGTTATTTGTACCTACGTGAACATTTGACTGCTGTGCTATGGAAGCACGATGCCGCGTATGCCCCGTGCCGTTGTTCGTTTGATTGCTGCTGTATTATTCATCTCTATCGTGGATGATTCCATGTAAATTTTGGAATGGATGAGGCCTCGTGCACCGGTCGGGGGGGGGCGTCGGGAAAAGAACGGGCTGCACGTGTGCGTGGCGTCGATCGAGGCGCTAGAGCCAACCGTCGGCGGCCACCTACAGCGCAACGTGGAGACGAGGACGTAAGGATACCTACATCAAACTATACGGAGTATTTTATAGCACTTAGACAAACCTGCGAAAACGCACGTGTACACATTGGTGAGGCAATCGGTTTAACGTGGGGGCGGAATTCTACGATCCCTGGTGCAAAGTAAGTAGTTCATTGTCATCAAGCGTCAGGCGGGTTGTCGAGAAAACATGACGATTGCACAAACACCGACCACGCAACTCCATGCGTATCTACGTGAATGTTAATACCGTGACTAAAGTTGCGGATAACGAGTTGCACTTGGGTCTCGAAGGCGAATATCAGAGCCCCTAAAGGTGCGCCTGTACTCGTCCGACAAATAAACTTAGGCCCACAGTTCGTTTGATAAATTTTCGACACAGGTGAGCCAACGGTCGTCATAATTGAGACCGAAATGTCATCGTAAGTTAATATGAACTTTAAATAACTCAAGCGAATCAACCGCCAGACAACCGCGTTTCTACGACAAAGTTTGCGGTCGCAGCAACCTGAACTATTCGCTCCGAGCTAGACAAAATGTAAACATGAGTCGAACGAAATGAACGCCAGAGAATTATCTGTAGACGGCGACGCGAGGCGGTTGTCGGCGTCTGTTTGTGAAGTTTCGGCCTCCGCCGCAAACGCCCCGTACCTGTGGCACACGAGTCAAGCTGGTACCCCCCTGCCATGCATTTCGTCATATATATGTCCATCGCACCTCCGCGTATCACCACTATTACATCCACCCCACACTCCGTACCTTTGATGCACATGTGAGGTTGATACCCCCCCGCCATGTCTTCGGTAATGTTTCCAATGAACATCCACTAGTCACGCTTCCCGCTGGGTTTGTTGGTCGACGGTGCATGGTCGGCAACGAAGCCGACGACACCTATCCGGAAGGGTGGGGACCGCCCGTGCAAAGCGTTTCCAGGCTACCACAGCCGTGCTCCTCACTGCCCGACCTTGTCAATAACGTACATCGAATCAACAGCATCCGCGAGTCTCATTGCCTAGCGTTCGTGACTTTGCGCTCTCATACGAATCAAGGTTGTTGTGATCGAAAGGAAACTGTGATGTGCACTTATGTTCAGCTTTAAGACCGCCTAAAGAAGTATCGCACTGGGGACCTTTCCGAGTATATGCTTTTCGTTTTTACCATCCACTGTAGACTCTTGCTCTTCTTCGTTTGTCCTACATAAATTTAAAGGTTTGTTTGTGTGTATATACACCCTACCTATACATACACTCTGCGAATGATTTGGGCCCTGCCCCTGTCAATCGCAAGCCTGCTACATGATATTCACAAGCCTGCTAGGGTGCCGCGCGGGGTTCAAGTCAGATTCGTACTGAAGACGTTCTTCGCTAAGAAGACATACGGTACGAGTAGTGAGCTACTGCAGCTGCTCTAGCACCGGCACCGGACCATAGCAATCTTCTTGTTGTACTCTCTACCACGTAAACATACCCAATTCCAAGGCTTCGAGATTGTCTCGTTTGTCAACCGTTGGTAGGAAAAACGGGCAATGTGGTCACGTAGCACTCGTATTAATAGTTTTTGAGAAGAAGTCTTTTTTCACGGAGAATAGTCGATCGTCCATCATGGAAACGGTAACTCGCGTACCGCCGAAGATATTCCTGAACGTTGACCGGTTCCGAAACCACTGTAGTGAGAGTAGATCAGCAGGGTGTTATGAGAGGCGCTACAACTGCAGTCAAGATTCTATTCCGGATGGTGTTAGACTTTAATAGGAGGGGTTGGCAATGCCGCTCTTTCGGTTTTTAGTTCGCAAAAGCGACAGCTTCGAGGCCTGGAAGGTAAGCATGCTTTTCGTGGTGGAGAGTTGCTCAGATGCGAATGTGCTGGTTGAAGTTGATGTTCTACGCCACGGGAGAAGGTGCACATTCGGCGATAGACTTCAAATGAGTAACTACTGGCTGGTGTGCTGTCCACACTACATTTTATTTGTTTTTGGACTGGTTTACGAACGTGCTCGTCCAGTTGTGCGAACAATAGTTTTCGAAGTCATGTGTTGGGTGTGTGCTATATTGAGCCCCTCATGTAACGAGCTCAGACAACATGACGCCTGCCCTAACGTGGCATAGCTCGATATTCGAATGCGCCGCGTGTGCCATTAGTCACGACCTAAACAGCTTCAGCATGGGCCGCCCTGCTCTCTTTCGCCTGAGGTGCGTAGTCGTTGCATCTTCGCTTCTGCTGTGCTGTCACATACTCGGGCAATGGTGTACATGACCCGGCTCCGCCCATTTATGGCCCACACGGAGTGTCGCGCGTAGTCTACTGGATAGTCGTATGCCAGAAAGAGGTGATTTACACTCGATATCACGAAACGCACACGATCATTACAAACAGGCGTGTTAGCTGTGGCTGCACAACGCCGGATGTCCCGACGAGAGAACACTTCCAACAACTACTGTAAGTAAATGTTTACCACGAACATCTAGCAAACACCACAGTAATATAAGCTACAGCAGGAAGTTGGCATTGAACTCGACCCGAAGGTGCAACATATACACTATGGCGATCGCGGCCTTGACACTCCGGCAGCGTTATGCCCCATCGGAAAAAGGAACCCACAATCAATGGCCTGGCCTCAGATGTTCCCCACTCCGCGCTCGAGCCCCGACTAGGTATGGCCGAGGATGTGAAAGTTGGTCACTTGCATAGGGTACTTCTTCACGTTTCTAGTCATCCTTTTGACTGGATATATTGACAGCTATTACGGAGGACCATAGTTAATAGGACCAAATATTGTTTGTAAAAATAGGTCAATATATAGGTTTGGTTTGTACCGTAGGCCCTATTTATAATGGTCCCCCGAAACAAATTATACACCTGTAACGTCTGCCGGAGGTAACGGCACCCGTAGTGCTTACCAGGGGTGGTGGCACCCGTAATGTCTACCGGGGGTAGCAGCACCCGTAACGCCTACCGGGGGTGGTTCCGTGCCGGGTGGATTAACATTAAAACGCCTGTGCGTACACATTGTGCTACAATGGTGCACACTGCCCGCTGTTCCGGTGTTGCTGTCCCACAGGAGTCCTCGCTCCATGGCCTAAGTCTTTGCGCAAGGGCCGTCGAACACCAACGAGGTTTTTTGGCCGTGAGAAACGCTGGTTTGGCGTGTCTTGTCGGAATTGACTTCGGAAAACAAACGCGCTTTCGGAGGCAGAACGTCAAGCTTGGTTTGTGTTGTACCCCCCCCGTCCTCCCTTATTGTACAGGGCGGAATCTTAGAGGTTTCCGTTTGGGCTAAGCCCGCCTGCCTTCGGTCTAGACTCAACGAAGAACCGTCTGCCTCGATACCGGTGCCGACTATAGGCTTTGTCGCTCATTGAGTTCCCCCCTAGTATATATCCTAAATGTAGTACCGTTATGCCTCCCAAGAGTGCTTGACCGTTAACTAACCGTATTTCCAGGATGATACCGTTGGCGCTTATTTCGGATTCTATGAAGGGTGCTTGCAACATCATACTTCGAAGTACGAGGGCCTTCAATTATATGTTCTTGGTGAACAGCCTGTATAACGTGCTAGCAATTCAGCTGCAAGGGGGTGTTGCGGTTTTGCCGAAGCTCCGCGCATATAAAGTTACGGGAATGGATGCGATAACGTCACCTTGAGCTGTTTCGTCCCCGCCATGCTTTGCAAGCAAGTTTGTTTTCCAGATTTTCTGTCTGCGGACTTCATGATTTATTGGCTGATTCACAGATCCCACGCTGACCCGCTCGATGCCGGCAGGAAACGCGACCGGAACGGCAAAACGACTGTCTATCAGTAGCCGATTATCGCACGGCTTCGGTCACTGGACGGCATCGCACATCCTTGCGATTTCGACACGGGTGGAGTCTAGCCGCTTACGTGTGGCCGACAAGCCCATCCCAACTCTCGACCCACGGACGACCACCACCTTCGCACACTACGTGACTCCCTAGGGCGATATGGTTTCAATCCAGACCATGATCGCTGCTCTTCTACAGTGCGAGCGGTCGTCGAGGCAACCAATCGTATCCGGGACAGACATTGTGGGTGTCTACCCGGAGGAGATGATGGGTGTCTTGTCTAGGAATGTGTCGAACGACGTCTTAGTTTTCGTCGTAAGGCGTGGGGGTACTTGACTAAGAACGGTCCTGGTTTGGTTTGCGCGGACCCAGGGGCCAGGCGCGTGAAACGAGCAGGCGGTCCGCCGGGGAGGGTGGGGGGGGGGGTGACTAGCGGAGGGAAAAGGGTGCTCATGTTCCCAACCCCCGCCAGTAGACGTTCTAAAGACTGGAATGTATTGGGTTGTGTCCACATATACCCGTGCGCTAATTCCGTGATGTCCATGCTGCTTGCCCAGAGAGGCGCATTTGAACACGACCGTCGCTCAAGTATAAGAAGTTTAGCTGTAAAACTACCACTTGCACTAGTGAATAGTAGTAGCTGCTTCAATTTCGTGGAGAAATACAGACGGCATAGTGCTTGCAGGTGAATCCGAAAGGCAGAAAGGAGGACGATCGGCTATTTGTTCTGCGCGTACGGGACGCCGCTCGATGCTTCTGCCGTTCCTCCGTCAATGCCGGCGGTCAATGCATTTCGTCATTTCTTGTCTATAACGACTTCTGTCGTCTAAAGCCACCGCCGTGACCGCGTTGACGCCGTTCGACGCTGTGTCCGACTCGTCTATATGTGTGTCGTATTGTTCTACAACCATTAGTTGCTTGTTTGAGTTTTTGGTAGATTCGGCTCTGATGGCTGACGTTCTACATTCTGCGAGGGGTGAGGGGGTTATACTTTTTTAGTTCTCAACACGCGCAGTGCTTGTGTGCGCGTCCTTCGCCTTTTTGTTCGTGAGTTTTCCTTTGGCTTCTTTCTGGTCGGGTAGGTCGCTAAGTGGGCGATGTTCGTTCTCCTTTTTCGCCATTGCCTCGCTGCTTCTGCTCCTGTTGTTGCGTGATTTACTGCTTTGTCTTGGCGACGGCGAAATTCTACTGTTGTCATGACATGATATGACATTGCATTTGCTGTTCGGTCGAGTTCTTTCTCGTGCAGTACTTGTTCATGCTTGATGTCTTGTCGTGTCATTTGAGCGTGGCACCTGACATCTGTGCAACGAAACGTCCTACGTGTCCGCGTGATCGAAGACGGCTGGTAAGAAGAGAACAACGACGGTGGTGCGCAGTCGTTGCGATAGCCGTACGGTAGACAGACACCGGCGAATGCTTCAGCACGCGACGTGTGTTGTTGCTGGGGTCTGAAGGAGCAGCAGCAGCAATAGCAGCAGCAGCGGTTGCAGCAGCAACAGTAGTAAGAGGAGAAGTATGGCTGGAATCGTAACAACTGTCGTAGCTTGTGGTGCTGAGCGCCTCTCGTTAGTGAGAGTGACAGTTCGAAGGGCTCTATGCACGGGCGGTCTGGCTGAGCCTGTAGGCACCGCGTGTACCTCTGCATGATATTTGATTTCCTGCTTCACTGATGCAACACGTTCGGCAGCATCTATGCCTGTGGGTGGTGCACTCTGTTCACGCGGCGGCGCCGTATGCCCGCTGTCTGCGTGCCTGAAGACACGGTGTTGAAAAGTGCTGGGGTGGCGCTTGACTTAGGATCGAGTATAAAGTGTATGCGGGTGACATGCTGGTTGCGAAGGTAAATCGTCCTCTTCCATTAGGCGCAACAGCACCAACACCACTAACCACTGACAACAGCGCACAACAATCCATCCCATAAAATACGCAAGACTTCACACACCTCGGAGACGAGCTTCCGAGCCGACTCTCTAAAGGCGTACGCACGAAAACGGTGGCCAAGGAAATATATCGTCGAGATTTTCCCGTAGAGGCATCGCTCGGCGGTTGCATCTTCGCCATAGTCGAGCAAAACCGTCTTCGAAATTATTTCGAGGAGGTGTGTTAGCATGCGTGTTTCTACACGGTCTCTACCACACAGCTTGAAAACACCGAGAACTGGTTAGTGTCACAAAACTAAAACGGTCGACTGCACAAATATCTTGATGTTGAAATGGGATATACTCTCCGTTCCCCTCGCTGCCTCGGCAAGGAATGCTGCGAGGCATGCCCTGTCAGGCTTATAGCGAGTGGGGTAGGTCTTTCTGGCGGGTGTAAGGCCGGACTCACCCTCAAGGAGTGATACCTTCTTTCTGCTGCCTGCGGCCGCGAGGCTCAGGCGGCAGTAGAGTTGGGTAGTACGTGGTGCGTCAGGCACGGAGACCTACGATTCGCGCGTCATTTTTAGGCAGCTGCGGCAGAGCAGCAATGCTCAATCGGGGTGTCCGTACGCGGAGGCAGGCGCCACCACAGGCCACACTACGGCACAACAGTCTATTGCGCCGGTAGGAGGCTGGATTCGACGACGAGGGAGGAGGGAGACTGAGCGTCGACGTGCGGGGAAGAGACGGATTGACCTCCCCCTGCGCGAGATTTTTTATTTTTCAGATCAGCACCGCAAGTGCGAGGAGCATTTTGTTTTTCAGGATGACGGAGAAAGGAAATCGACTGGAAGGGAATGACAACGAGTGCACGCGCAAAGGAGCGGGTGGATTGGGCGAAGGCGATGAGGCGGCCATGAAGAGCGGCAGGAAGAAGGTGCACGGAGACCCATGATCTGCGCGTACACCATCATCACGAGAGAATCGGTCATAGTTTGTTTTCTCCTGGTATTGTTTTTCACGAGGCAGAATAGTATCTACCGGTACTTGTTACTAACGTCGTCACTGGTCTTTGTAGTTTAACGAGTTGTATACCCTTCATGGGGAATATCCTACGCAATTATCAGGGACGTGGTATCATAACTGTGCTGCACCTTTTTGTGTCAGACAATCCAGGAAGAGAGAGCGATCGTTGATATTCGTGTGGTAGTAGGGTTTGATTGCTCCTTTTTTCACTGCATATCCGCGAGTCTTCACTCTGACAGCACTCCAGATAGCAGGCAGGTGTGTTCCTCTTTCGTTTTCACGACTACCGTGCGTTTCGGACGGTGCAGGCAGCACTTCAGACAGCATCCGCTGTAGTCAGCAGCCACGAGTTGGTTAGTGGTGGGTACGGGAGTACTCTATGTTATAGTTTAGAGGATATACCCGTGGCCATGTTAGTTCAGTTTGCACATTGGTTTTAGCTCGTGTGCGCTTTCTTCGTCTCGTGTATTTTGAGGCAGCCGAATTTTCGGTTTTTTTCGTTTTTCGGATCTTCCTAGGGCTCCAGCACCTTTTTTTGTGTGACCACGGACTCCTTCGTCAGAGAGTTAATGTGAGAACAACAACAACAACAACAACAACAACAATAGAACGCGCGCGAGCCCGACGTATCACGTAGAATGCCAATGGCGAGTGCCAATCACTCATTTGGTCGAACTCATAGCTGACGTATATATATATATATATATATATATATATATGTCAGACAGAAAGATGAAGTACAGTAGTAGTATTTATAGCACTTTTACTAAACAAAAATTAAGCACGGCAACGCACACCAAGTAACGAATGCTGGAACAGTCCTCGAACTGCGTACCAGGTATGAATGCACTATACCTCGTATAGGGAGTAGGCTTAGCAGTCTGGGAGAAGGGATCTTTAGGGATGTTTTTTACTTGAAAAATGTGTATCGTGGTCTGCACTTCGGAATCGTCGTCGGTATCTGAGAAACTCGTTTATGGCGAGTTTTGCCCCGTTTCGGCTGCGGTTTGGGGTCAGGGTTAGGGTTAGGGTTAGGGTTAGAGTCAGGGGTTGGGTTGGGTCTTCGCCCGTGCCTTGATCCCAACAGGAACCAAAACATCCGAACAGCCTACCAACCTAAAGACCCCTTCTCCCAGATTGTTATAGGCCCTCCGTATGGGTTATTACAGTTATTTGCAGTAAGTACCAGACAAGAGCTGCTGTGGGCCAAATCAAGTGAGTGTGTAAATAATTTCGATGGTGTATTTCGACTTCGCCTGCATTGAGTCTCTTCGTAAGGGACCCGTTTGGGCAAAAAATATTAAAGAACTGTAGATTTGTTTTATAAACTTCTATGGCAATCCTTTTTTTTTCTTTCAGAGTAGTACTATGTCTGGCTTAATTCGACGTTTCATTCTTCCCCACGGAAAACGACATGTGTCCAGTTCTAATCCTCAGACCATCTCACTCACCAACATTTAGAGAGCGTAGGTCGTAGGCAACTTTTTTGCGCCAGGCACCGGATTGATCCGACGCCTCTTACATCACGAAACGTGTCTCTTACCAGAGAACGATTCCGCATGCCTCTACTACCCAGAGACAATTGACGAACATAGAAGTTCTCAGGCTGCTGTGGAGCTGATGTAGCCCTTGTTTTCGTCGACAATGCTGACCTACCCGGGCCTCAAGTCCGACCTTCCGAAGCAACCTACGAGCAGAGTTTACATGCCAAACAGGAGCTCCGGAATGGTCAACATTCTTGCTGCTGAGCGATTTCGTTTTTGAATGCAAACACAGCAATGGCTGCCCTCCCTTCCTTGCGGATCCAAAGGCCCTAGCAACACCTCATAGAGGCCATAACGAACACGCTTATACGCATTGATCGGGTAATGTTCCGAGGCCAAGTAATGGGCACGTGCCGTGTTCGGCAAAGGCTCGCGATAAGGCGTTGTTGTTGTACCAGAAATAGTGCTGCTTCCGTAAAAAAAACACACACACATCTCGAATTTAAAAGACGCGAGTACAGCTAGTGCTCTGTTTTGGTTTTGACCGAAGGGGTCCCTGTTGAAACATCGCGTCGTAGGTTAATTCGTACCAAGTTTGCAGTTTGGGATCAATGGGGCCTCCTAAACTGCGACCAGCCGGGAGCTCTCACCCAGGGTCAATTCTCCCGCGTCAATAGTCTGGCAATCAACGCGGCATCTCGTCGCCGAGAGGAGGTACCCCAGTGAACTAAACACTAACAAAACTGATGTCGCTGTCGACGATACACCTTGCTACCAACGGTGGGTGGGCGAGAGGATCTGTTTTTACCTAGCCGCTTTCTACATTAGTAAGAGTGCTGTTGTAGTGCTGCGATATCGTCCACGGAGTGATATTCAATCACTGTCTCTCCATACGACAACGAGGCTTTCCCGAAAAGGGATCCACCCTGCGGGCGTCCCCTCTTTTCTGTTCCAGGTAGCTGTTGTGCAGTTTGGGATCAATGAGCCCTCTCTGCTGCAGCCTGAGATCACACCCATACTTTCTCTTTTATCAATGTCGTCGTCGTTTGTTCGACCCGTACCCTTTCTGCCGCTTCGTTCTCTCCCTTATTGTCCCCAAACTTGTAGCCCGAGTTCGGTAGGGGTTCTGCTACCGTTGGTTGTCCCGTGGGAGCGTCGTGCACGAATTTCCAAACCCCTCCCACAAGCAGTGATCAAGGCGCTAACGTGTGCGATTACGGTGCAAGGCACCCGGAAAGCGTTTACCTGGTAGTCGGCACGCAGCTTATCGCGGCGTGTCTCCATGCGGTTCTTCCGGAGCTAACATACGCTCACGTCGTGCTTGAGGGGCAATGATAGATACTTCATGAAATCAACAGTACTTGGTGCCTTTCTGCGGAGTCGCTAGTTGGAAACAAAGTCGTCTTTACACAGGTATACCCAAATCCAGATCCAATTTCGAGTTTTTTTGTGCTCTGAGGCGGCTGTGTGTCGCACGCGAGGTGGGCGGAAGATCCAGATCCTCCATACATATCCCAACCATGATACTGGCCAAACTGACCAAACCCTTCGGAACCAGATCCTAATCTACAGTACATCCTGATTCTGCTGCTTAGAATGGTACGGTGTTGAGGCTGATGTGTCATGTCAACGCTGTGGCTGCGGTGGCGACAAAAACATCACTTCGTGGCCTTGACCTAAAAGAAAGTTTCCCCTGCTGCCCATGTACGAATGTATCAGACACATGAAGGCATTTACGAATGCATGAAGTATGTTACGTATTCTGATGTATGCAAAAATAGCCGTACGTACCTACCTACAGCCCACGACCAAAACCAAGCCCGCCGCGCCTCTTTGCCCCCCAAAGTAAAATTGATCACCAGTTCAGCTCCCGCCGCATGAAGGACCATCACCCACCTGTTCCCATTTTTCTACTGCTGCTGCTGCTGCTGCAGCTGCCGCGGCAGCCTTGGCGGCTGTGCTGCTGCTGCTGGTTGGTGCTGATGTTGAAGCCGATGCTGATGCTGATGCTGCTGATGCTACCGCCGCTGCCGCTACTACAGCAGTAGTGCTGCTGCTTGTTAGGTTCGTTGTGAACGAGCTGCTTAATGTTCGATGTCCGAGTAGAAAGCCGGCCGATGATGTATGTGCGTTGGACGACGATAAGGTCAGCCCGTCAGACAGTCAAGCAATCAATCGATCAATCAACCAACCAACAGATCAATCAGTCGATCATACAAACTAATACGGCCTATCCCTCTCCTTAGCAACCAAAAAGCCAACCAACGCACGAAGCAACCCATCAACCAATCAACCAATCAACCGAAAAAAACGCCGTCTCCAGCAGCCTCAATTGTACACTGCGATCGCGCCAGAGCACGCTCGCGGCATAACGCACTCGCTAAAGAGCCGAGCAAGGCATGGGACAGCACAAGACTCAGTAAGAGTTTACTCCTTGTAATAGAGAACTCGGCAAGTATTTGCAGGGTAAAACAATAATAGCGGTTTGCTTGCATTGTCTAGTAACAGCAAAAACAGCGATCGCTCGACTGATCCTTGTCCAGAAGACCTCGGCCGTCAACCCGCACACACCAACGCCACACCGCCTCTGGATAATAAATCACCGTGAAAACAACAGTACCAACATTCAGTTTGTCATACTGCAGTGCAAACAGAACCCCCCAGCACGCTATTTTCGTGGGCTGGGTGCAGATGGAAACAACCTCCTCCCCTAGCTCACCTTCCACCCCCAACCCCCGCCCCCCCCCCCCGATCGTTCCCGGTATATATTTAGCACATCAGAAAAATAAACATAAAATAGGTAAAGCCATAAATAAATCGGGGGGGCACAGAAACAAAGCTACTCGCACACAACCCCCCCCGCGACGCCGGCCGAAGACGCGGTAAAAAAAAAAAAATGGTACCTACAGCAGAAATACCGACCTAAAGAGGAGAAATAAAGGCGGTCTTCTCAACCGGATATGTCGTAAGGGAGGGGGGCGCGGCATTATTGCGAGCATCGTGATTCTGCCGTTTTTCTCACGTCGAACAATACCGCAAGTCGCACTTCAGACACATCTACACCTCCCACGCCGAGCAGCCCGGGCTACTAGCGCGTAGCCAATACGTCGTACCGTAGAGATTTTCGACGTTTTTTCTCTCTCAGGTAGCAAAGGGGCTGATTCGGTCGGGTTCATCGAGCGCCTTCTGAAAAAAATGCAGAGACGCGAACCTACCAAATCGCGCAAAATGTATAATTCACCACGCTTTCACCCATTGTTTTGTTTTGAGTGGATACCACAAAACCTTCCTCCTGCCCCCCCCCCCGCTGTCCTTTTCCTCTTCCCATGCTCGCCTCTCTGACCTTTGTAACGGAAACTCTACAGTACTACTCGTACTTTTAATAGTTCGCACCAACAAATTGGTTGAAGAAAACAACTAATAGTATCAGTTTACGACAACAAATTTGTTGGGAAAAAAAACAGGCTGCTTCCTTATTTCCACTTCTACTGCTGTGCACCAGGTATTTATTGTAGTAAATATAACGGGAACGCGGCCATACAGGGCAACCCCCCGCCCAATACTAGTAGTCAATAGTCAAATGACTAACGCAAGCGATACATTGGTACGCCTCCCCCCCCCCCCATACTGCGGTTGTCCCTTCATGAGGAGTGACGTACAAAACAAATTGTAAAACAAATTAGGGAAAACACGAAATCATTGAAAGCAATTGATGCCAGTACTGCAGTAGTAGTTAGAACGATGGCGGGAGATGATGTGCCCACCAATCCCTTCCGTTGATACACCCACCTCTGCACCTATCCCTTCAAGCCGTTCATGAATACATCCACAATGTATCATCCAGCCTTCATTCAATCCGTTCATCCACCCATCCACCATACACGCGTGCGTCTTTCCAGTTCGTCAACGATTGCAGGAGACGATATACCCCCATCAATCCGTTCCGTCCTTATGCCTATCTCTGCACCCATCCTTCCACGCCGTTCATGCATCCTTAGACAGTATAGCCGTACATACTTCATTCAATCCGTTCATCCACTCATCCATCATACACGCAACCATCTTCCCAACTCGCCCATTCATCTACAGTAGTCCATCCACCCCTCACCCCCCATCTACGCATCCATCCGTCCATCCACCCATCCACCTATCATAAGCATACGTACAACCATCCAAGCCTCCACACACACATCTATCAGGGGGGAGCTTACCACTTTATTCGATAAATGGTTGAGGGCCACTGTGTACGAAACGAACAAGAACTAACCTTGACCTTCACCCTAACTCTAAGCCAATCTGATCAGACCCAATAACCCATTGGATAGTCCTTGAATCTTGTACAGAGTGTGTGCCAACCATTTTTTGAATAAGTTGGTAGGCTTTTCTCATCTATCCGTCCACCCATCCACCTAGCAAAGGTCCAATAGTCTATCCACCACAATCGTATGCAACCATCAAGCCATCCGTCCATCAATAAACTATCATACATCCAACCCATCCATCCACCATACAACGCATGTATATCTATATATATATAGATATATATATATATATCCGTCAATTCATCAACCCCCCCGTGAACGCCTTCCATCCCCAGCGAGAAGGACGAGAAAGGAATAAAAATAAAAACATAGCTTCATTCGCTTAAAGACCCAACCAAGGCAATCACTACCACAACCGCGGTAAAAATAAGAAATAAAACAAGTAAAAAACAGTCGCACTGGTACACTACGTACGGGCCTGGTCTATCCAGGCATACCAGGCATAGAAAAGTGGCGGCTTAATTCGATCGAAAATCGACGATCAGATATGACAGTGCTTCGTGTATGATCACTGCTGGCAGACAACACCATCATCATCGCCATCATCGTCACGCCAACTCCCCCAATCACCACAGTCATCCCTACCGCCATCGCCGTCAGCAGCGTAGGTCGTCGTGCATACACGAACATACGCTCCAAAGGCAGGAACAACAGGGGAAATATATGGTGTGCTCATGTCATTCATGGCCGTATTCGTATGGCACAAGACCCTCTCCTTTCACGCCCGGATGCAGCACGTCGGTTCCTCGCCGACCAGGGAGACATTGCTTGCACCAAGCGCAAAGCTCCGTGAGGTATCTGGCGAATCGCATGAAGGATGGCCTGCATCTTACTGAGAACCACGTGTAAGGGCGGCTAGAGGGGGGGGGGAGGTACTCATTATCATGCATGGCCGTAATCGTATGGGATATAGACTAGGGGGGGTAAACCACCAGTATCCCCTGTACGTGTCAAAAAACGCACTAAAGGTGCTGCGCTCGTTTGGCGGCGTGAAAAACGTTCGCCGGGTTCAACAGTAACCTCTGAGTAAACGCAAACAAGTTCCGGGGGGGGGGGGGGGGGGGGGGGCGGAGGGGGGGGCTGCGAGGCACCTACCTACAATAGGCGGAAAAATGGAAACAATGAATGGTACGAACAAAAGAAAAAAAAAAAAAAACTACACCGTACAATAAAAACCACGACGGAAAAAGAAAGGACAGAAAAAATAGGATAAACTACTGTAGTTAAAACTGCAAGACTACAAGACAGAAAAAGGGAGACAGAAAAGCCGGTGGGTACAGAAGTGTCTCTAGTCATGGAACAACGACAACAACAATAGCAACCAACATGCGTGCGCATGAGTGATTGGGTTATTGATTCCCTCGGTCCCCCCCACGGCCTCCCGCTCAGAATATGCCAGGTATATGTATATTCCCAACAAACCCGCGAAAAGCGTATCCACGCCCGCATCATCCAAAAAGGGACGGCGGGGGGGCGAGAGTGGGAGGGAAAATCAAAACCCGGGGATTCGATAGAATCCGGGGATTCCATACACTCGAGGAGTCGGCTACCCCCCTCTTCCCCGCGCGCGCCCTCCTCTCTCGTTTTCAAACTGCGGCGTGGTCCTGTCCAAAAGATGCAGAAGTCGCGCGTTCCAGGGAAGGGGAGGGGAGAGCGGAAACAGAGAGAGAAGCAAAAAAGAACAATAACCTTCCTTCCTTCCTTGCTTCCCCTTCATTCCTTCCTTCCTTCCTTCATTCCTTCCTTCCTTCCCTCCTTCCTCCCTCCCTTTCTTCCTTCCTTCCTTCCTTCCTTCCTTCCTTCCTTCCCTCCTTCCTTCCTTCCTTCCTTCCTTCCGTCTATCTGGCCATTCTTCGCATAGAACCCAGACGAAGTGTTTTGTGGAAACTCACACCGGCAACGTCAAGATCAAGAGGAACACAATTTGATTGGAGGAACAAACACAGGGGCAAAAACCGAGAGAAACTGAAGAATGCCATTCCCATAACAACATGCGATGTCCAAATGTCAAGGGTACAAATATGGGAAAGCGGGGGGGGGGAGGGGGGGGTATCCATTTTCATGCATTGCCGTAGACGTACAACCAAAGACCTGGAGAGGGGGGGTAGACTGAGCATGGTTGAACGTAAAAAACAGGCTGCATCGCGGACACAGGCTTCCCAACATTCCCGCCGGGTCGGACTTTTGGATCGATTCGGTCGCGACCACAACGTATTTGTCGAAAACCCTGGAACCCGGATACGGGTCGTCAACCGCCGTATACGTACGACTAGCGCAAGGGGGTGCGAGAAAGTGCGATGGTTGAAAAGAATGGCCGAAAACGATTACTTCGCAATACAATGCACACCAACGACGACGCAAGCAATAAAAAAACACAAAGGAAAGCAGAAATACACAAACGAAATAGAAAAAAAAAAGAAAACGACAAAGAGGAAGAAACGAAGCCCGACCATTCGACCAGGGCTCTATCGACTCAGCTACAAAAACACAGGGGGTGCAAGTGTCTTGTGGCTTGCCAATTTTTCACGTTCAGCATAAAATGTCCAAAACGCATGTAGCCAAGGTCGGGAAAATGGGAACACGTAAAAGGCACGATAAAAAAAACAAATTATAACAACATCTCATAATTCCATCATAATGCATCCTAAAGCCACCATGCGGCCAATACACGACAGTGCACAAGGAGGAAGATTGGAGGGAGGGGAACAGGAGAGGAGAAGCAAACGCAATACCTACAACAACATCCACCCACTGAAAACACAACTCCCACCGGCAATTTCCTAGGTTCTTTCCCATCTGGTCATGCTATGTCCTGTCCCTCCCCCCCTTAATTTCCCCTTTTGTCTCTCTCAGAATGCCCAGTGGGCTGCTCGAACGCCCCAAGGGGAAGGAGGGGGCGTTCCCAGCAAACTACAGGCTCGCGACCCCCCCCGCCCCAAAAATCAATTCAGCGCGTCATACAGCCCACGCCACAAACTAACGACGTGTGGAACAGGGCGGGAGGGGGGGGTTCGGCTGACAAAACCTAAGACAAGGAGGCGCCGTTGTTCAAGGCCAACGCCGAGATTCATGCGAGATACGACTATGGAACTTGAAACGACACCACCTCCCGCCCTTTTGGGGTCTCCTCACACGCGCGCGGGGGCGGACGGGGGGGGGGGGGGGGGGGGGGGGGTAGCATGCGCTACCTCGGCAGCAAGGCCGACATTACCTCCACGAAAACGGGACCCACCCACCTACCAACCCACCCACCCACCCGCCTACCGTTTCTTCAGCAAAAAGAAGAAAGGAGACATTGACGACCTTGAGACGCGTCTTATTGGCAGTATAGCATAGGCCAGAAACGACCGTGCCCACTATTGGACAATGACCCGGACCCCGCCCCCACCCCTGCCTCGATCAAATGGTTCTCGATCAGATGGCCCTCTGTCGGGTGGTTCTGCATTTCCGAGTTCTCCTCGTGATGGTTCTCCGTTTGGGTATTCTCCGTCTGGAGGTTCACTGCCTGCTGATTCACTGTCCAATGGTTCTCCGCTTCATTGTTCTCCGTTTCATGGTCAACCGTCTGCTGATTAACCGTCTGATGGTTCACCACATGACTGTGTTCCCTATGTTCGTCGGCTTGACCCAGGCTCTCGTCCCCACTTTCGTCGTTTTCTTCGGACGTCTCGTCGTCGAAGCTCAGGTGGAAGTGGGGGGCGTGTCGAGTGTTGGTGTAGAATCGCAGCTGCTCTTGCTGTTGCTGCTGCTGTCGCTGTTGTTCCAGAGAATTTTCTTTCTGCTGTTGTTGAGGCTGCTGTTGTTGTTGTTGCTGCTGCTGCTCTAGCTGCTGCAGCTGCGACTTTTTTTCTTGCTGCTGAGGCTGCCCCTCCGCCTGCAACCCCTGCTCCTGCGGCCGCTGCTGCGGCGGTCGAGAGTCCAACGACAGGCGAAAGGCAGCCACCGCGCCGCCCGTAGCAGCAGTGCCCTCGGCGACACCGTCAGCGGGCACAGCGGCAGCGGAACCGACAGCGCCGGAACGATCGGGGGGGGGGCAGGGACAGGACTGTTCCGTAGCCGCCGACGACCCGCTCATGAAGGCCCTCTCGAAGGCTCCCCCTCTCCCCCAGTCGTAGCTTCCGCCCCAGTCTTCCGACTCCGGCCGGCACCTGTCAGCAGGCGAGAGCGTTCGTTCGAGATACCAGCGGGAGCGGAAGCAGAAACCAAAAAAAGGCCGTCTGGTTGCCACTTGGTAGGAAAATACGGGGGAAAGACATACGTGGTTGTCGCGCAAAATTCCGGCAATATTATGTATTATGTTTTTTCATGGCCAACCCCTACTTTGTGACCACAGAACTTGTATCTCTACCATGGATTGAACAATCGGCACGGGCACTGGTTGTGTTGAATGCCCACAAGTAGAAAGAACGGGTTAATGTAAAGAACACACACAAAAAGAGGGTTCAATTGACCTTGGCCCAGCCCCGACAGAATGTTTTAGAGATATAATTCGTGCTTGACTACGTATCCCTCTCCCATCACCCATATGTTGGGATTTCAAAGAAGAAAGTGTCGGGAACAAAAGCACGAACAAAGCATCGATCATATGGAGCAAGCAACCCGAGGCCGCTGCTCTAGTGTGGGGTGAGTACGGAATACCCGAGCGATAAAGCGCAAAATAAATACGCCTACGAGGCGGTCGCGGTACGGTACCGCTAGTGCCCTGCTACGCCTGCTGTGCATTATTAACGTAGTAAATAGGACCTACGGTACACAAAAAAAAATCAGGTATATTTTCCCTATTTTTTCTACTCTAACTATATTTGTTCCTACTTACTATCGTCCCCCGTCATAGCACTGACGGCTTGGAGAGAACGCATCCCCTTCTCATTTGTTCTCGTCGCTGCACCCTACCTGCTGGCGCCTGGGCCCCTCCTAAAAATAACACAAAACAAGGGCCAGTAACTGTCAGCGTTGCTCAGGGTGACTACCCTCTACCGGTACTGACCTCGTGGTGATGATGCCGCCACCGCCACCGCCACTACCGGCAGCATCATACCCATCATCCCAAGACGCGAACCGCCCTCGCGCCTGGGAACAGCCCGTCGCTGACCACCCCTTGCCCCGCCACAACGCTCCTCCCCTCGCAAGCCACCACTCAAAGTCCCCCCCGCCACCGCCACCGCCACCACCACCACCACCACTGCCACTGCCACCCCATCCCAAACCCGCGCCCCCTACCGCGCTGCTGTTCGCGCCTCCCACTCCCTTCGGGCTCGCCCCGCCACCCCCGTTGGGGCTGGCGCTTCCCCAAACGAACAGAGCGGAGGAGCAGGACGAGCCACCAACGATGTCGCAGCTGCTGGATCGCGAACGGCGATTGAGATTGGGGAGGCGGAGGCGCCTGGTACCGCTGCCGCTCCGGGCTCGCGAACCGACGACGGGGGGAGCTTCACCGCCGCCGATTCCACAGACCCAAACTTCTGGATGGTGGGTCATAGCTTGGGTGGACGGTTTGCCGGTGCGAGGGAATGTAAAGGACCGCGGTCGCATGGACGTTAATTGGTAACGCTGAGGGGAGAATGGTGGCGGCGGCGGGGGCGGGGGGGGCGCTGCCGCAGCGGCGGCTGCTGCCGCAGCCGCGGCTGCGGCTGCTGCTGTCGCTGACGCCCAGGCGGTTGCTGCCGCTGCCGCTGTTCCTGCTCCGGCTGTTCCTGCCGCCGCGGTCGCTGCCGCCGCAGTCGCTGCCGCCGCTGTAGCTGCCGCCGCTGTTGCTGTTGCTGTTGCTGTTGCTGTTGCTGTTGCTGTTGCTGTTGCTGTTGCTGCCGCCGCTGCTGCCGCTGCTGGGGTATGAGCCCGTGCTTGATCCAGGGTGATGCCGTCCCCTGGCTGCTGCTGCTGCTGCTGCTGATGCCAATGCCAAAATCGGTGCTGTTCTCGCTGCTGTTGCTGCTGCTGCTGTTGCTGCTGCTGCTGTTGTTGCTGCTGCTGCTGTTGTTGCTGCTGCTGCTCTTGCTGCTGCTGCTGCTGCTGCTGCTGGCGTTCTTGCTGGCGCTCTTGTTGCTGCTGCTGCTGGGCGAACAGAACGAACCGTCGTGGAGACAGCGACGACGACGACGACGACGACGGCGGCGACGGCAGAACCGTCGACTGCGAGAGTGACAACGGCACCGGCAAGGATTGGTCGGCGGCCCCAGCGGGGCCACTTCTCGTTGGCGTCGGCTGCAACTCCCGCCTCGGCCTGCTCCCTCCGCCCCCCCCTGCCGCCTCCACCCCGACCTCCGCTCCCGCCCCCGCCTCTAGACCTCCCGACAGGGGGTCAGGGTCCGAAACAGCACCTGGCGCGTGCCCCATCCCTCCCCCCGTCGAAGGAAGAGTGCCGAACCATTCGATCCCGCTAGGGGCTGGGGTTCCCCTAGCCCGTGTGGGCCGCCTGAGCTGGAGTACGCTGTTATCTGCCGCGGTTGCTATCGTCGTCCCCGTCGTCGTTGCCGCTGTCGTCGACAAGAGCGGTGGCGTCGGCAGCGGGAGGAGGACGGGGGAAGAAGACCCTGAGTAGTTCGAGCTAGTCTGGTAGACGGGCCGGCTTTGTTGCTGCTGCTGCTGCTGCTGTAGCTCGGATGCCGCCGGAGGTGGAGGAGGAGGAGGTGGAGCGGGAGGAAAGGGAGGATACTGATGGCGCGCGGACGCCGGAGACCCTGCGGTTGTGCCGGAGCTTGCGCTGATAGTCCTATTCCGATTGCCCCAACCACCTCCCCAGCCCCCGCCTCCCCAGGCCCCCCCATCACCGCGACTCCCACCGCCACCCCAGCCGCCACCGCCGCCACCACCACCACCACTGGTCCGGAAAAACTCAGGCGACCTCCGATAGGACAGCATTCCGTTAACACCGGACACGGGGGACGCGCCATAGGCAGGGCTCCCGACGAAAGAAGCGTAGGGAGCTACCGCCGAGGCCGCGGATACCGGCACTGACGACGACGAAAACGAAAACGCTCCTCCCCCCCCAGCCCCGGCCGCCGCCGCCCCCACCCCCGACCCCGCCCCACCCTGTGAAGCCTGGTACTGAGCCTGCTGCGAGCTGCTGTTGTTAGTGTTCAGGCTGCTGGTGCTCGTGGTGGTAACGGGGTGGTGGGATGCGAGGATCATTCTCTCCAGGGAGCCGAATATGGAGGCGAACGGGGGAGGATTGGTCGCGGCCGAGGCCTGGGAGGATCGGCCCCAGGAGAGGTCGGGCGGAAGCAGGTCCAACCGGCACTGCGGGCAGACGTGCTGCTGGTCCAACCACGTGTCGATGCACTGTGTGAGGAAGTGGGGGTGGAGGCGGGCGGGGGGGGGGGGGGGGGTTGTTGAATCGTTTGTTTGTTCATTCGCCCGGTTGCTCGTTTGTTTTGTCGATTGTGTCCATCCGTTGGGTTTTGCTCACTCATTTGATATTTTTTTCGTCCGGATATTTTTTTTGCATTAGTGTTCACAGTCATTCGTGCCTTTGTTCATAGGGATTTTCACCTTCATTCGTGTTTTGAAAAAATGCGAGTTTCGAGGGAAAAACTGATGTCACCGCTGAGGCCCATACTACTATGGGGTCGAAAACCAGGTAACAAAATTAGTGTGATCATTCGTTTGTTTGTTGGCTACCATTTAGTTCATGCATTCGTGCATTCGTCTGTTCATAAATCGCAAGTGGAAAAGGACTGGGGGAGGCTCAACATGAACGAACGACCATACAGAGAAGGGCTCGATTCAGTTCGAAACGAAATACGTGATTCCAACTCAAAATATCACAAAAAGACAAACGCTCAAAACAAACAAAAAATCTACAATTTTTTTATTTTATTTTTTCTACTACCTGGTTCAAGCATATGGCCCCAAAATTCGTCTAACACGAATACCGCATGCAAAGCAACTCAGCTATCACTTATTAGCTATTCTAATGACCGGCATGGACAGTGGAAGAGGGTGGCATAGCCACTTCGTTTTTCAAGGATCCACGGCTGACGCTACAGCCTAAAAGTAACCCGATCAAGCACAGGCCTTAAAAGAGGTTAATAATAGTCACGCGTTTCCTCGTGGGAATATGTTGTTTTTCATTTGTCTTCAAACGAGTCGCTTCCATGTGATCCAAGGCATGTTTGTGCAACCTTTCACGCAAACATTCGAAGATCTGACTGCGTATGATCAATAGTAAGTCCTATTTAATGCCCAAAATCGATTCGTTAGTGAAACTACAGTCGGTACTTCCGACGCGATGCCGGAGTATGCACGTCTACCGCACAAACGTCCAAATGTCCACGCCGTTTTAAAGAGATCTTTTATCCTGAACATTTCCACGCGTGCTATATGCCTCTGCCGAAACATTGACGAATGCCTTTTTCTGATCGCTTTTTTGTCGCTGAAAAATCGTTGCCCCTGAAGTCAATGATCTCCCGAAAACTCAAAAGCCGAAAAATATGTCGGAAAAAAAAGCAAAACAACAACAGCAACAACAACGAAGATAGCAACAACAACAACAACCACAACAACAACAACAACAACAACAACAACAACAACAACAACCGGTAACGGGTCGGCACGAGCTTAAAGAACATACATGCCAAATTTCATGGTAAATCTCCCAGAAAATGGCGTGGCCATCGGGTTCTCAAGGAATTTGTGGAGGTAAGCATGTACGGATTTCTAAACCGATGGTGGTAAGTTAATCAAATCCACAATCGCAAGAAGAAAAAAACGAAAAACACGGGCACGAGCTGCGAACAAGCAGCAACGAAGCATTGAAACCCTGAGGCGATCTCCGGGCCAGGAACCAGGAGAAAACAAGGAGGGGGGAGAAGGTCGGCGTTCTCACCGCCGCATGGAAGGCATGTCCGCACGGAAGCCGACACATCCGGTCTCCAGCGTGGTAAGCTTCCAAGCAGACACTGCAGTCCGTCAGGGCCGACGTCGCCCAAGAAAAGGTCTGCTGATGCAGCCCCCCCTGGATCTGCTGCTGCTGCTGCCCCTGCTGCCCCTGTTGAACCTGTTGCTGTATCTGTTGCTGCTGCTGCTGACCCTGCTGAACCTGTTGCTGCATCTGCAGTTGCTGCTGATGCTCGAGGGTCGCAGCTGCAGTCGCCGTCGCCGTCACTGTCGCTGCTGCTGCTGCCGGTGCAGCCACCGCCGCCACGACCGCCGCGTCCCCCCCTCGGCCGACTCCACCCCCATCCTCGTCAGCAACCGCAGCGGGTTTCCCTCCGCCCACCCCCGCGGCAGTGCTGCTACCGTCACCGACACCGCCACCGACGCCGCCACCAGTTCTGCCCCTATCGATAACATCGCCCCCAACACCAACACCACCATCGCTGACACCAACGTTCAAGCCAACGCCAACTCTACCAGCAGCGGCGGCGGCGTAATCAGAAACATCGCCTGCATTCCCCGGCTCCTTCTCCAAGGGGGTGGGGGTCGCGGCCGCGGCGGTCGCGGAGGCGGAGGCGGCGGCGGCGGGGGCGGGAGGAGTCGCTGAGGGAGTTCCATCCACCCCGGCGGAGACGGCGGTAGTGGTAGCGGCGGCCGTTGCCGTCATGCATGGGGCCGAAAACAGGAAGTAATCGAAGTTTTGCCGTACGTGACGCGGCACGCCCTTGGGCAGCGGCAGTATCACCTGATCCACGAACTGCTTGGGAGAGAAGAGGGGGGTTTGAGAGAGGAGGGTGGAGAGGGGTGAGTGGTGGGGTGGTGGAAGGAGGAGGGAGGGGGAGGAGGGGGGGGGCGTACTCATGTATTGTTTGCCTGAGTCATTTCACCAATGACTACGCACCTCTTTCGAGACGGAGCACCGTTCCTACTCCTAATAGAGACAACTCCAACAGTTGGGCGCTCATTACGCTGTTTCCATATTACATGGACACGTTTGTTATAATCTTATCGTCTTCCTGTTTCGCCGCCTTTGGTCACCATTTATCTCCTAGGATAGCGATCGTTTTTTCGCTGCTAGCTATTGTGCCAAATTCCTCTATGTCACATTCGTCTATTTCCCTCTTCTCTTCGAGCACATCCCGTCCCTCCTTGTACATTTCACATTATCCTACTATGTGGGTTATATTTTCTATTGCTTTGCCACACGGGCACCCCGTGCATCTACCTCCTCCTCCCGGCTACAGGTAGACCTCTTTCTTCTTTCTGGCAAGTCCAGGTCCCCCACACGAAATCGCAGTTTCAGCGTTTTCGCGAAGTCCATTGGGCCGTGCAAATACGTTTTATTTCCTATACCTTCGCCTAGCCCCCGTTTATCTCTTGAGTTTTCTCCGTTCTCATCATATTTCTTAGCGCTGGTTTTTCCCGCCTGCCTATCCTTTATTATACTTGTGTCTTGTACCTTCCGACCTTATCTGCGGACATCACGTCTTCTTGGTTCCCTCTTCAATCGCTCCATGCTCTCTCGACTACGATAATTCCACCTTATTTCAGTCCTCGCCCTTTCGTCACTTTCTCCCATACAGCTCTATAAACCACAGCTGGCAACCCTCTTTTTTGGCTTGTTTTTTCTACAGGTCCTCTCTGTCCTCTCTGTGTCGGTTGTGTCATCCTCAACACACCAACTGGACATAGGACTGCTCGTTATCATCCGAACGCACCAACTGGACATAGGACTGCTCGTTTTTAGCTTTTGCTGGTGTTTTGTTTCTACCGTTTTCTTCTTCTTGCCTTCCGTCAGGTCTTCTTGTGGCGTCCTCATGTTGATCCATCACCTGGACATGTCATAGGACTGATCGCATTGGCAAAGCGCATTCTTGTCCTCGGGCCTCGGCCTTCGCCCTGAGCGCATGTTCGCTCGTTTTTCCTTTATTCAAGTTTTTCCTCTCTTTCGCTTTGGTATTTCTTTTCTTTCTTCATGTTTTTGTTCTTGCTTTTCCCTTTTCTTTTTTGCACGAGTGTACGTAAAATACCATGGCTTTCCTGGTTGTATTTGGTTGCAAGTGATACGAGATGAAATAGCACAGCTCGTTAGAACCGTTCCCTTGCGGACTGATATTGATACTGCCGTTCGCGCTACTTCGTACTTGTTTGTATTCTCACATCGAGATGCATTTTTGTTACAGCCTGTATCGTGACCACAGGTGGGACTTCAGGGAAGTGATCTACGTAGTGTGAGAACATCACCCTCATCATCTTTACTGCTATTGCAACTTTCTCACGCCTCTATTCGTCTCGAGTGCGTACATTCCCAGCTATTCTCTTGTAGGTCGTTTCCTACGAATGCGGTTCGATTTTTGAGCTTCAGATTTTGCCCCGATCGCATTTTCAGATGTGAATGAAGTTGGCAAATCGAAACAGTCTTCCTATGCGGAAAAAACAGATTTTTTGTGTGTGTAGAGATTCGAGCAAACGCCGAGTCCAACTGCTGTTTTTGCGGTTTGGCGCCGCGATTAGACGTGCTGGGTGCGCTGCCCTGCGCGTGGGACCCAAGCGTGCGAGCCAAGGCTGACTGCCTCTGGTCTGGCGGCAAAGAGACGTGGCGAGTGCGCTAGAGCCAACCTGTCTTGGTATTTTGTGTTCCATTTTATGACTGACTGCTGCTGCTGCTGCTGCTGTACAGCAGTGTAGTCTACGAGTACTCGTACGCATACACGGAGAGGTGCGTGCCGAGTGCACTTCTCTTGGTCTCTAGGCCCGAGCCCGCGCCAGGCGACTGTAGTTTGGGCACGGAAGGACGGCCCCCCCGCCGCCCGAGCGTCGGGCGCGAAGCAACGTCGCTATACCGCTCTGTCACCATCCCACTCATCGATCGTTCTGCTGCTGCTGTTTGCTGTCATGGATAACATCTTGAATTTAGAGAGCATGCCATTTTTCGATATGAAAATCTGATGACCCAGGTCGTCGGATTTGGGCCAAAATCCGACGACTTGGGTCATCGGATTCTCAAATCGATTTTTTTCCGGTCGGCCTTTGCATATTTGGACTGCATAAGCAGGGTCATTCGTTTTTGAGATCGAAAAACACAAATCGGAAGCTCGAAATCGAACCGTATAGGAAACAGCCTTTATTACTGTACAACTCGTCGTACCTGAGAGTCTTCCTATATTTTTAGCTGCTGCTGTCTGTACTGGGCCCAGCGGTTTTACGAACTTCTCCTGTATGTTCTAGCTTTGATACTATCCTATTCAAAAGGATGCATCTCTTCATCCTTGTGTCGGGTGCGAGTCCGTTAGGGTTGCATCAAGCTTGCCTTCGTGTGCTTGACTCTTTCCTATTACTTTTGCTATGTGTGAATCCCAGGGGCAATATTTCGAGATCTCTACGCCAAGGTACCTATGCTGGTCTACGATCGGTGATTCGTCTTCTCTCCACGTCCAACTGCACTATACTGGGTTCACCTTATCTTTGTTACATACAACAACTGCGCATTGTTTTACGTTCGCCGTCACCCTCATTTCCAAGTGTATTCTAGTAACTTCTTCATTTCTTACTGCAATCCTTCGGGTATTTCCGATATCCCCACGAAGTCGTCCGTAAACATCAATCCCGACAACGCATCCCCCCCCCACCGTGATTCCCTGATTTTCTGCTCCGGCTGCCACTATCAGGTCGTTTGTATGTACCTTGAATATATTAGGTGATAACGTACATTGCTGTGCATCTCTTTTGTAACAAATTATAACGTATTTCGACATTTCCTCGTCCAGCATCACAGCACTTCTCGCACATTCGTCCATACTTTTCATCATTCTACTTTCCTCTGATGATCCCTATTGCCCACGGGTCTTCTGAACACCAGCAAAAAAGCAGTACCAGGTACGTCGTTAGCCCCGCGTCTTTCTTGCCTCGGATTATCTTACCTAAGCTGTACACATGGTCTACAGAGCTACGGTTTGGCCTGAACCCTGAGTGCCCTTCACTTATTTCTCTTCCTGCTCCATCATTGTTCCCATTCTGTCATTCAAAATGTGACAAAATGCTCTGCCTACTATGTTTTAACCTTGTAGGACCGCAGTCCCGTTTTGGGGGCAAACTACTTGAAATTTGAGGGGTTGGTCGCCGTAATGGGACTGCAGTTCTAAAAGGGTTAACAGCGTTATCCCCCGGGTCAGCCTTATCTCCTTTCTTAAATAAGATTACCAGCACTCGTCCTCTCCGCCTCCTAGGTGCGTATTCGTTTTTTTCCATATCCAGTTGCACAACATGAGGGTGTGTCTTAACCCCCCCCAGAGAGCATTGGAACGAACCGAATGGACTATTATTTGCCGCATGAATTGGTGTTGATTGGTTGTGGGAAACGAACAGATACAGTGCAGCCCGAGCAAAACAGTATATCTAGGAAGAGGAAGAAGAAGTGTTGCACCCCTACTTCTTGCTTGGGAGGACCGAACGGCCTGACCGAATGAGAACCAATAGCAGATTATTTGATGTAGATGGACACCATCGAAGATGGATGTGGACACCAATTTGCGGTGGCATGTGCAAAAGATACCGTTCGTGCCGATTCGGCTGGCGAGGCCCAGGATTCTGCATGGACCCAAACACGTTTTTTTAGATACCAGGTAGGAACGGAACGAATGACCACGAACAGCCTCATTCCGTTCCGCTCGTTCCCATGCTTTTTGGTGGGAGTTAAGACACGCCCTGACCATCCTGGAAAGCAATCCTTCTCCCCCGTACTTCATCAATTTATTCACTGCTTGGTCGGTCCCTGCTGCCTTTCTATTCTTAAGTTTAGCTACACACTTACTTCGTCCCTTGTGAACTCTCTCTGTAATGCTTCTGAACCACTGTCGCCCCTTCCTGATGCATCTACGTTCGCCTCTTGCCGACGCGTTGATTTCCTTCTCGAATTCCACGTTGAACGTTTCGTTCGCTGTGGGCGTTCCTAGCTTGCGGCAGTGTTCTGCTGCAGTAGTACTTCCTTTTTCCCCTTCGAACTACAAACCATTTTACCGTTCTGTGCTCTTAAGGTAGATCTTCCCGCGTCTGCCTCTTCTGCTTGTTTGCCCATTATTCCCTTTTATCCCTACTCATATCCTGATCCATCCCGCTCTCAATTAATTCGTTTTACGAACTACATATTCCCATGCCCCTTTCTTCTTATCTACCATCTATTTTACCTAATCTCTGGCTACAGTATATTCTTCCCAGCCTGACTTGGTTTCACTCGATATACATCTTGCGTATGCCTTTCTCCCTGCTCTTATATAACCTCTTTTGCTCCCTCATCGCATAATTTTACTGTTCTGTTGCGTGCTGCCAACTTACCTATTTCTTTACTTTCTGTGATATTGACCAATTGCGAACATATTTCTGTCGTTCCAGTTCCTGCACCATCCCTCTCCATGTCGTTATTGGTTGCACCTACTCTCCTCGACAGCTGGAAAATTGCTCTTCAGTTTTGGCCTTCTCTTCGTGGGACTCTTGTCGATTTTTCTTTTTCGTCTATTACGGTGGGCCATAGTTAACAGGACCAAATATTGTTAGTAATAATGGTTAAATATATAGTTCTTTATGTACACCATAGGTCACATTAACTATGGCCCCCCGTAACAAATTAGCTATTCTCCATCCGTACCATTTCCTTCCTTGCTTGTGTTCGATAACTCTCGTCCGCTGAATGTCCGCATTCGACATCGACCTCGTGGTTCCTACGTCCGCTGCGTATAAATGAACTGTCGTTTCTTTACTGCTTCCATTTTCTACCATTATAAAGTCGAGAAGGGAGCTTTCTCCCTCTTGTATGCACTGTCTAGCCCATTGTGGCCCTGCTGTCTATATATATACTTTGTTTAGCGTCCTCATCTCGTTGCGCTTAAAGAACTCCAACATCTCTACCCCATTCTTGTTATTTATTTCGTCCCCATGTTGTCCAATGCTTATCATTTGGGCTGCTCGCCTTCTCAATTCCTGAATCGAAACTGCATATTCTTGCCTTTCCTATGTCTGAACATCTACTGCTTCTTCTCCGAACTTCTTCGGTATACCTGGGTGTCAGGCGATCTGCATGGTAACCATCCTGGCGTCCCACGATCGTATCTTCGATCTTCTTGCCCCGCTGCTGTACTGGTTACTTTCCTCGAGGGAGGTTATGTTTACCATGCAAGGCTCAAGGACGGCTCGCACAGCAAAAAGCCTTACTCACACATCGGGATGCCCCGTCCGTCGCTTTCTCCATCGTCTGTATGTTTTACCATGGGTAGCTACCCCATTAATGCTCCCGAGTAGACCTTCGCTGTCGAATGCATGATCAACGATCCCCCAGCATTTTGTACCGACTTCTATCCTTCGATGTATCAATAATATCTACGTACCGCTTGGTGCTCCTTTTCTTTGGTATTGTATCAAATGCAAGGTGTTTGTTTCATGAGTAGAAAAGAAAATGAGTGAATGTCATGCATCATCCACCCCTCTTCTTCGTTTGGCGTATGGTATGCGCACCTGATATGGGCATTTAAGGGATGATGTCAGAGCAGATTTCCGTCGTTCAATGGAAATCGGTGTTTTTCTCGGGTATCTTACCACGAGACCCAATCTTCATGTGAATTAAACACGCCGGGGTGACCTTGCTGTATCTATGTGTGTGCATGTAAGGTGGCCCGCCTTCATGTCAAGTTTTTGGTCTATATGTTATGTCTTTACCAGTGCTACGATACGAGAGAAACTATATACCAGGTACTCGTATTATTCGGTTTCGTTCATGTCTATGTCTGGTTGGTGCTTTCGTACGAGAAAAAAAGCGGTTACTTGAGTAGTTTCACGCCTAATTTTATTTGAATGAGTTGTTCAATAATTTAAGGTCTAAATCCGGTTTGTGGTATCATAAGGGATAACAAAAAACTCGTTAGTTCAATTATTTTACGTCTGAATCTGTTTTTTCGCGTTTAGGTGGGTAGTAGAGTACTGTCGGGTATTTTCATGTCTAAACCCAGTTTGAGTTGTGATATGGGAAAAAAGTGGATTTTTCGACTGTTTCATGTTTAAATCTCGTTTTTATTATTTGGTACGGGAGAACAAAATGCTACTGTAATTCTCTACACCTGGTTCGTGTTCCGGTATGGAAAAATAAGCGCGGTTTCGTGCCTATTGTGTTGTGCGTGCTGTTCCGGGTGGGTCTGATCATTTCTGGCCTACTTGGCGGGAAGTGGCAGTCTGTACATTGCATGTCAGTGTTTTGGTGGCTCGCTCTACAGCGTCGTCGCCACTCGACGCCAACCCATCCAGATTTAGAAGGGGGGGCGGTGGAAGAGAGAGGGGGGGGGGTGGATCGGTGCTCTGTGCACTTGACGCTTCTTATTTCTCATGTCTTGTGATGTTTTGTTGTGATTTTCTCTTAGCACTCCTGCCGAAGATGCGCTTTCGTAGCTTTGAAGACGACGGTCGAGGTACGATCGAACCCACGCGGTATCCCCCCATCCGCTCCCTCCTCCTCCTCCTCCTCCTCCTCCTCCTCCTCCTCCTCCTCCCCCTCCTCCTCCTCCTCCTCCTCCTCCTCTCCCTCCTCCTCCTCCTCCTCCTCCTCTTCCGTATCCTAACCCCCCCTTTCTATCCCCCGCTATGACTACCTCAGACCTCCTTCAATTTCCCCCCCCCACTCGCCGTACTTCTCCCTCCCCCCGTTTTTTCCTTTCAATGCACCAAACTATCCAGCCGACCGGCCAAAAAAAATAGCAGCACTCACGTCAAGCTGTTGGATTTGCCTGTGCAGGGTCTCCTCTTCCAGCTGAGTTATTGCCGCCAATCGCCGCCGGTATGCATACGCGCACACCACGGTCCCGAAGAACAGCACTGTTATCAACCCAATAGATTGGTCGTAGATGCCCTGATGGTGGCGGTGGTGGTGGTGGCGGTAATGGTGGTGGCGGTAATGGTGGTGGTGTTGGTCGTGGTGGTGTTGGTGTGGTGGTGGCGGTGATGGTGGTGTTGGTGGTGGTTGTGGGAGTAGGGGTGGTGGTGATGGTGGTGGTGGTGGTGGTTGTGGGAGTAGGGGTGGTGGTGATGGTGGTGGTGGTGGTGGTAGTGGTAGTGTTGGTAGTGGTGTTAGTGTTGGTGTTGGTGGTGATTGTGGGGGGTGGCGGTCGTAGTAGTGGCCGAGATAATGATGATGGCGATGATGATGGTGGTGGTCGTGTAAGGAACAAGGCGCACGGCGAAAGGAGAAGGAGGACGGGAAGACGGTAGAGGAGGAGCGGGGGAGGGGCGGGAGAGTCGTAAGCAGCGGCTGTAGACAAGAGACCAACATGTGTTATGCAACCTACTAGTCGGAAGAAGCGGCGGGGGGGGAGTGACAAAAATGATGCTCAGCAGCAGCAGTCTCTACAGGAACCCCGTCAAGGTGAAACAACAACAAGAACAACAACAACCACAACAGCAGAAGCAGGAGCAATCAACGAAAAACAACAGCGGAGGGAGCAGCAACAAAAACAACAACATTACCAACAACGGCATCGTACCACACCACACCACACCACATCACACCACACCACTAAAACCAACACCAACAATACCAACCCCCTCCTGCGGCGAGTCACGAATTGTCAATAAGAGAGAGCCGTGGGCAGTGTGCGGCAAGCAGTGCCTCCGCAAGCGCGACAAGCAAATGGACGCATCGTTGCTGTCGCATCTCGCGTAATCCACCCGACTGAGCGGTAGGCAGGCTCAACAACAACAAACAACAAACAGGAACAACAAGAACTAAACGAACGAAAAGGGCAAACAAGGTTTAGAAAGACGGCAAAAGACGAAAACGTACGGGCGCGAGAACTAAAACCGAAGGACAGACACAAGAAATTCATGTGAAACACAAGCAAAAAAAAAACGATTGCGCACACGCACACGCACGGACACAAACGAACAAACACAACAAAGGGCAAAAACAAAATTGGAATATGGCAACAGCATCAACTGCTGCAGCCGCTGTGCCAGCCCCCCCCCAAAAAAACGACCGCTATCCCAGGAGATGGATGGTGGACACAGGAAGGGGATACGATTAGCAAAACGTTTAAATTTCATCTATGGAAACAGCCTAATGAGCGCCCAAATGTTTGGAGGGTGTCTCAAACAGCAGCAGGAACGGTGCTCCGTTTCGAAAGGGACGTGTGGTCAATGGTAAAATGACTAAGGCAAGCGACGAATGAGTACACCCCCCCACCCCAAGAGATAGTCACCAGTGTTAACACTTTGTCCCAAATTAGGGCTGAATACGTACATACGTACATACACCTGAACTCGCAACGAAAAACATGGGGGAAAAAGGTTTAGCACGCTGAAACGATAAAAAGGTTCACACGACTGACCTATCACGACGATCTACCGCGGATCATCTAGATCCTCCTAACCTAACGATATGAGCTGCTGTGCACGATCTTGCATAGGCAAAAGACATATCCCAGGGAACGCGCCCAACTGTAGTACATGCAGGTTGTGCGGCTCACTCCCACCCGGCAACATGACCTATACACCACACACATCATACAGATCACACAGATCATACAACTCATCAAGATCATACAGAATCATATAGATTGTACAGATCGTACAGATTATACAGATCAGGGATCCATCCGCCCCGAAATGCGTTGAGCATGACGTTGGAAGCGATGGTGTGTCTGAGGAGGTATGAAACGTCGACGCACAGACTGATCACTGATAGCTGGTTTAATCCATTTAGGGCAAACTTCAGCCCTGTTTTGGGGACAAACCGCGTTGATTTCACGTGCCTCGTCCCAAAAAAGGGACTGCGGTCCTAAAGGGGTTAACGCTCCCACTTTTTTGTTTCGTCTGGTTGTTACGCATGAATTGGACGGGGTGCAAAAGCGATCGATTGGCTGGGCACACCGAAAATCTACGTAAAAAAAGCAAGAAAAACAAACGGTCGAAGCACACGACACCCTCAACCACATACCTCGTACACATCCATGAGGGGGTTGCCACATCAAACTCAGCAAAATACATACCTGGTACCTGGTAACTGGTACCAGATGGGCATGGCTAACAACTCAAAGCCACAATACTGGCACGGCTGACACACAAGAAGATCTTAATATTATAGTGTGGTTGAGCGGGCTGACACGTCGTTGGTTGGCACTCTCCATCGCCAAGAGTCTCAGCGATGGCTGGTTGGCATCGTCTAGGTTGGTTGGCATCGTCTAGGTTGGTTGGCACACACAGCCAAAAGCATCGCCAAGAGCCTCAGCGGTGGTTGGTTGGCACACACAGCCACAAGCATCGCCAAGAGCCTCAGCGTTGGTTGGTTGGCATCGTATAGGTTGGTTGGCAAACACAGCCACAAGGACAGAATGGTAGGCGCATAAGCATTTCTCTTTAGGCATGGGTCTGTTGGTGCACTCAACGTCGAACCCGTATGTCCGGAAAAGTACGGATCGCCTGAGTATGAATACGAAGAGCAAGTGTTCCTTATATTTTCGGGTATACATTTTTTTCTCGTATCTCGTGGTTAATACACCCAAAGAAGTACATATGGCAACGCATACCAAGTAAAAAGTAGCCGATGAAACAAACTATTCGTCCTACTGTAGCTTGGTTGGCACATTTTACGTCAAAGCAGTGATGACATTGTTGGTATAACACCATACGTAGTATTAACAACTGATACTCAGAACCAAAGGGTGCGGCGGAACTGCGTAGCCACGGGTACAAATTTCCATTTCTAAAAACAATGACTCGTACAAATTCACTTGACATGAACCGCAAAGACAACTAAACTCGAAAAAAAACGGTCTCCAGTGCCCAACCCTCCACAAAAAAAAAAATGAGTTTCGACGCAATTCTCGAACTAGCAGTTAAAGTGGTGGTTTATCTGTACTACTGTATGTAAAAAAAACTAAGAATACTCCAGTGGCATTCGAAAAAAAACAAAAAAACGCCACACCACGCTACGCCACTCCACTCCACTCCACGCCACGCCACGCCACACCACACCACGCTACGCCACGCAGCGCCATTCTCTGTTTGCCAGTCCCAGACTACTGCAGTACGGGGGGTATGCTAGAACCAAGCCAAGGTATTCTTTCAAAAACAATGTCGTCATTATAGCTCGTCCAGATACCTCTCGCCCTTCATTTCGATTTGTCTCTCATCCTCGCCCACCTTTGATGGGCTAGGAGTGGGTCATTTTCCTCCTTCTTCGTGTACCCTCGACTACTCGCATAGCACAGCAGTGTGCATTAAACCTACTACTGCTGTAGATATATTATTTAAGTGCTTGTACAACAGCACGGATACGATACGTGCCAGGGATGTCGATGAGAAAACACACAGAATGTGTGGTGCCAGATTCCTAGGTAGACGTGGCCTCAAGCCTCGAAAACACTCTCACGTACGTGTCGGTTCCGATTTCCTCAACTTCGGCTCGAGGGGCTGCAGCCTCCGAGTTTTTCACACTCCGCTCTACACCAGAATATAAGGTGTAATTAGTCATCAGTATCAAGACCAAACAGTCCTTACGTTTCAGCCCAGCGCGAGCGGGTCCTCGATTGATCTAGACCGATATTTCTGATTCGCTTTCTCGTTTTCTTATGTCATAAGCGCCAAAAACCGTGGGAGTTCCTCGCGAACCCTACCGCCGTATGTACGAGCACGAAACCCTGCCGACTGCGGCGTGCAGGTGAGGTGGGGGACCACAGGCGGTAGCACCATCAACAACGGAACAAAAAAAAAACAAAAAAAAAACATGGGGCTGCTCGGAGGTTGCCATGAAACAGAAGGCGGTAATACATCCAGGCGCGCAGACAGACCACGCCACCGCCGTTGGTGACACGTTCGGCGTTCGAGCAACGCCCGCTATTCGGTCATATTATAGTGGTCACCTGCTGGTTGGGAACATTTACGGAGGTAGCCATTTGCGCACTCTGGTTGGTTAAAAAGGTATATTGTAAGGGAAGGGGGGGGGGCGTACTTTTTCGCTGCTTGCCTTGGTCATTTGACCTTTTACCAAGCAGCCCTTTCGAGACAGAGCGGCGGCCGGGGGGGGTACTCAATAACATGCATGGCCATAGTCGTATGGCCATAGGAGGGGGGTGGGGTACTCATTAGCATGCATGGCCATAGAGCAGAGGCATGCGCTACCCTAGCACCAACGCCGATATGTTCTCTACACCAATGGGACCCCACCCACCCACCCACCCACCCACCCGCCAACCGACCGCACTTTGTGTTTTACTGGAATGGGATGCAGCGGGAGTGTTAGCGTGAAACTCTTCGAAGAGCTTCGGCTTCGGGGCCTAGAGTCGCCCATCACTTGGGGGGGGGGTGGCAACGAGGAGCGCGTTGAAGCCGGCAGTACGTAGAAAATCTAGAACAAAAAAAAAGCGGAATTTTCGGGAGAAAATCGATAACATTTACGTTACGAGGCCACGTTCGCAATACACGCATACGAATGAGTGAGTACCGTTGGCATCAGATCAACCGCCAGAGCAGGCGGGGTGTGTACGTGCTAATTATCGAAGAGGGAAAATAGAGAAGAAAAGAAAAACGAAAAGCTGTAGGAGATCGAGAACTTCTTCAAAAATCATATTTACAAGGTTGGTGGGATAGTAGTGTAGCGGTGATTCGATCGAGCGTTCTACGGGTTTGTGCGGGGGTTTCAGGATCGGATTCATACATTCTTACAGCTTCGAAAGCAACGAAATCGCTACCAACCGAAAGCGCCCGCTGGTCATACTCCCCGCATGTATATACCGAGTCGGCGTCCGTTTTTTACCGGCAAGCTACCGGTAGATGTTTTATTTGACGCCCACCGCATCTACACAGAACCCCATCAAAGCAGGTAGAGAAATCAGGGAAAACTAGCCGAAAATCGACAACATCGCAACAACACGCCGTTCTATTTATTCTGCAATACTGCTGTTGTGCCGCAACACAAGTATAGGAGTGAGTGTATGGTTTGCATCGGACGAGATCGACCCTCCACCTGCCCAGTGGGGCCGTGTATCGAGTATCGGGTCGAGGTCTTCTCGTTTCCGACCACATATCGTACCGGCAATAATTAGGGGCCGTTTTGACGAGGAAGACAACAAATTTACAAATAAAAAAACGTACATATTTCGGGGGGGGTTTCATCAAGACGTACCATTCTGTCGCCAAACATAAGGAGCTTTTGGACGAAATATTAACGTACAAAACGATCACTATATTTATGGGCAGTCCTGTCGAACTAAATCCGATGGTGTGGTTGGTCCAAAAAATGAACCGCCAACAAAAAGGAAAACATATATTTCAGGATGAGGAAAATTCGTTTATGATTAGCAATCCAAATTTGACGAAAATAACTCAAAACAATAATTATTTATGAGAACAATGAATAAACCTTGGGGAATTTGTCCACCTGGACGTGCCATCTTCTTCCACGGAACCGAAGCAGGCAACACAATACTTGTGCGGTGTCAATCGGCTGCTTAAGAGGCGATAAGTCACCATTGCGAGAGGTATGTAGGGCCACCGGAGCAGCAGCCGCAGCGACCAGTATGAACTACATTTCCTGGATACTCATGGGACGCCCCATGGGTCCCATGGGCTGTCCCATGGACTGTCCCATGGGCTGTCCCATGGGATTTGGTCCCATGGGATTTGGTCCCATGGGATTTGGTCCGATGGGACTACCCATGGGGTTTTGGTCACATGGGCTGTCCCATGGGATTTTGCTCCGATGGGACTACCCATGGGACGTCCCACAGGCTCAACCATGGGACGACACTATGTCACGCCCCACGGGACGGCCCATGGGACGTCCCATGAATAGTCCCATGGAATGAACTACGGGATGTCCCACGCGGCGGGAACCTCCGAAGATCATTAGCTCAGCCTATACCGCCTGCGGCTCCATAAAAACATAGCTCAAGGCCGCCAGCCGCGAACGCAGATTTTCGTCGTCTCGCGCTGGACCTCAAAGACAAATACGAGCAGCCACCGCATCACGGCTGACTCCGATCCGAAGTTCTAGTGTAGGTCCATCCATGCATTGCCGTCGCTGCTCCACGCGTGGGACTTTATGCTACCCCTTCTGACCCCCAAGATAGTGACAACAACAACAAAAACAACAATAACAACAACAAAACAAAAACGACAACGACAACAATAACAACAACGACAGCAACAACATGAACGACAACAACAAAACGACGACAACAACAACAACAAAAACGACGACGACAACAATAACAACAACGACAACAACAACATCAACGACAACAACAAAACGACGACAACAACAACAACAACAACAACAACAACAACAAAATGATCTTATCAACGGTGTACGGGCAGGATGGAGTCACTCACGCGCGCGCTCGCGCTTGCCGTACGACTCCTTCCGTGCATCGTCGCTCGGACACCGATCTGCATCGCCTCCCCCCGAGCATGCGCAGTGTAACCGTTACTTAAAAATCGTCACTTCCTTAGCGTCAATCAGTCTTTGCCCTCTGAAAGTCCGGAAAGGGCGAAGTTAACCCTATTAGTAGTAGCCCTTTTAGAACTGCAGTCCCGTTTTGGGGACAAACCACTCAATTTCCAAGTAGTTTGTCCCCAAAACGGGACTGCGGTCCTAAAAAGGGTCAAGTAGAGGACTGTTGGGGCTTTGCAGTCAGTGCCGTTTTGGGGACGAACTACTCAGGATTTGACCGGTTTTGGCCCCCCTAAACGGGACTGACTACAGTGTGCCCGAGAAGGGTTAAGGGGGCAGCGTCCGCCACCGCCCAAGAGGCCCCAATAGCGACCAGCTCCTCCTCGCCGATGCCGGCACGAGAACTCAGCCGTGAGCGGCGGCGCTCCGGGGAGGGCGTGTAACGTTGCTCGCCTCCCTCGGTCGGCTACGGGTGTCCGTTGAGCCTTGTGATGTCCGTATATTTATAAACCAGGTACGTCATACGTGTTTCTTTTTTTACGAGAACAAATACGAAGGTCCCTGACAGGGAAACCCAAACCACTTTTTGTTTATGTTTTTTTTTTTAAGGAATTTGCATTCAAATACGAGTTTTATTACGTACGAACCCAAGCATGTTTTGTTTTTCATGTTCCTCGGACCCAAAGCAGTTTTTGTTTTTTACGAAATTTGAACTCGACTGATATTTTTCATCATCCCACTACTTACGATTTTATTTCTGAGTTTTTCGGACCCAAAGCAATTTTGTTTTCACGAATTTGAATAAAAAATTACGATCTTTAAAAATGCCCCTTGCGAAAACGGGGCCTTAAGCTTGTAGAAGCCGAACGTAACGTATAAAATCGTCGAAAATCCAGGTAACCCCGAAAATCCAGCTAAGTACCCATCTTATCGAGGACTTTTATTTTTTCAATTTGATTTGATTTTTTTTCTAATTTAATTCGCATCTAATTGGGCGAAGAGTGAATCACCAAGCAGGCATTCTCAAGGCAAATTCGAAAAATTCAATTGGAGTGAAAAGTCTTTTGGGGACTTTTTTCGTGTGTTTTTTTTTATTTCAATTTGGAATTTGGGGGTTCATCAGCCTTGATGTAGCATGTTCATGGTGCGTCAACACCTCCGGTGGAGTCTAGGTGGTTCTTGGCTGTTTCGGTGACCACTATTGAGGCGATAAAACGCGAACTTCAACGAGAGGCGACTGGAGCAATAGCCGCGTACACGCCCATAGACCATCGCACATCGTACCCCGGCGGTGGCGCCTCAAAAGTAATCATGGCGGCCGCGAGCCCATTTTTTCGGCCTGCTCGATCGGCCAACAATCACGAAAACCGAGCAAACGAGCAAAAAACGGAGGATACGCTCGAGACCTCGATAGCTGCATCACCGCTGCTGTTCCGCACGTAGCACTTGAGGGCTCCCTCCGCCCACCCAAGACACCCTAAGAGTGATAGCTTCCTATCCATGGCCACCAAAAATAAAAAGAGGCTGGTGGCGGCGCGCACGCGGCAACGCAAACCTTCGCTCTTGTCTACGCTCGATCGTCGCTGTTTGTCGGCTGGGCGTTGTTTGACGCAGTGCGTTTACTCCGAATTATGTTTCCATTGGCAATTCATATGCCGTTTCCCCATAGGACACATACACGTTTTTTTTTTCGAAATCAAACTACAATTCATTGAAATGAAAAAATGTATTTCCAACTAGCATTGCCCGTCAAGATGGGCCCTAACTCCGAAAGCTCGGGAAATAAAAAAACACACACACAATTGTTCTGCAAAAAAAGTAGATATTCCACGAGTGAGTACCGTTCGCATCAGCTGATAGCAACTCCCCATCCGGGCGCGTTGCGTGTGTATCGAGTGTCGACACTTATTTTCTACCGTCTACATATGTATATAGCGGTAACGGCTTATAGGTCCACAAAGGAGTGCCATATGTATCATATAGTTTGTGACTGGTAACTAATAAGGCGCCATTCCCGAAAAGAGTGCCACGCATTTATATGTCATGCTTAGTACACATTTAGGCGCCATTCCGGGATGCTACAGGTTTTGATTATTACCGACTTTTTACCGGGAATGGTGTAGGTACCCGATTAGGTATGATATATGCCAGGTACCGCGCGCCATGTACCTGGCATCATGATTCGGGTGAGAGACGTTACCACTGCGCTACAGATTTTAAGCATGCAAGGCCGCTTGCATGCAGAAGAAAGTAACGTAACCTTTGTAATTATTCGGCTGTTCTCGTATACCGATATCGTGCACTGGTATATAAACATATATATATCATTATGTGCACTTGTACCACGGAATGTGTGTATGCTTCGTACGTATGTATGTAGGACAACTGCTGTATTGACGGGAAACTCAGCTTCTGGCTCGGTGTGGGCTGTATGTACCGCAGTAGACTATATTGCCGGCACACAAGGAACAAACTACGGGCGGTAGTCTCGCTGGTCAGATCCTGCTTTGAGGCCGGGCGGGTCTACCTGCCTGCTGACGTCGCCCGGACTTCAACCGCTTGAAATGCCAAACGTCAATCGTAAATCCTTTAACTACAATCCGAGGAACGGCTGAAAGTGTCGCAACCTCCCTCCCTTCCTCCCTCCCCGCCTCCCTCCCTCCCTCCCTCCCTCCTTCCCTCCCTCCCTCCCACTCCCTCGCTCCCTCCCTCCCTCACTTCCCCCCCCCCCTTCCTCCCTCCCTCCCTCCACCTTCAAACTCTCTCCCTGTCTCCATCCCTCCCTCCCTCCCTCCCACCATCCCTCCGCTTGTCTGCCCTCCCCCCGCCCCTTAATCCCTAGGTCTGCCTCCTTCACTACAAATGCCCCTACCTCACCCCCTCCGGACCTGCCCCCCCCCTCCCTCCCTCCATACCCCTCCCTCCCTCCATCCCTCCCCCCCCCCTATTCTAGTTAGGTTAGGTTGGCGTCGGTTGGCAACGACACTGTAAATCATGCCGCTCACGACGCGAGCTAGAAAACCAGGGTATCGCTTTTTTGTAGGTATTTTTTGGCGGTCGCCCACAGCTGGGTCGTCGAGTCAGATCGTTTGTGCGCGGTAAATAACCTTTACTCCGCACAAGGGCATTGATCATATCACGTAGTGTTCAAGGCAAGGCACCCATGAGGCAGTTACTTAGTACTCCCAGTGCTGTCTCTGGAAGTGGCTACACCGGAAATTAAAGTAACTCATTGAAGCTGTCATCCATAAACAAGCCCGCCCCACAATCGGTTCTTTCTAGGAGGCAGCTCACCCTTCATGCGACTCGCCGGATACCTCACGGCGCTTCGCGCTTGGTGCTAGCAATGTCTGTCTGGTCGGTGAAAACCCGACGCGCTCCGTCCCGGCAATGGCGGGATGCGAGGGTCTATGGTCATACGACCACGGCCATGCATGAGATCGAGTACATCTCTCCTATCGAGTACACCCCCCCCCCCCCCCCCTCCCTCCGCTATTGGTTTAAGACGCGGCCAGGATACTAACCCCATTCAACCCCACACCCCCACCCTGCCCTGCCACACCCCCACCCCATATCCCCTTCTCCACGAGCTGCGCTGGAAAAAATAAAACTATTACGGGGGGGCATAGTTAACCGGACCTATGGTATACATAAAAACCTATATGTTTAACCATTTTTACTAACAATATTTGGTCCTGTTGAATATGCCCCCTCCGTAATAATGGTGAATAAAAACAAAAAAAGGGGGGGCGGGGAATTAATTGGATGTGATCCTTGCGCTCTCCAATTTGGCTGACCCCGAAATTTGTCCCGCGAGGGAGTTGTGCCTTCGACTACTACCACCCATCTGGCGGCGTTCTTGCTGAGGGCAATTCGGAAGGAAGCCCCTCTGTCACCGTATTTCGGGGGGCCATAGTAAATAGGACCTACGGTACACGCAAAAACCTATATATGTACATATTTATACCAACAATATTTTATCCTATTTACCATGGTCCCCCGTACCAGCCGACTTTTATGTCGACGGCTGATGTTACGCTTCTTTTCATACTACGGGGTGGGCATATGACATAAGAATCGGAACCCACGATGGATCCCCGAAACTAAGTACTTATATACCCTACGGTTACGCACCAAAAGTTGGTTTTGACTACTACTGTAAGTTCTCCAGTGAAAATTAACTCGCCAACTGGTGGCGAGACATACGCGCTGCTCTTACAGACGAATATATCAATGTATTGCTGCGTTTACGGTAGTTTTTTTAGTGGTGGTGTTGGTGAATCTAAGATGTGCACGCGGCGTACCATACATCGCACACACACGCACGCATGCGAACGCGCACAACCATAGCAGGTCGAACGCGGAACGGAGCCCAAAAGACATCATCCACAGAAAAGAAGGGGGGGAGAGAGAGACGAAACAAGAGTCTTGGCACGTACTACTGTAGCAGTAGTCTGCCATCAATAGTATAACTGGCGGTTGACATATACTACTGGTTGGTCGGTTCACGTAGCAGGAGTCTATCGTGGTTATGCATGATTTTATAGTACTGCCGACGATTCTTGCCGATGTCGTGCCGTCTTTGCTTTGGTCGAAATCACTGTAGAACGCGCAACTCGTGCGAGGAAGAGATTTTTGCGAGTCCCGTTTTTCTTTGTTTTTTTTTTGCTCATCCCATTCATTATCTTCGCACATCTTCTTCTCTCTCTCCTTCCAACTCGTAACTCAGATCCGGGGTCACATAGCAGGCTCTTCTCCCCCCTTCCCGCTACAGGACGTGCCTTCATTTTTATCGCGAGAATATTTCAGTCTTTTCTTCCCTCGTCGACTCGCATCGAATTGTGCCTACCCACGCTGCAAGGCGCTCTCAACAATTGAATCCTTTTTATTTTTATTTTCGCAAATAAAGTCAAAAGTCCGACCCACCTGGGGCTCGAACCCAGGACTCAAACACAAGTAGAATTCGAGGTTAACCACTTCAACCACCGGGGCGACCGGGACAATTCGGTCACACGTGGCAACTAACACGGGGGGGGGGGGGAGAGATGTACTCGATCTCGTGCATGGCCGTAGTCGTATGACCATAGACCCTCGCATCCCTACAATGCCGGGACGAAGCACGTCCGGTTTTCACCGACCAGGCAGACACTTGCTTTTCGGATCAAGCGCGAAGCGCCGTGAGTTGTCCGGCGAGTCGCACGAAGGGTGAGCTGCGTCCTACTAAGAACCGCTCGTTAGGCGGACTTGCATATGGATGACAGCGTCAATTGAGCTAATTTAATTTCCGGTGTGGCCACTTCCAGAGACAGCACTGGGAGTACTAAGTAACTGCCTCTTGGGTGCCTTACCATGAACACGTACTCAATATAATGTAAGGCCGTAGTCGTATGACCATAGACGGGGCGGGGGGGGGGGGCATGTACTAAAATGGTCCCTGCCCACGCTGTGGCCGAAAACAAACAAGCAGGCCGAATTTATTGTCCTCACAAAAACTCATCTCCGAAAAATATGGCCCATGGTCTGACAAGACAGCCTCTGAAACAAAAAAGGAGTGGAAGAAGAATACTTCATCAGGAGAAAAACGATGTAGCCCGCCATGTTTACACAAAAAAAACTCGTCGCCAAAAACAGATAGTTCATGGTCTCACAGACCAGCAGCTGGAGTGGAAGAAGAATACCTCAGGAGAAAAATGACGCAGCCCGCCATGTTTACACAAAACCATATTTTGGTCATAATATCCCCCCAGTGTTCGTGCGTGGGACCTTCCTGAAGGATGTGCAGGTCAGGGGTGACTCACCCCCCCCTGGATGGTACGGGGGGGGGGGATTAATCACACCCAGACAAGGTGAGTGGGGACAGGAATACGTACGTTGAAAGTTTCTCGGACAGATCATTATCTATCTATCTACAGATAGATAATCTGTGTAGTGCCTCAGCTGCCGTCGTGAGAGGCTGTGCTAATTAATATCGCAGAACCAACCCGGGCAAACCGTGAGTAGACAATACAGATTATGCGGATCCCATCCGGCACCATTAGCTAGATCATCACACGATATCGGAAATAGATTATATATCTGCCTTGAAATATCTAGATCGTCACACGATATCGGAAATAGATTATCTATCTGCCTTGGAATATCTAGACCATCACACGATGTCGGGAGTAGATGATATATCTGCCTTGGAATATCTAGATCATCACACGATATCGGAAATAGATGATCTAGCTACCTTGAAATATCTAGATCATCACACGATATCGGAAAGAGATGATGTATCTGCCTTGAAAGGCCCAGATCACACTATATCGGGATATAGATGATATCTTTCCATTGAAAGATCTAGATCATCACACGATATCGGAAATAAATTACGTATCTGCCTTGAAATATCTACATCACCACACGATATCCGGGATAGACTATCTATGTGCCTCGGAATGCCTTGATCATCACACGGGAATAGATTACATATCTTCCTTGAAATATCTAGATCACCACACGATATCGGGAATAGACTATGTATTTGCCTCGGAATGCCTTGATCATCACACGATATCGGGAATGGATTATCTATCAGCCTTGAAATATCTAGATCATACGTACGATATCGGAAAATAGATGATCCGCCTGCCAGGAAATATGTAGGCCATCAACTTGCACTGGGAATGTTTGGGTCCATCGTGGGTTCTGGTTCACACCGAAGCAAAGGTTAGATAGGTGTATGATATAGCCCAGTCTCCCAGCGCCCCCGCAATACGGTGAAAAAAAACGAACAAAAAGTAGGGCAGTCATAGCGGTCGAAGAACAGGCTCGAGCATAGTATACGCGATGAAAGAAAAGACAGCGGTACGAAGCAGTGCTGTATTCTATCGATGAACGTCGAACATCAATCGTGTGGCACACGAGCTCGACTGGGGTTTTCCTTTTCAGGGCTTTGAAAGAGACGGCCAGTCAGCTCAATAGGTTTGTAAGTTTTCGGGGATGAAGTGGTTGAAGCCTCCCCCCCACGCGGTTCAGCTGTTTGGCATAGCGTAGCGGTTCCTCTATAGCGCCGGTAACCCCACGGCAAACCAACAACATCGGCACTATATGTAGCGGCAACCGGCACTATATGCTCCGCATCTGTGCCACGCATTTCCACAGACAATATAGCAGGCAACCGTCATTATTCAGCCGGCACTATAGAGTGGACCACTACCGTATACTATAATCAAGATAACACACACCCGGGGACGAATTTCAGCCCCGGCTTCCTCCCAAACACGGGGGGGGGGGCGCACAACACAACAAAAATGGAGGCTCTGGGAAATATTTCGGCGAGAAGGTTGCATATTAATAGACGCAATTGCTCGGCGTACTCACTACACCCTCGCCGTTGTCGATACACCCTGCCTAATAAATCGTCCGAGGGGGTGTGCTATCTTATCACTCACCCTTAGTGTGATACGGCACTACCGCAGTAAGTTCGAAAGTTCCCACACATTTGATATTCATTTTGAATTAATAACGCCCTGCACATTGTCAGAAGGCAAAAAAAAAAAAAAAAAAAAGATCATCGTCAGTTCCCACTCTATGGCCTAGATACTTCAGGGTATGTCGGGCCCCTGGTCTGTACCAGGCGCGATCTACAGCTCATTACGAACGGATGGGAACCGTATATATCCTACAACACCTGCTGTACGTAGGACCATGTTTCCCGGACTGGATAGAAGCGTACCGTGCAAACCCCATGCCGCAGCAGTCTCCCCGCGGCAGGATAGGTTGGGAAGCTACTGTCGATAATCTATGTAGATCGAGCGATCCTATATTACCACACTGTCCCTGAATATATGGACTGTTTATAATTTAATATATAATCAAAACGGTGACGATAATTTGGGACAAAGTCGGTCTGCTCTGTCCGACGTGTGCAATGGCCACGATCAGACGGGTAGAGGACAAAGCAACCAGGAAGCAGCCAGAACCGTACACAGGCAGCAACTAACAGCCGTACCAGCGTTGGCGGGTGCGTGTGTGTGTTTTTTTCACGTGCATACCGCTTCGAAGCCCATAGATGGGTGTGCGCACCGCCTCTCGTCGGAGAAAACCCGATCGGGAGGCCAAATCCCAGGATGGGTGTTATCTAGCGAGGCGACGGTACATTTCGCGGAGATAAATGAGTCTTTAAACCCTTTTAAGACGAAACCGCTGTCACTCTGTCCCGTTTTGGGGACAAACTGCTTAGGATTTGACTGATTTGTCCCGCAAAAAAAAACGGGACTGCCCTACAAGGGTTACTTAAGCACACCTCGTACAGATAACCGATCCCCACTTGTATGATCGGGATGACCCCGAGGGCAGGTACATTCCTGATATGAGGCGTTCTACGGTATATAGAGGCATCACAATTTTGGAAGGGGGGGGGGGGCGGGGGGTGTACTCGATAGGAGAAATGTACTCGATCTCATGCATGGCCGTAGTTGTATGACCATAGACCCTCACATCCCTACAACGCCGGGACGGAGAATGTCGGGGGGGGGGGGGGGGGTCTGAGTCACCACGGTCTCCTTACCGGACCCCAATCGAAGGAGGTACAGTGCCCCAGATCGTGGGGATTATCTGTATATATTGGAGGAGGTGCGCGTCCCACACATCCCAGGCATAAGTCGTATATCTATGTATGTTCCCGTTGGAGTCCGGGTTATACCTTGGGGGGGGGGCATGGGAGCCTCAGGAAATGTAGGGTGAACCTCCATCGTAGAACGCCTCATGCTGTGTTATCGTGGTTCATGCTGCCGAACGGGGGCCGTTTTACCCGCATGAAGTATACAGGACGATGTGTCTCGGGGTTTGGGGTCTGGTACTCGAACTGCAGGTCCTCCTGCACAGCCATCTGATGTGACGGCGGGCTGTGAAAGCACTTAGGGTGTGCGGGGGGAGATGCTCTACTGGAGATCGCGATCTGCCTTCCGACGCGTGGAAGGCAAGACGAGCGTGCCGCTGTCTGATCGGAAAAATAAGGGGCGTTTAAATAGCAACGAATTGGTCCAGGCGTACCTCACAGCAGTTCCGGTCAGAACACTGGTACAGTAGGTTTCTTTCGCCCGGAGGCCCTTCGCGTGTAGCAGGACGTCGTGTTTTGTAACTGCCGCCAACTTGCGTGCGTAAGTGGGGCGAGAATCCCGGTCGGCGACCGTACGTACGTGTAACGACGAAGGGCGATGGGGTCAATCCTACTCACCCCGCACACCTACAGACGTGTGCCACGGTAGGGGCCCACCTAGAATTTTCTGAGAATGTTCTGAGGCTCCTCATTCTAGACGTCCCGTACCTCTCCCCCCGAAAAAGCGATTTGCTCCCCGATACGCAATCCCAAAGCTTGGGGCATATGTACTGAAAACAGTACAGTAAAACACTACTAATCGTATTCCAATGAAACTGCCCGGTCACGTAGTCAGATTTGTTTCGGCCAAAAAGCGGTACACTCCTGTTATATCGTAGCGTGCCTCTCTTTATGTACAGCAGTATCTGGCGTACCCCCCACTTTCTCAGAAAAGTGATGAGCTGCCCTCGTCATACGTGTAACACATGGTGTGTCCACACCATCCGACGCGTGCCACCACAGGGTGTACTGGTATTACCGTGGACCATAGTAAATAGGACTTATGGTACACACAAAAACCTACCAGGTATATGTTTAATTATTTCACTAAAACTCCTATTACGGGGGACCACAGTTAATAGGACCTACGGTAAACATAAAAAACTATATATTTAACCATTTTACTAACAAACTGTGGTCCTATTAACTATGATCCCCCGTAGTAGGTCCCATTAACTACGGTCCCCCGTAATACGAGTATTTCTCAGCCAAAACTATTGCTGACTGAGCGCGCTCCTCTACCCAACACCATTCGAATATACCGATACACGAGTGGTTTGTAATATTATCCGTGATGTGCCTGTCATAAGTAGGCTTTCGAGATTGCTCGTCGGCCCGCACTTTTAAGGTTTTTGAGAAAACATTTTTATTTTCTGCGTGAGGTATAGCACAGAGCTTCTACGAGTAAGGACAGGGGCCTCAAAAGAAGTAAAAGTGACACCCTTCGTGTAGCGCGCGTTATCTTCTCGAAGACGCGGTGAGCTACCCTCGTCTGAGCCAATCAGATGCAGTCAACCACTGGGGTTAGTGCCATTAGTCCCTTCGCCTCGTGCACAGCAGTAGTGTGTTTTTCAACCATTAGCCTTATGGTGTCCAAAAACAGTGGAACGTGAGCAAAGATCTACGAGTGCTGCGTAGAACTCGGTGGCTCATTCACCTACTAGCTCGTTAGGGTCCCCCTTTTCGTTTTTTTTAGGAGCCGGGTAACTTTAGCAGCAACTCGGATTCGCTCGAAACAAAACGGGAGCGGGCGTCCGCCGCGATCGGGAAGTACTAACCACACTTGCGGCATGCTTATTGTTCGATCACGTCTGACGTGCCCTTGCTTCATGGTCCCTTTCCCCCCCCCCCCCCATCCCCTCCCTATATATAGGTTGGGTTGGTGTCGATTGGCAACGACACTGTAAAACATGCCGCTCACAACGTGAGCTAGACCACCAGGGTACCGTTTTTTTTTGTTTTTGTTTTTGGCGGTCGCCCACAGCTGGTTGTCGAGTTAGATCATTTGTGCGAGGTAAATAACCTTTACTCCGCACAAGGGAATTGATCGTATCGCGTAGTGTTCAAGGTAAGGCACCCAAGAGGCAGTTACGTAGTACTCCCATTGCTGTCTCTGGAAATACCTACACCGTAAATTAAATCAACTCATTGAAGCTGTCATCCATGTGCAAGTCCGCCTCACAAGCGGTTCTTAGTAGGATGCAGCTCACCCTCCATGCGACTCGCCAGAGACCTCACGGCGCTTCGCGCTTGGTGCAAGCAATGTCTGCCTGGTCGGTGAAAACCCGACATGCTCCGTCCCGGCATCGTAGGGATGCGAGGGTCTATGGTCATACGACTTCGGCCATGCATGAGATCGAGTACATCTCTCCTATCGAGTACACCCCCACCCCCCCCCCCCCATCCCCATCTACTCTTTTCGCCGTTCTTTCGCGTGCTACCTCCCTATTACGGGGAACCATAGTAAATAAGACCTACGGTACACACAAAGACCTAACTACTTACCTGTTTTTACGAACAATATATGGTCCTATCTACTATGGTCCCCCGAAATAATCGTAAGTCAGATCCGCGGTCTCAACAGGGCAGAGTCTTCTCTCCCTCCCTGCCCTTCTCGAGCGCGACATATACGCGCCTTTGCGTTTCTACCACGAAAAGGGTCCACTCGGCACTTTCTTCCATTCGTCGACACTCGTCGATTTTGCGTTTTTTTACTCACGCTATTAACCCTTTTAGGACCCCAGTCCCGTTTTGGGGACGAATCACTTGGAATTATTGAGGTTTGCCCCCAAATCGGGACTGCGGTACTAAAGGGGTTAATAGGCGCTCTCTCGACAGTCGGTGTCTTCGGATACATAAGAAAACAACCCATACTCGTGCGTACAGAGAATCGAACCGGCGACAACAATGCTAGAAGTGTTCGAGGTCAACCACTATTAACCCTGTTAGAACTCCAGTCCCGTTCTGGGGACACACCAGTCAAATTCCAAGTAATTTGTCCCCAATTGTCCCCAAAACGAAACTGCGGTCCTAAAAGGGTCAAGAGACCGCCGGGGCGGCCTCGGCTTGGAGAAAACAATCTCGGAAAGTATTCCCAGCGTGTGCGATATCTTCACCGTTGTGGCACGGGCGAGCTTTTTCGGGGACAAAATGAGGTTTTCCCACCGCGGCGTTACTTTGTGGGTGTGTGTTTGGTCGCGCCTCCGACGCGCCTGTGTCGGTTCTGTATCATACTTCCCTCTAGCGCCTCAAATCTCCCAATTTTTCCCCCCACAATACGGCTTCTTTTTCTTGCGGGTCCGCTCCTGACGACTTGCGCGAAATAAATCTCACTACGGGTTACGTATGTTCCTGAAAAACCAGAATGTACGCGGCTGTACCCTGAAAGTCGACAAGGCCACGGACTTTCTCGGCACGGAGAGAAGGGCCATCGAGAGAGCTTGTTTCGAAAGAAACGTCCATACGGCACGGATCTAACCGCCATTCCTACGTCTCTGTGATTGATTGGCCCATGGACGGACTGGTCCACTGGGCTGACCCAATAAATGTACTGCGGATCGTTCCTGATAGACAGCTGCCTGCATGCAAAATCCCCGACAAACGTATGAGTTGGCTAGGTAGTGCAGTAGACGACGCTGAGCGGAAACATGAGGAGCGTTTAGACCTTAATACGAACACCACGCGGTCCTTTTTTTGGCAGACACCCAAAGTGGTCGTTAGCTGCTGACGTGCGGGAAAATGCAGTCGAGCTTGCCACTTGCTCGAGACTTGGTCTGATTGGCCTAGGGTCAAATCAGGGTTAGGGCTGGTCTGATCGGCTTGGGGTCAGGGTTAGGGCTGCTCTGATTGGCTTAGGGTCAGGGCTGGGCTAGGGCTGCTCTGATTGGCTCAGGGTCAGGCTTGGGGCTGCTCTGATTGGCTTAGGCTTAGGGTTAGAGTTGCTCGGAGTGGCTTAGGCTTAGGGGTATAGCGTCGGGGTTACTTCTGTTCGTCTCGTGAGCACTGGGTGTCAACCATTTTCTAGAACAGTTTTGTCTGATTGGCTTAGGGTCAGGGTTGGGGTTCCTCTGATTGGTTTAGGCCTAGGGATGTAGCGGTAGGGATAATTCTAATCGTCTCGTAAACACTGGGTGTCAACCACTTTCTCGAATAGTTTGGTCTCATTGGCTTAGGGTCGGGGTTAGGGTTGCTCTGACTGGGTTACCGTTCGGGTCAGGGTCAGGGTTCAGACTTGGGGTTACTTCTGTTCGTCACGTATACAGTGTGTGACAACCGCTTTGACGAACAAGTGGTAAGCAACCCCCGAAACTCGAGGAGTTCCTCGTCTTGGTGCGTGACGGGGATTGTGTTTTTTTGTTTACAGCACTGCTCTAAGTCAAGACTAAACTCAGCTACCGTATCTCTAACAAGAAAGCTAACCCTAACCCCCACCACTGAGGGGGCGAAGTTCAGACACGAGTAGTCTCTGTACGAAAACTAACGGGGCAACAAAAACCGAATATATATACATATATATATATAATATGTCTCAAAGGGCGGCGTTTTTTGGGTAGTTGTCCGTACCCACATCGCTCGGCGTTGTACGAACACCTTCCCCGTTGTCCAAACAAATCAGCGCGGGAACTTGTCCTGGCGGAGGTGCTGTCGGGAAAAACAGCGTGGAAATTCGTCCGAGGGGGTGTGTTAATCTTATCCCCCCCGTGTGATACATACAGACTACTCTCGGTGGAGATATAAGGACCGTTTCTTCATATTGATGTCTTGACGTTCTTAATATATACGCCCAGAGCGGTATACTAATAGTTAGTGGCTTAGGTTGCCATGCAACTATTCCTGGGGAGCACAATAATCAGGATCAAATATGGCGTGTGAGCATAGGGGATTGGGTAAATACCTTGTTTTCCGGGTCCTTCGTGAGTTCCGAATACTATATTCACGGCTAATGAAGGGGGGCATGCTGTATTACGGGGGGCCATAGTAAATAGGACCAAATATTGTCAGCTAAAATAGGTAAATGCATACCTGGTAGGTGTGTGTGTGCCGTATGTCCCATTTACTATGGTCCGAAGTGATAGCAACCGGGGCCAAATATGCTGAGTAAAAATACTGCAGTATATCTACTGGTATAGGTTCTTATGTGCACGATGGGTCCTGATTACTGTACTCACCTGTGATGACAATTAGCCGCGAAGTCGAGCCGAGGCATGTCTTACTCGCAGCCCTACACTAGCACCGTATATCACACTGCGTGATAACATAGCACACCGCTTGGGACGAATATCAGACCCGGTTTCCTCCAAAAAATGGGGGGGTGGGGGGGCACACACAACGAAAAATGGTGGCTCTTGAAATATTTCGTCGATAAGGCTGCATATTATAGACGCACGGCTCGTCGTCTTCAGTACGCCCTCCCAGTTGTCGAGGAACCCAGCTTTGAAAGTCGTCCGAGATGGGGTGTGTCTTATTATCACCCTAGTGTGATACGGTATATATACATTGTGACAATGTAACCCCATTTTTGAGCAACCTTGAGCATATTGTGGCTGTCATATACCCTGGTAGCCCGATTTTTTGTTCCAGTTTGTTGACCCTTTTAGGGCAAACTGCTTAAGCTGCGGTCCCGTTGTGGGGACAAAATACTCAAGACTTTGAGTGGTTTGTCCCCAAAACCGGATTACTTTTGCCTTAAAAGGGTTGAGCGTACTCCAAAAAGTAAGCCTTGCGTTCAGTGTTTGGCTACTTATTGTTCGTGCGTAGGCCCATAGTTCTGCTCCATATATCGAATAGTTAATACTTTACATTTTTTCATGTTTTTTTTTTTGTACATTTTCTCGTAATATTCAATAATCCCCGTTATTTTGGCAAGTGATACAATACCCATCGACACCCAGCGCAACAAATAAAAAAGCTTTGTTTGGGCAATATATGTAATTCTTCGATTCTTGGTCCCCTGTCCGAGACACGCTGTATACTCATACAATCTGCGGCACAAACCACAGAACTATCACGATACTGACTGTATATACGAGGCAGAGCTCTGTGGTCAAGAACCAGAAGCTAAGAAACAACAGGTAACAGTAGTAGCCACAACGAGTCGCAAACAAAAGGTCAATCAGCCTCTATGCAATGCCGAAGGTGCTGGATACGGAAATCAAAACATCCACCGACCCGAAAACACGCGGGAAAAAAAAACAAAAAACATCAAAAACATCAAAAACATTATGAAAAAAACATGACAAAATGAATAAAATAAAATGAAATGGAATTTAAAAAAACGGGTTAATATTTCACGAAAAAATTGAGCCAAAGTCTTCACTTTTCACGATGCCGCACTAAAGAGCTCTGCGATTTTCCTATTTGCATAACCCTACGGCGCGGTGCGGTGCGGTGCCGTAAAACAGCACCGAACTGCACCGCTCCGCAAAAAAAAACCCGTTAAAAACCTTGAAAAAAAATTGACTCCCACACTCCACTATTAATAAGATATATATAGAGATGTCACGTACATATCAAAGGTACTCAATTGTTGTGCTTACGCTCGCTTTTTTGTGGTGCTGCGGTTTTCTGCTTTTCCGAATCCTACCGTGCGGTGCGAATTTAAGTTCCTGGTATTCGTACGGTGCGTGCGGTTCCGTAACCGCACCGAACCGCACCGCACCGTAAGAAACATCACTGAAAAAGCTTGAAAAAATCTCTCAACAGCCCCTGTTGCGTAGGCACTCAAAAAATTGAGCCGTTGCGCTTTTCGTTATTTATGCTCTCGTGCCTTCGGGTGGGCGCAAAAAGCGATATGCGCTGGCTCTATTGTGGTTTCTCTAGATGCTGGCTACCGCGGCGACGCCGAGGACTTCCAGCCTGAGCGACAGCTCATTCGAAGGCTGCTGTACAGCCCCACAGGACTGTCAACTTTTTTTCTTGGAGTTGTACACAATTGGTTTGCTTTCTAAAAAAAAACGTCCGTTCTCATTTTTTGTTTCGTTCCCATTTTTCCGATTTGTCTGTTAGTCTTGGTATGATTAATAGACGTTGTACAATATAATTCCACAAAAGCCGGTCCAACGTATCGAACACGTCCCGAGAAAACCACCACACCAGCTGTGATCTCTTCGAAAAAAATGCAACAAAAACAACGTAGCTGTGAGTTTGATGTATTGTGGATATAGGCTATGACGCTATTAATATTTACAGTAAGTAGTGGTCTCCCTACGGTGCCGTTGGGTAGTGCCGGTCTGTGGAATCGCTTGGCACAGGTGGGATTCACGAGCGGGGGTACGATACGAGTGCGCGGAGTAGCTAATGCCGGTTGGTTGCAGCTCTATATGGCAGTGTGCGGAGTAGTTAGTGCCGGTTGGTTGCCGCTGTGTATGCCAGGTGGGATTCACGAGCGGGGGTACGATACGAGTGCGCGGAGTAGCTAGTGCCGGTTGGTTGCTGCTCTATATGGCAGTGCGCGGAGTAGTTAGTGCCGGTTGGTTGCCGCTGTGTATGCCAGGTGGGATTCACGAGCGGGGGTACGATACGAGTGCGCGGAGTAGCTAGTGCCGGTTGGTTGCTGCTGTGAATAGGGCCGGTAGTGTTGGTTGGCGCATATGATTCCGGCACTATAGAGAGACCGGTGCTGCTGATGTTCTTGTAACATACATACGACGGCGTGTGATACTTACCCTGGGTACGGCAGCAGCACTGCCATAAAATATCTACACGAACTCCTTTGCCGGAATTGAGAGGGAAGGAGTGCTCTAATTGATCGACGACGACTACAGCATCGCGCTGTCGGCAATTAGCAGCCCGGCCTGCGGGGCCAGACTGCAAGTGTAGGGGGTTGATATCATATACCCTGGTACCTGGTATCATACATTGCAGTGTCCCAACCACTTATAAGCCACCGTTTCATAAGTCCCACGTAGGATTTCCTGGGCCAAGTCCGAATGTTTCGCCTCCAAAACGGGTGTACGGTGGTAATACACGCCAGCAGCATGATTCACAGCAGTATATATATAGGGTTCCCTCTAGAACGCCGGTGAAATAGATTGGCACAGATATTTTTTCCTGCAGACGACGCCACTTGTTAAGACTAAGGTCGGGACACTTTGCACCCCTCGATAGGTTTGTTTGCCTATTGAGCAGGTACTTGTTGGGGCTGGGACTCACGTGTGATGCTTGCTTACAGATAAATAGAAGGAGAGCAGCTTTATTCCTCTCGTGCACGATGGAGACTGAGAGCGAGGCTCGTGCCTCGTTGGGAAAACCCCTGGTTTCTCTATCTCCGATACGCCTCCCAAGTACTATAACTACGATCCCATTACCCCCCGAACTCAGGGAATTACCGGGTTTTCAGCCTCATTCAAAGCAGTATCATAACAATCAACCAGTGTAGCTGTGTGTTCGGAATAATGCCGGAGTATTTAGGCTGGCACACGCCGGCAAACATAGAGAGACCACTACTGTTTTGTTTCATGATATCTACTCGTCGTACTGTTGTAGCTCGCGCACACTAGGCTTAGTGCTTCAAGCAGCACTGCTTCGTAGCCTGGTTGTGAAAACCATAATTCTCGTTTTCGCGGCTGCAGCAAATCCCTGAGCCCCAACATGGATAATAGTATTAACTCCACCAGAGTCTAAACATGTCCCCACGTTAGCAGGTTGCACGCGTATTTGCAAACTCTTCTTCCCCCGCCACTGCTGGCCGTTTCTCGTGCTTACGGCCGCGAGGCACGCAAAGGGTACCGCCGCCGGTGCATTTCAGCGCACTACCGCCTTTTTGTTGGGCGCTGGCCGAGCGCTCCGAGGCGGTGTGCAATGTGGGCGGGCGTCCTGTGCCAACACGAGAGCTGGCTCAATTTTCGAGGGAATGCAATCCGCTTCGCCGAGACGAGCCGCGCCGAGCCGCGACGACACGAGCCGAGGCGAGCCGCGCAGGACGATGGCAACCCCCACAACTCGTTTGAAAGCAGGCGACGCTTCAATCTCTTTCCAAAACGGGCACGACAGCAGCCGCGCTTTATAGCTCGAAACGTTCGTGACATCTATTACGGGGGACCATAGTGAATAGGACCTACGGTACACACAAAAACCCATATATTTCCCTATTTTTACCAAGAATATTTTGTCCTATTTACTATGGCCACCCGCATGAGGGTGCTTCCCTCTGGGCGTGTATAAGCGTGTGTAGGCATGGGCGTGTCTCTCAATACTGTAGTCCAGAGCGTGAGTTACACAGCCGAATTCAATGATCATCGACGAGCGGCGGGAAGGCTGAATGAACCATATGGGCCATAGAGCGGAAGGCAAGCAGCCGGGGGGGGGGGGTGGGCGTGACCACGGTCTTTTTTGTCCAGAATGCCGCTGAGGGTAAAGAAACATCCTACCACTATAAATATTACTACCAGATGTATTAATACGAGTAGGGCTGGAAAGTAGAACCGACGGCCCCCCAACAAAAACAAAATGTCTTCAAGGAGGGAAAATCACTGCTATACAGGAGTTAGGGATGCACTCACGACCAGATGCCCGTTCCCTATGCGATAGACAGCCACGGCGATACTCCTGTGTGTGCATTAGATGGTTATATCCCTACCTGTCGACATCCGGCACAACCAGTGTCCGTGCCGATTGTTTATCCTAGAGGAAATATAAACTTCAAGCTCTATGGCCCCAAAAACTACGACACAGATACTCTACTGTAGACATTTGAACTGCCAGGCCATCGTACTGGATACGACAGGCACAACATGTGTACGTACCCTGGTATCTATACTATTCGTAAGTTTCGATATCCCGAAATATCGAACGTTCGATATATATCGTACCTGGTATACGGCAAGTGTATTGCCCTCCATCCCTTGTGGGTTACTCCCGTGTTCTTCATGCTGACACTGAACGAAAGCTTTCCATGTATCTAATATCGCAATCGTATGATACCAAATGCGAGCTTTTTTTTCTTTGGTTGTCGGTATATCGTACCTGGTACGTGTCGAACTCGATTCTCCCTCGATCCCCAGTTATTTTGTTGCGACAAAACCCCCGCTATATAAGACCAACCAATCAGCCATCAGCACGAACAGCCAGAGGAACTGCCACCGCTCGAGCCACGCGTGCGGGCCACTCCGCGTCGCGGCGCCCAGCTACAGCACAGAATCAACGCGCGCAAGTTGACGACAGATAGATACAGAAGTATCCTTCGGCGCGAGAGTCCATAGCGACAGCCTATGGGCATTGACAGAAATGTAGAGTCCTGTTTTAGGGGCATCTCGTACATACGCGACAGCCACGTACGTACGCCATCTAAAGTCTATGTATAGCCCGCGGCAGGCGATCAAAAGCTCTTGAAAAATAGACAAGAAGATGGTGACCACAGATAGTAGGGGAGGTATGCTACCGCCAACATGACGTGGATGTACTATTCATATTACTGCTGCTGTACAGCAGTTTCAGCCCACAGGATAATATAAGTGGATATTCTCCTCGTACTCTCCTGCTGGCCTTCTGGACGAATCTCTTTGTATTCTCTTTTTTTCAACCCTGGAATTCCGGTATGTCCCGGGGGGTTGCTTACTTCTACATACAATCAAATCGTGACCCAATCCAGGGAATTAATCTTTGGTACTACAACGATATGAATCCAGGGTCTGTTGATTTTACTCGATCAGTTGTCGAAGCCTAGCCTACCCTGCGAGGACAGCGTAATAGGCACAAGAAAATACAGACATTCCCACCCACCCACCCACCCACCCACCCACCCTACAGGCTTGGTAGTATTTTTTTCTGCACGATCATTTCAATCCCAGGGATGGGCGCCGCGCTGAGAGCGCGCTCACCGCGGGATTTATCCCGGGCGAGGCCCCTCTTGCTCCGGAGCAGGAGGTCTCATTCAATCCAATACTTGCATTGAATGATCGTTGGCAACGTGAAATAATACTGTGATATGAACCAGGATCTGGTGGCGTTTTCTCGCGGGCGATTCGGAAACGGTCCCCTAGTCACCGTAAGGTTGTTTTTCATCACTCCGCCGGAGGATATATATATGTTTTTTAAGTCATCGTAAACCGGTACCCGGTAACACACGAGAGAACACACCCCCTATGGGACGATTTTTTTCACCCGATTTTCTCCACCACCAGGTAGGTGGGGGCGCGGGCAGCGAAACTGGCGACTTTGGGAAAATATCGTCGAGACCTTTCTTTCCGTCGGCCCACGCATGCATCGCTTGGCGTTTGCGCCCTCTGCCCTTTGTCGCGAGAAAATCCGCTTGGGAGTTCGTTCAAGGGGGTATGTTATCTGGTTCACCCATGTGATATAAAACCAATTTTTTTATGATCACCCGTGTGGTATAAAACCAGTTAGTTGTAGTATCACCCGTCTGACATAAAACCAGTTATAATATCACCCGTGTGGCATAAAATCAGTTATATTATCGCCCGTCCGTGTGATATAAAAACCAGTTATACCATCACCCGTGTGATATAAAACCAGTTATATTATCACCCGTGTGATATCAAACCAGCTATATCACTACCCGTGTATTGCAAAGACGTTACATTATCACCCATGGCATACGACTCCAGTGCGGTGGAAGTTGACCTTACATCGTCGCCGGCCGAAGTTCCGCTCCTTTCACAAGATGTATTTACGCCCGTTTCGTGCATACGTATTACCGGTACTCAACAACACATGTTATATCATATGTACACAGCACTATTGTGGCACTGCAGCAGTACAAGCAGGAAGTAGTTGCGTTGCGTCTTGTGGTGTATGCATGCGCATTGATTGTGGCACAACACAACAGTACAGACAGGGAAAATATTACGGGGGACCATAGTTAATAGGACCAAATACTGTTACAGTAGTAAAAATAGCGAAGTATGTAGGTGTTTGTGTGTACTGTTGGTCCTACCAGGTATTTAATATGGTCCCCCGTAATAGTAGGTGCAGTTTTGTGGTATATGGGAGGAGGCAGGAGGGAGGAGGAGAAGGAGGCGGTCTGTCCGCTCTCTTCCGCTGCATCGAAGTATCACGCACAGCTTGCAAATATGGGTTTCGACGATATCCTCGATCTCACAGCTGTCATTCCTCTTAGAATTTTATAAACATATACGAGTGCACACTCTAGATTCAAAGGAGCGGAATAAAACCAAGGCAACTCGTCGTAGTGGCGGGGAGGGGCGGGGTGGGGTGGCGTAGTACGGCATGCCTACTACTGCTGTACTGTCGTGCAAGGAGCCACAACCCGGATAGATCGCCCATTCCTATGGATAGGTCATGATCTGAGAACTTGGAGGAAAATCCACGCGCGATTTAGTAGGTATGATCTATGGATAGCGTATATTCCCGGGTGGGATCCGTACCATCTGCACTACTATGAATAGAAGCACTCGCCTGCTTGGTTGGATCTGTACTTCGTATACGTACAGATCCTGCACGAAAACCTCTCACGGCTCACAACTGCAGGTGAGGAAGTTGATGATCTACATACAGCAGTATCCTACATAGATCATGACCTGTCGGACGTGTGAAGGTTTCCCCTCCGGAGGCATTCGGGCGAGGGGTGACGGTATGACTCAAGGTGAAATCCGATGACGTTTTTGTGTCGCTGAAAAAAAGCGAAAATGTGGAAGTGTGGTGAGTGATGAGCACAAGCTTTATAATAGTTTCACCAATCCGACAGAGGGTTTGAAAAAAAAAAGAAAAGGGCGCACCAGCCCGTTGAAAAATTGAAGTCAATACTGCCCAAAAAAGCGGAAAGGCGTAACGACCAGCGAAAGCAGATCGGTACATGTGATATGCGTATATACTGCACGTCTATGGGGTACCCGTATACCATACCCGGTCGTTTCGGTCATACTCGGGTATATACCCGGACATATATATACCCGGGTGTTAGACTATACCCCAATAATCTAAGTCCTACCAGGTACTAAACACGCCTCTACTACTGCTGTTTGCTGCCAGGTAGTAAGGGGGAACACAGTACGTGATCAGAACGAAATATCGTTGACGGTCATAGGGGGATATGTGGTTTTTGTGTCCATCGTGGGTCTTCATTACATGACCCTTTTAGTACCGCAGTCCCGTTTTGGGGACAAAATACTTAGAATTTGGCTGGTTTGACCCCAAAGCGGGACTGCGGTACTAAAAGGGGTGAGCAAGTATGGCCCTCCGCAAACAACGCACGAAAAAAAGACGACGCATGCACGGAGAGACAGGAACAACACAGAAAGGCGTGCAGAAACACAGGTGCTCAGGCCTTTTCTTAAGGGGAGGTTTCCGAAACCCAAAAAATGAGGAATTATCGGGCCTCGAAACCAGACGCACATGATTCGTTCGGCAAAGAAAGAGAAAAAACAACACGAAATTAATGTTTTGATTATTTATGGGCAACAAGTTCTCACAAACAAATCATACGCAAAATTATTCAGAGTCAAAGCTCGTGAAAAATAATAGGGACCAAGAGGGTCGGAGATGGGAGGTGTCAGCGGTCTCGGTTGGCCCGTGGGACCAACGGCACCATCCAACGGCACCAACAACGGCAGTTTCCTGCGTCCTTGCTTCTTCTCTGCTTTTTCCCTGCGCCTTTGACAAATTTTGGCCATTTTGACTCTGACATTTGAAACAAGTGCCCCCCCCCCCCCTTTGTGCAAGCAATGTCTGCCTGGTCGGTGAAAACCCGACATGCTCCGTCCTGGCATTTGTAGGGATGCGAGTGGCTATGGTCATACGACTACGGCCATGCATGCATGAGATCGAGTACACATCTCCTATCGAGAACACCCCCCCGCCCCCTCCCCCGATCTCTGACCCCTCATAGACCCAATACCATCCAACCGGTAACTCCCGCTATGCGCAGGAGCGCCCTGCACAAAACTTTGTCCAGGGCCTCTGTCGTCAATTTCAACCTCGCACGTCGGCCCAGACCAACCCAATCCCAGGCCTGACCCTAACAACCCGAATCCAGACCCTTCGGGGGGCTCGAGGTCGGCAGGGGCAGTCACGCGGCTCCGCCGCGTGTTTTTGGAGGCCGTTTTTCCCAAGAAAACGCCAGGCGATCGAAAGGCCCGCCTAGACCAATACGACCCGCACACTGCAAAATTTGTTGTGCAGGGCGCTCCTGCACATAGGTCGAGTCCCAACCGATGGTAACAGCAGCTATTCTAGGGGGCTGTGTTATCAGGATTGCTCTCGGCTGGGTAGTCGATCGATCGGTGTTTTACGCCTATAGCTCAGTAGCATGTAATAGCTTCACATTCGGCGTCGTCGGCAAGCCACGGGTTCGAATCTCACTTCGAACGCCTTTTCTATAGAAACCCTTGCGCGTGCGTTCCCTAAAGACGTACCCCCCTGGTTCCCCAGGTACTAAAACGAAGCGGGTAGGTCAGCGTACGACCGTACACGGTACCAACACCCCTAAGATCCCGCCTTTCAGAAGGGGGGAGAGTGTTTCAAGGATCCCCTATTATTATAGCTCAGTAGGTGATACCTTCGCAGGCCTCAGCAGATGATAAAACAGGCAGCTAAGTATGTGTCTGCCATAACTCATACTGGTAGGACAGCAGCAGTGTACAATCGGCACACATTATGTTTATACCCGTTACGAGTATTTACATATTTTATATTCGTAATACCGTATTTTACAAAGTAATGGACCTCAGTTTAGCATACCACTGTGGGCATGAATGTAAGGAACGATTATTCTTCAAATTAATACACAAACGGTCCTTATATTGACAGACACCTAGAGTGGAATTAATCAGTAAATATGACAAAATATTGTTAGTAATAATAGGGAAATATATACGTTTTTGTGTGTACGATAGGTCCTATTTTCTATGGTCCCCCGTAGTAATAGCCTGCCTGGTACAATAGGAGGATTTAAAATAGCATGAATAAGGGTCATTCTTGTCGGAGAGCTTTTTTTCCAAATTTTCGACATTTTTTTCGCGCAATTTTTCAATCTTCCAAATTTTCCTGTTTATTTTTTTTCAAATATTGGAATGTTAACGAACTTGATATTTTTGCTTCTGGAGAATTTCACGAATAGTGACAGAACGCCTCCGTATATCGACACATATCTCCAATTATTTCCAAACTTTGGAAATTTTGAAAAAAACGCTCTCCGATAAGAATGAGCCTACTAAGCTGTAGCTACGTGTATATATATGCATACTTCAGCATGGAAATTCGCGCAACAGGATATTTGATATTGCCAACGCGGTTCACGTGTCGGGGTTTAACCTCGCGGGTCGGGTCGATCGGGTCGAGTAAGAGTCGCCCAACCTGATTCATGAGAGGTTTGATAACCCCCGACCCGACCCGACCCAACCCGCGAGATCCCGAAATCTTCCTGATTCCACCTGCGGGTCGGGCCATGATGACCAGTGACCCGGGAAGAGCGCTGGGCATTTGTAAGCGTCGTCAATAACTTGTGTGAGTGGTGGAAGCTATAAACGTATGTACCACGTATTATGATTGCGTCCCTCTTCTGTGAACAAAATTAGGTACAACCCGTCCCCACCAGCCTAACCAACCTCCAACTCTAACGCACGCCGCTGAGCTATTAATACTAGACCGGCGGGGAAGAGGTCGACCGAATGTCGGAGCCAGGGTAAGTTTTTCTCCCGCCCTCTACCTTTCCTTCCTCTCTCTCTCTCGCCCCGTGGCTCGCCATGCTCTTCAAAAACACCCTGTACACACTCCAGTCCAGTCCAAACCCAAACCACAACGACTTCTATTCTTTGTTGTTGATTCGAGTGAGCGTTGCGAGTACGGCGTTCGGCGAGTGCTTCAGGCAACTGAACTCGAAACGGGTTCCTTTTAGTTTATGGCGCCATCGAAACGAAAAACTCGCAATCGCAAAAGACGGAGTCAGTAAAAATTTCGACTGGTTGATGCCGATAGCGGACACAGCCAGTCACGGTCGGGCCATGCACTTTTGGTATTTAGATGGTATAATCGTGTTGAATTTTGTTTTTTCGACAATTTACTTGAGAAGCAAACAACAAAAACATTTGATGTATTTGACATTCGGCTGATATTTTACCAATTTCAATGAAAACAGCTGTCACTCGTGTGCTTTTACGAACGATGCCGACAGCAGACAGTCATTCACGGTCGGGCCAACCTCGAGAAAAGGGTCGTAATATTTTGAAATTTTGAAGTTTCGATATTTTATATTCGTTTTTTCAGTATCAGGTATTATTGCTATTTTACTGCTATGTGACGAATTCTTCTGAGAACCTTCGGTAGTGGCCGCTAAAACAAAAGGGAATACCTGGTATGATACTCGCGTATATATGAATTCTAGTACAAGTCTATTAATAGAGGAACAGGAAGAAGTTTAATATTCCACGATTAACAATCTGTGCGTGGCCGCGAATGAGTGCCCAGTACACGCAGCGAAGAAACCCGCAAATCCGATCCAACGGCAACCGCAAACATGACGAAAATTTCGCCAATGATGCTTATGAGGGATGAGCCTACCGAAAAATCCAAAAACGTGCAAATCGCTTATGAGGGATGAGTCTACCGAAAAATCCAAAAATGTGCAAATCGCTAAGGCCCAAACCACGCACTCGACGCACTCGTACCCCCCAGGTACCGCAGAGATCAGAGAGCGTACGAAAATATGAAAATATGAATCCTGTACTTGTTGTATTGTCGTCGTTGTTGTTGTTGTTGTTGTTGTTGTTCTCACATTAACTCTCTGACGAAGGAGTCCGTGGTCACACAATATATTATGCGGATTACGAAATGCCGAAATTCTACTACTACTTCGTATATACTGATGATATTCGTACATTTACTAGGTCATACTGGTATCCCTGAAGTCCTGCCTGCTGTGGTCACTGCTGCCGACTGATGGACTTGTGATGCAGGCTCTTAATATTTGCCCACTGAGGTCTACCCCTTCCTTGATGAAACAGGCTTCATATAGATGTTGCTCGGCCACGTCACACGCGCCGTGAGTGCGGTTCGCCGTTCACCCCGGCCGGTAGAGTTTTGTTCTCTCTCTGCCCGCTCGCTCTGTCTCTCGCGAATATCGACAGAGAAAGAAAAAACATGTGTACTCTTGCTCGTGCTGCTGCATTCATAACACTATTGTAACACTTGTAAAACGTAACCTTACACCGGCCGAACATACCATGTGATACACACCAATACCCGTACCCGGTACGTACCTGGCGGGTACCATCACAGTACCCGGCACGGGTATCATACCTCGCCTTGCACTTCGTGGCCTGGTATGTATTGCTTGCTGCCATGCTCGTCATAAATACCCAAGGGGGGTCTCGTAATCATGCCAACTACCTGTACTCGTTGCCAAAGACTGCTGACCGCTGCTGTTGGTTGTGGGTTGTGGGAGGCAGCATGGGTTGTCAGAGGCGCATACTGTACCAGGTATAACATAAGCCTTCATTGGAGGTCGGAGGCAACGGCCCCATCAGGCGTCATGGTGACATTTATTGTGATAATATAAGGTAGTCAAACGGCCCCACGGTGATCAGCGGCCCCATGCTGATCTGAACTGATTTATGGTAAGTACTACTATTAACAATACTACTGTACAATAGAGTTGATGGTCCTGGCAACAGGGAAGCCACGGCTGATGGCAATGTCCATCTCTGGTTTCGTGATAGTTCTTGAAAGAGACAGAACAAACGAACTATTTACATCGATAGTGACTGCATTTTTCATACCGGGTACGTATATGATGCATCATGCTGTCGTGCGAGTAAGTGTGTTGAGAGGTTTGGCTTTGTTCTATTTGAGCATGCAGTAAACAGGGGCAGCAGCAGCAGCAGTGCGTAGACGCGTAGCCGCAAAAAAACGAGTTCAGCTGCGGTGTGTACGTGATGCTATACACGAAAAGTAGTACTAAAAGCACTACAGCAGTAGTAGAAATAGATTACGGTGCTGAAACAGCACAAAAGACAGCAGTGGTTCGTAGTCGACCAGGTAGCTCATAGTTTGAAGTACACAGGGAGGGACCAGGTACAGCACTACTATTAATAGTCGTACTGCAGGTAGAATGCACCAGGTACCTGGTACCAGACAACAGCAGTACGTAGCAGTATAGTCGTAGAGAATTCTTCGTACGGCCTGTCCCGTCGTTACGGTGTTTTCTCGTTGGTTTGGTGCTTCACTCTATTAAAATAGTGGCGTGTTGTTGCTGGGCAGTGGGGATGAACCAGCGAGAGGCAGTGGAGGGCGAACAAGTGAAATCGAAAGCGCAAGGAGAGAACATAGCGCATATACGTCGACGGCTGTCGTTATGCGTGTTGTTTCACGACAAGAGGCAACAAACGACAGCGACGACTTTAGGGAACAAAGTACAAAACAGTGTGAGTACAAGTACAAGTAGTATCAAGAGTATACTTGTACTTCGTATATCATCGGGTAGGTATGGGTGCCAACAGCCAGAAGAGTCGGTCAGGTAGGGCGGGGTGGAGTGCCACTGCCGCCGCCACCGCCGCGGAGGCGCTGCCGTTGTGGCTGTGGTTATTGTTGGTGTTGTTATTATTGCTGCCGTGGTTTTGTGCTTCGAAAGGATCTGCTCGGGTATCGGATGCTGTATATATCGAGAGAGAGAGAGAGAGAGAGACAGAGAGAGAGGGAGAAAGAGAGAGAGAGAGAGAGAGAGAGAGAGAGAGAGAGAGAGAGAGAGAGAGAGAGAGAGAGAGAGAGAGAGAAGTGAGCGGAGAGGGGGGGGGGGGCAAGTACCGCCCCGGAGACTACGTATTTTGGATGGGTGCGGCCGAAAACCGGCACACGCGAACTCCGTCTCCTTCAAAATGAAACAACTTGGGATCTCTCTACGAATATAAACTGCAAGACAGGAAGACACGATTGCTCTCTCCCGCACCTTGCTGAACGCTTCCACCCAAGCGTACACGAAGATGCACGCGAAGCCCACGACCAGGCCCATCAAGATGATGTTGCACCATTCGGCCAGCCGGCGGTAGCACGGAGACCAGTTACGTCTGTCCTCCTGGTCCTCGATGAATGCCTCGGTGGCTGCCACGACTACGCGCGGCTCCTCAACCTCCTCCTCTTCTTGTTCTTCCTCAGCCCGCCATCCCACCTCCTCCGGCACCTCCTGCTCCAGCCTGTCGCGCCTTTCCTGCTCCTCTGTTGACTCCCCCCTCTCCATGGACGAGACGGTTGCCCTCAAGCTCGCCATGCTGGGCATCTCCGAAGCTTGCTTGCAGTTGCGCCAGCGCCAGCAGCAGCTGGTGAAGCCGAAAGGGCAAAAACCACTTTCAAAATGAATGCCGACACTCCAATCCGATCCTTGCTGCACTGCCGCTATATGCTGTGCTACGAACAACCAACCACCACGAGCGACCGGGCCTCGAGGCCTCGAAGAGGGCACTGCGGACTGGACGCTTGCCACAGGTGAGAAATGTGCGTACACCCGCCTAGCCCTGTAGGTAGTTTGTTCATGATGGGACTGACGGCGCTGCTGTTGCGGTCTGCACGCAAGTCCCCAAGCGGCCGTGTCCCCGACATGCATGACAAAAACAAGCGTCGAAAATCTACGAAAATCTACGGAAAGGAAATCTAAAAAATCTTTTTTTAAACATTTTTACGCACCTACAGCGATGATCGGAAAAAATTCAAACGGTTGTTGGAAATTCGGTCACAAACTCGGGCGAATCTCACATTCTTAATAGAAGAAAATGGACACGAAAAAAGAAAATGCCCCACCCTAGATTGTGGGCAAGCAAAGACGCCAACGTGACCTTATCCTGAGACGATGAAGAACGGAATAGAACATGTAGCAGAAGCAGCATATAGCAGTAGTAGAAGATTATAGTGGTATAGCCGCAAACAGTAGCAGCAGTAGCAGCAGTAGCAGAAGTACCAGCCGTACTTTGACAGAGCCTGTGCATATTTTAGAGAAAAGGGAAACAGAAAAATATGTCAAGCTTTCCGAAAATGGTTCGAAAAATCTCCCAATGACAGTTTCAATTTGATTCGTCGGTGGTTTTTATCCCGGTGTGTTGATTGGTTCGTTCATTTTGCGGGACAAAAAATGCCAAAAATGCGGTAGATAGTGATATAGTAGTGCTAGATGGAGTGTGTGCCACTGCAGCTGCTTTCTGCACTTCCGCACTCAGACACAGAGCTCCGGACACAACCGTGATCCCGCCCGCCCTGAGCTGTTTACAAGTGTAACGGCGTGAAAACGAGAAAAGGAGAGAAGGGGAAAAGGCTACCGGCTCGAGTTGTTGCCGTGCATTCCACCGGCCAGTACCTATCGAAGGGACTACTGGCAGGGCTGCAGCGTCTCGGCAGCGTACGTCGTAGCTTACAATCAGCACACGTATATACGTCTATCAGCTGGTTGGTCTAGAACCATGATGAGAGATGTCAAAGCAAGCCGCGTGGGAGCCAGGCAGGCCCAGATTGGGGACGAGGTATTCGCTCTGGCATCTCCCGTGGACATTGCTGTCGTCGTCGGCATAGGACAAAAACCTCGCCACGCGCCAAACGACTCCTTAGCGTCAAGCACTCCGGCTCTATCATCAGCAACGATGGAAATGTGCGAGGCAATCCTAGAAGCTGCTTTTGAGCAGCAGGAGCAGGGCAACGGGCAGCAGCAGCAGCAGCAACAACAGCAGCAGCAGCAGCAGCAGGAGCTGAAGGCTGACCCTCCCGGGAGGTATCGAGTGCTTGCTATAACAACGGCGGCTGTGGTGTTCGGCCTGGCCACCTGGTTTAGCGCCACGGCAGTCAGGTAGGTCGGATGCGACCGCGTGACGAATACCGCGACCATACCTCCTTGCAGCACGTATCATCTACCAGGTACTCATTACTTCATGCTCACAGCCCGCAATGAGAATAAAAGAGTACTGGTACCAGGTATTTCCATAGTATGTACCAGTCGTACATACATATACGACGGCGGTGCTATCATGATACCAGTGGGTCGCACGATGCATGTCTGCCGGACGGTAGAGAAACTGGAAAGCCCGCAACCCTGTGACATGATCCCCCCGCAGCTTTGCAGGCCAAACGCTTGCTTTGTCCGTGCGTCTCGCGCAGTGCGAGCTTGCGAGTGCCACCGGCGCCAGTCAGCGAGCGCTTAAGCCCTCTTTCTGAAGCATTTTGATCACGATGGCTCTTCTGCTTTGCTTGCTCCAACTGTCTGCCTGATGTGTCCTGGTCCACACCCCCCGCGGTACTCGTACACACATGGAGATGTTTTACGACAGTATCCATCAAGCAAGTATAATACTCCTTCCAACAGCCAGCCTAATCGTGCGTGTGCGGTGGAAATCGGCCTATTGCGGCTGAGTCTTCCCGGCAGCAGGTTTTCGAGTAAAATAGGAGGAGATCCCGTTTTTTTTTAGTGCAATATAGGAGGATGTAGATCTTCAAGGGGTGTACGCACTTGCTGCTGTTTTGCTGGCTTCGCATCATAGCCTTTACCATGGTAGTTTGTAACCTTTCTATTAATAGTGCGGCAGTCACGTTTTTTGGGGACAAACTACCTGAAATTTGACTGGTTTTGGCCCCGAAACAAAACGGGACTGCAGTAGTCCTAAAAAGATTAAGTGGAGATGAAGGCACAAGGCGCAGACCCAACCCTTGACCCCCGTATCCCTGCCCCCGCCCTGACCCTGTGATCCCGCGCCCAAACGGGAGCCAGAAACGCGGCTGTGCCGCTTTCCGGGATTAGATTTCACGGTCATGTCCCAAACCTTGACAAGGCATACAAAAAAACGCGCAACATGAAGAAAAAGGTCTCGCCTCCCCCGGAAAGCCCAAAGAAAACAACTCAAATATACTCCTATTGTTACCGGCAGCGTGAAAAAGGTTGCCGCCCGGGAAACCCCCCCAGTTCCGCGACCAAAGCCGCACACGGCCTCCGGCGACCGTTGCGGTAAGCCGCAAAAACATCCGACCCTCAAGTTGCGCAAGCCCGACAAACAGACTTTTAAGTGCAACAGCTACAGAGCGATAACCTCGGGTGTAAAATGTGTGCTGCCCGGAGAGTTTCTGTGTTTATCAGATACTACCCTGTAGTACAGTTTTGTTTTTTACTGGACCTACAGTAGTATATACCAGGTATTGAACCACTCTGGGCGGAAATACGATGACCAAGGCAATCAGCAAATGTGTACTTCCCCCACCCCCCCCCGTACGAGTTGACTGGAAAAAAAAGTGATGCCCAAAAATAAGAATGAAAAGAAAACGTCAAGGAACGCCACGTTTCGCCACCCCACCCCGCGCGACGCCACACTCCTTGCCTTGCTGCGGCCTGCGTCGTATATGTATATACCAGGGTATATAGTAGCTCCGCAATACTAGTTCTCCGTTCCGCAGGGTGGTTGGTCCACGGTAAGTTCGTGAAAGGAAAGAAAGTCCATCCGATCATCGAGGCCAACTGTTTGTGTTGTGTGTTATTTTTATCTGCTGTACAGCACGGCATGCACTGTATTCACTATTAATAGCTGTTGCGCGAATTTTGGGTCGGAATCGCCGGGTTTTACCACAACGGACGGCGAAGGACGTGTAGTGCGGCTCACCGCAAATTTAGGTTTAGGGTTTCACGCGCCGCAACTTTTTTCGCGGAAGTCGAAGCACCTTTTCCCAAAAGCCTTTTGGATGTGCGGCAGGCGTCTAAAATGCGCTCTATGAGTGAAAGTGGTTTCACGGGCATATGTTCACGTATGTCGCCTTCCTTTTTTGGTCCGGGAGGCGTCGAAACGTCTAAACGCACTTTTATGGGGTGATTTTCCGGCGAATGTTGAAGCATGCATCGCAAGATTTTTATTTGCCTACGAATACGGCGATCCTTACGCGGAACGTGGCCTCTGGTGGATAGCGGAGGCCGCAGCGGCACGCCTTTCGGAGCCTGTTGTTGCACTTTGCGCGACCCGTGCACCGGGCCTGATGAATGCCCTGCGGTACTGTACGAGTATGATAAGGGCCCGCCTACGAAAAACGCCTACTCTGAGCAGCGCTCGAATTGAAACCCTCGCCTTACGTGATACCAACCTCGTGGGCAGCCTTCAGCGTAGAAAATGTGCTGTGTTCTTGTCTTCTCATGGCTTTTGTATGTTGTATTCGCCCTTCATTATTCCTGTTCTCCCCCCTAAGCGTAGCTCAGATCAGGGTCACATACGAGTAGGCTCTTCTTCCCCCCCCCCTCCCTCCCACTACGCAGGTATTGATCATTTGTGCGGGTTGGAGGGCCTTT